>JAJHJA010000141.1:0-335171 GCA_021202915.1 Heliconius himera | reverse complement strand
CTAATTTATGGAAAGTATATTATAATGCTATTATTATTGTTACAGAAAGACTTCAAATATGCCGAAATTTAAAAAAAAAACAAAAAAGAGAGAGATTTTAACATCTTCACCATATAAAAAAGAATGTTTTTCCATATAAAAAAAATGTTCTTCACCATATACAAAAGAATGTTTTTCCTTTTATGAATTATATTTATGATGAAGAAATAAAAAAGACCAAACGGATAAACAAAGTGAAGGTGTTAAAAAGACGATAAAAAAAAAAAGAAAAACAGTTCAGTCTTTTTCAAAACCGAGAAAGAGACGGAGAAAGAGACCGAATGCATATCCAAACTTTTGAAGAAGACTGGATGTGACTATAAATGTGACCTTTGTAAGGCGAACAAACGATTGAGTCACCATTAAGAACTACGAGTATGTTCGAAGCTACCCGCAATTTCTTTGAATGCCAAAAAATACCCAAATAATACCAAATAATTTTTACTGTATTTCATTACAAAATCGGATTTCATTACTAATTTTTAATTAATATGATTAAAGTTGAGTTAATTCGTATTTTATTGTCCTGTCCTATATATTTATATTATATTATAAAACACGTCACGTTAATAATATTTTACATGAAATGCCACTTATTTGTTTTAATAAAGTTTTTATGAACTTAATGGTAATATTTCAGTAAGAATCATCTAACCAACTCTTGTTTCCTCTCTGTTTAATATTGAATAATAGACATTGGCACTACACTATGCACTTTTTGTAAAATGGGAAAATATTAACAAATAATAATTCATTCCCCTAAATGTGAATCGAACCCAGAACCGTCGCGTTTACAGTCCTAAAAAAAGAAACAATTGAAAACAACCATAAAAATAAAACTCAATTAAAATTGTGTACTGTGAAGTATAAACACAAGATTAAAATCGATAATTAGAAATATCGATTAGGTACTTTAAGTACTTTTGCAATCGACTTAAGTATTCTCATTCCATGTTTGCGCGTACCTGATACATAGAGTGCCATTCGCATTAATTGAAAACCAGTATATTCGATTCAGACGTGGAATCGAATGCAATGTTGCATTCATTCGATAAGACTATTTTTAATTACATTTATAAACTAGTGAAATCCTTTTAAAATATCACTACAATACAACGTGGAATATAAAAAATATATTTTATTTCTTTGAAATAAGCTTCTGGTAAAATATACAATTTGTGAAAGAAAAAAATCCTTCGAGCCGGATTCGAACCAGCGACCTATGGATAACAGCTTAAAGTCCCTCTACAGTCCACCGCTCTACCAACTGAGCTATCGAAGGCTTAATGCACAATTGAATTTATCCAAATATATATATATATATATAAAAGGACTTGTGCTGACTGACTGAGGTAAGACGCACGCAGAGCCGTAACCGCTTGCTTTATCCGCTTTATCTCTATCCGCTTATCTTTATCCGCTTTATCTCTATTAGAATTTCACGTTTCTACCAGTGATGGTAGAAACGTGAAATTTGGGCAGATGTTAATTTTCATATTCTGGACATCCACTAAGAAGGGAATTTGAAAAATTTTAACCCTAAAGGAATGAAATAGGGATTGAAAGTTTGTATGGATTTTTTTTTTATCTGTACCGATTTTTATAAAATTTGAAATTCAGACTCTTAAAAATATTTCATTGAACACGTATTTCATGGTTTTTTAGAATTCACCCCCTAAGGGTGCAAATAAGGGGTTAAAAGTTTGTATGGAAAAATCTTTAAATCGCCACCGATTTTTATAAAAAATTTAATTCAGACTGTTAAAAATATTTTATTGAATACGTGTTTCGTGGTTTTTTTAGAATTCACTCCTAATAAGCGGGCGAAGCCGCGCGCGCCCTCTAGTCCAAATATAATAAATTAAAATATTTTAGTAACATTTAAAGAATGACAAAGGTTCGAGAGGTACTCGTAGTATTTAAATTAGATAATCATTTGGACTTAAGTATTGAAGAGTTACTACAATTTTAATTTACAGATTTACCACACAAGAAGATAGTGTCAAGACACTATTTATTTATTTGAAATTAAACTTTAACAACAACACGTTCTCCACTCTCTACGAAATATTACGTGAGAGACGAGAGAGAGACGGAACTCAGTATATTTGGCTCACTTAGATTACATTTATTATACATATTTAAGATTTTTTACGTAAATATGCCTCATATTATTCATTCTCCACTCTGTCCATTTTAGAAATCTAGTATTTTTTTTTTATTAAACAAACAATCTTCAAATATATGGTATATTTATATAATACATAAAATAAAGCAAAATATAAAAATACCAGTAAAATATGGGTTATATACATACAAAATTCTATAGAAATATCATCAAAATGGTTATATATACTGTAAATTACCACCACCGCCCGTTAGGTAGCGTAATTTTTACAGCGTGAACGACGTTCAACCGCAGCCGGAGGCACCGCACTTACAGGCCCCATACGAGCCTATGTCTTGTGTTGTATTTTACATTAATTGAAACACGCTATATACGTGTAGATAGTTGTAAGCCACAGTGTTGTACAGATACTGGGTTCCATATCCGTATGTCAAGACCATATATCTCGAGATCGCGTTTAAGAAAACACAATCAGAAGATAACAGTGTTTATGCATCGATATTGCTGCATTCTGCTTGAGGGTACTTCCGTGGACTTTTCCCGTGAAAGGAAAAATTCGAAAAATGAATATTTGTTTGTTAGGTATATTACAAACTTATAATTATAGTTTACTTCTTACGAAATGAGTGTACACGCCCGCAAACTTATATTTGTCATCTTTTATAAATTATACTTAACGTTGGCCTAAAATCATTAAATTGGTACTGAAACCTCGGTGGGCGAGTCCGACTCACACTTGACCGACTTATAGTTATATATAAGACCCGTTTCTATTATACTTTATAACTTTAATCAGCCTCGATATGATAAATACGCTTGGTTCCCCCTCCGTACCCTGCTAAGTGCGGGGTACAACGTGAAGCTAAACAAAAATCTAAGAATCACGTAGAAATTAAGTTGCCCCAAAAACCGGATATTGTTTGTAAACATTAAACTAACCTTGACGCGGAAAACTTTGAGGGGCGAAGTTGGTTCGTTTACCACGCAATGCCAATTTAACAATGCTTTAACAAGAGAAATATGAACTTTACTAACATAGACCATTTATATAAGATATATATTTTTGTATATTGTATTACGCAATATATTATATGATGTTGTAATAAAAAAATATATAAAATTGTTTTTGTTTTCGCTACTATAGTTATCAAATAAGCTTCCTTTCATTGTTTTAAATATTATGTATATCAAAATCATTTTTTTGAGAATTTGTAAGAAATTTTAAAGTCAGAGCAAAGAAATAAAAATATTACAATGCCCCGAGTGGTAATCGTACCTACAACCGTCGCGTTTACGCTATGCTGCGCCACTAAGCTATGCCACGACTTAAATAATTGACCTTTTGATACTACCTATAGAAATTAACATAAACAAACATCTCGAGCACGAGACGAAACGACAACGAAAGATCATAGATGAGTAATAAATCAACAATAATATCAAATTTATTACAGACTTACTAAAATAAGCAAAAGCAGCTTTCTAAACTGAAGGCCGAAGAGCTCTAGTGTTAAGACACTCTTCTTTTTAGAAAGTTTTCGAGACATTGTTTGTTTAATGGTGGAATTTAACGTCGCCGCTTATCTACTAGATATAAATAAGACATTTAAATTAATTTCTGTTTTATTTTGTGTCAATAAAAATCGAACCCACAACCGGTTGCAGATAGGAATATAATAAGAGGATATATATATATATATATATATATATATATATATATATATATATATATATATATATATATATATATATATATATATATATATACTAGAGGGCGCGCGCGGCTTCGCCCGCTTATTAGGAGTGAATTCTAAAAAAACCACGAAACACGTGTTCAATAAAATATTTTTAACAGTCTGAATTTATTTTTTTATAAAAATCGATGGCGATTTAAAGATTTTTCTATATGAACTTTCAACCCCTTATTTGAACCCTTAGGGGGTAAATTCTAAAAAACCATGAAACACGTGTTCAATGAAACATTTTTAAGAGTCTGGATTTAAAATTTTATAAGAATCGGTGCCAATTTAAAAAAAAATCCATACAAACTTTCAACCCCTATTTCATCCCTTTAGGGAAATTTTTCAAAATCCCTTCTTAGTGGATGTCCAGAATATGAAAATAAACATCTGCCCAAATTTCACGTTTCTACCATCAGCGGTTACGGCTCTGCGTGCGTCTTACCTCAGTCAGTCAGCACAAGTCCTTTTATATATATAGATAATAAGAGGAAACTAAATAAGGTAAATGTATTAAATATCTCCGTTACAAATATCCTCGTTTATCAAAAGCTTACCTGAAAAGAATAATCTATTATTGGAACTGACATTCGCAAAACGATGTTCGATTAAAACTTTGAAAGAAGAATAATTACTAAATAAAATAAGTTATATTTGGATATGTTTCTAAAGATTTAATTATTTTTTGGAAGTATAAATTTCCAGTACAATAACAGTTAGGCGTTACATAATACTCTCAGCTATCCACGCAGCCGATAACTTTTTAATAAAACTCTGATTCAGTTTCAATTAAATAATAGTCAAGATAATTTTATTTATATTTTTTTAGCTTCACATTGTATTCCGCACACAGCTAGGAAGGCAGAAGGAACCTGAAATTAGTGTTATGACATTCCGGTTACACAAAAACATTTCTGAGCCCCAATTTCCGCTTAATTCTGGAAGAATTGCGTGATCAGTAGCGAAATTTAACGCCGCACTATACGTCGTTACCAGAGTGAAAAAGAAAAATATAAAAAAAATCATTCCCCTAAGCGAAAATCGAGCCCACGACCGTTAAATCGCACCCTTGCGCCTCTGCGCCATGACGTGACTGTGAAACTAAATATAAAGTAAATTATCCAATAACAGTTTTATTTGGTACTTGCACAAATACTCGTATAAACGAATTTCACTTTAGCCTCAATACCGTTTGTATTTTAGTTTAAGTTAAATTTAACTTCCCAAGATAAACTTTTACGCGAGATTCGTACGTTAAACATAGCTCTTTGATCTCACAGGTTGTAGTTTGAAAGCTAACTTATAAGTGATAACAAACACTAAAACTGAATTATAAAGCTAAATTATCTATATATTATTTTTGTTAAGATCTTAGGCGATTTTCCCTTGTTAAATATGTTATAGAGGTCAGTCGTGGCGCAGGGGCACAAGCGAGTACTGTAAACAAGACAGGTTCTGTGTTCGATTTTCATTCGAAGATATAAATATAAAATATTTTTATTTCTTCCCTCTGGTAACGAGGAAAATTGTGGCGTTGAGTTTCGCCACTCAACACATAATCTCTCAATATTTAGATGGAAAATCGGGTACAGAGTGCCTTCACATGGGCCCTTCCCGGCCCTACTATACACGGGATTCGACGTGAAACTTTTTAAATTAAATAATCGTAATAAGACTTTCTTAATAAGTATCTTAACAGTCATCTTTTACGAAATATAAACAAAAAATCTAATACAATAATTGACGGTATCTTGTTCCTTTTTATTACGAAATTCTAAAAACATCAAATAAATCACGTTTCCGATATCTCCCGATAAGCCTTCATCCATCATCGAATCAAATATTTGAGGATACTTTCAATTTTGCGCATGACAGCACCATGTCTCTTTTCATACAAAGTCGTATTATTGCTCACTTCTAGATCTAACAAGATTAAACATTTTATTACATTTTTTTAAAATTCACGCAGTATCCCATAGCAAAAAAGGCTAAGGGAACTTGGGAACCTAATGTTCAGACTTTTTGTTCCTATTAAGACTCTTCCTTTCTCTACTTTCCTCCGAATTCTGGAGGCATTGTGTGTTGAGTAGCGGAACTCGTGTTTAGCGTGTGACTGACGCTTGTGTCCTTGCTCCACAACTGGCCTCTATTTTATTAGATAGGTTTCATTTAATTATTCTGAGTGTACAAGTCTTTATAACTTCGTATAGGCCTTCCCGACAGGTTTTGTTTAGTTTTTATTACAACCGTATTTCAAATAAAAATCGAACCCAAAACCACATTTTCCTGAGGAGCAATTAAAACGATAGCTTATATCAAATTATTATTAAAAGTAAAATATCAAAAATTTTGTTACGTTGACCCTTGTCAAGATAACTTCGTTGTTAATTAATACCGTGTTTGAAATTCTTGTCATTATATAATGAATTCTATATTAATTAATATGTAGAGTTATATCCTCTTAAATGTCTGCTTCCGGGACATTCATTTTTTATTGAAGAATACATAACAACTTAATTTACAACGTTCCTAGTGGTAGACAAAGATATGATAAGAAAAGATTAGGTAAGATAAGGTCAACAAATATTCTACAAATTTATTAATAAGCTATCATATAAGCTATATTCACTGAAGGAAAACAGAAAATCTCGGGCCCAAATATACAGAGTTTATATGTGGTCGAAAACATTGACAATTTTTTTCAACTTTAGTATACCAAAAATCAGCTCAATTAACAATCTAGAACCAGAGATAAATGAGAAAATACTTTATAATCCTTAATTGATATAAATAAACAGTTATGGTAGTAACAATATAAAAAATTTGTGAATTTTAATTAAGTCTCAGAATTTTAACGTACTTATTAGTGCATATAATTACAATATAAATAAAAAAATATTATCAAATCAAAGAAATCTATTTGAATCGTTTAAAATCAGTCATATTTGAAATGTCAGATGTACAGCTGATTGATATTGACACCTTGGGTCCAGGGAAGTATTCAATCTTTTTAGTCTCCTTTTCAAATTATTTAACAATTTTGAGTCCTTTTTTTTTAATTTTTCTACTCAGATAAACAAAATGCAGTGTTGAGTTCCTCCATTTAGCACACAATCTCACAAAAAGCGGTAGGAAATATACTCTTAGGCTCCCTGTATGCACCCTGCTATAAGGAAAAAGCGTGAAGTTTCTTTTTTATTATATTTTACAGAGTATTAATGGATTATACAGGAACAAACCTGTTAAATGTCGACTGTCGAATAACACATCACACACAACTCGACACCTGGTCATAAAGGAGGAGTTTATATCGTTGCTTTTATTACATCATAATATCTTTTATTTCTCGATAAATGTATACAGGCACAGTGCATATGTATATATAAGTATGTACGTGTCACCTATAGAAATAAACTTGAGAGTAATAAAATTGAACGGCTTAAATCGTTAATATCACCTTCACGCTGTATCCCGCACACAGCAGGGTAGGCAGAGGGAACCTAGTGTTAAGACACTCCATTCCGCACTTTCTGCCTAATTCTGGAGGCATTGCGTGTTGAGTGGCAGAACTCAACGTCGCGCTTAACCTCGACACCAGAGCGAAGAAATGGAAATATAAATTTTAAGTAAATATTTCATCTCCTCGAGTGGGGATCGAACCCACAACCAGTCGATTTTACAGTCACACCTCGTGCCACTGCGACTGGCCTAAATCGTTAATTTTTATAGTTAACCGTGTATAGGACCGAATAATTGAGATAATAAGAATAAATCGAGAAAATTCACTAAGATTGATTGACTTGAAGAAAATTAGGAGGCCGTCGGCTTTAACTGTAACGCGATGGTTGTGGGTTCTATTCCCAATCGGAGTAATGGATTATTATAAATAATAATCCAGACATACAGAGATATTTTTTAAAAATATTAATTTATGTTAGCACTACTGGCTTTTACAGCGATACCGGGTGGGTAGAGAAAAGGGTACTCTGTCTCTAGAAATAAGCAAACATTATGTGACTGCATGTGAGGCAGTAAACGGCGGAAACCGCATCCCTTGCGGGACTCGTCAGCTTGCGACCGTCGAGCGGACTGGATTGGAACTGAAAAATAATTTATTCCTCCGAGTGTAATTTGAATCCATAACCATACATTTAAAGTCAGACGCTGCCTCACTGCGACACGATGACCCATTACTAAAGTATAAACCTCGAATAATAAGAATTGAGTTTATTTTGTATCAATTTATAATTATGATTGCACAAAGGGAATAATCAAAATGATTGACATATATTAAATGAACTTTAAAATAATATTTTGTTGAATATTTATAAAATTGTTATTTTAATGTAAACATTAATTTGGTTAACTTTATGGTTTGGTATAATATAAATATTCAAGTGCTTTTATAACTGACTTCGAAAAAAGGTGGCTGTAAGTTTGACCTTTGTGTATATTTGCGTGTATTTATTTATGTATATATGTATGGTTGTCTGCCATTTCTCACGTACACGTTTGGCTGAAGCCTGAAATTGTAATGTAGTTTTTAGAAAATTAATTAATATGCTCAGAACAAGGTTTTGATATTTTAGCCGACTTCTAAAAAGAAGTTCCGCGGTTTTAGCCTTATGTATGTACATATACTTTTTCGTGATTATTCTTTATTGAAGTTACAGTTCTGTTTAACGTAGTTTTTATTATAATATTCAGATATTCCAGCTATTTTTAAATGAAAGTTAGAAAAAGAAAATTCAGCTTTAAACACTCCGTTCCCTCACTACCGCACTTGATTAGGGGCAATTATGTGTGTGTGCAATAAAAAATTAAAATTAAAACCCTTGTTTTTAATTTATTATTAATAAAACCTCAGAGACATAAAACCTTTCTACTATCAAGTAGAAAACTTCACACTGTATCTCACAAATATCAAAGTAGATAGAAGGAACCTAGGAACCTAATGCTAACACACTTCCCACGATTACCTCGAGTGGGATTTGAATCCACAATCGTCGCGCTAAAATTCACACACTTGAGCTTCAACAATATTAACTGTTAAATACTTCGAAAATCTCATAATACTATTAATATTATCGGTTTCCTATATAATCACATAATGGCCATTGTTCAAAGCTTAAAATTATATGCTATTATTTTTAAATTATTAAATTCTGTTTATAAATTAAATGTATAATTTTTGTTATTATTCCTCGTTTTTATAGTGTGGTTCAGTGGAAGATCGTCTAAGTATAGATCTGAAAGTTGTAGGTTCGTCCCCCATTCGGGGAAATGATATTTTTTTCTTAATTTTGGTAAGATGGAACTTGGTCACTCAACACGTGTTGCATGGCCTTTTTCGTGCCCACTCCAGAATAATTTAGTCGCCATCCCAGAATTTTTACTAGAAAAATTACGACTACTAGTTCGAAACTATAGTCTACAAGGTTCCTCCAAATCACCCTAGGGTTGGCCCTTTCTACTTTTCTTACCAAGCTACATATATATGGGATAAAACGTGGAGCCAATGAAATACTTATATTAATCGTTCCGTGAGATGTGCTAAGAGAAAATAGTGACATAGATAATTTTATCCCTAGCGGGGTAGTCAGAGAGATCGGAGCGCCAAATGCTACCATCTCTACATAACTCTTTCGCCTCGTCTACTGTCATCAACCTATTGCTTTTTACGTGACCTTCCAGTATCTTTGATAATGTATTTTCGAAAGTCCAAGGTTACCCCTATCTCTCTTGCCTTTTACTTTTCCATCATAAATCAAATTGCTATAGATACTTTTTAGAAAATTTTATGTTTTCTAAAAAGTATCTATAGCACTATCACTATTTAAGATGAGTGACACAGATACTTTTTAGAAACCATAAAAAAAATCTTTCTTAAGTGTGGAATAACACTTTAAAAAAGTTAAAAGTAGTGACATAAGAAATATCACTAGTACCTATGTATATGGTGAGGCCAGTCGTGGCCCGGGGGCATAAAGCGCGATAGGTCGTGGATTCGACTCCCAGTCGAATAAATTAAATATTTAATATTTTCTTTTCCGCGCTCTGGTAACGAAGCAAAGCGCGGCGTGGAGTATCGACACTCAACACGCAATGCCTCCATAATTTGGCAGGAAGTGGAGAATGGAAGTGTCTTAATGGGAATGAAGTATCTTGTTATTAAAAACTATTTGAATTAAAAAAAATAATAATACTTACGACTAAAGGCGCGGCATTAAGTTCCGTCGCAATACCTCGAGAATTCCGCGGTAAGTTGGGAACGGAGTGTCTTAACACTAAGGGATCCCCCTGCCTACCCTGCTATGTACGCGGTACAGTGTGAACTAGTATAGATATAGTGGTTGTAATCGACAATGCTGAAAAATGAAAATATGATGTATGCAAACAATATGCTCGCACGATTGCTTGTTTTGAAAATAATAATAGTATTCACAATAATCATATACTAGCAACAATATATTTTTTAATAATCTTGCAATATTTCTTACCAGAGTAGAGAATCGAACCCACGACAGACGCTCAAACGCCTTCTCATCAGTCGTCGTGGTATGCAAACGATTAAATTTAAAAAATGCACATGTAAATGAACTTGAACCAATATAAAAGCCAAAAAATTCAGTTATGGACAAAATAAAGCGTTTCAACATCGCGTTGCTGAAAATTCGTTTACGAGATTTTTTTTACTTTTTTTGGTGAATGTAATATAACATAAAATTTTTGTTTAAATTTGTAACCCAGGGAAATTTCCTTTTTATGAATTCAATAGAGAAGAAAATCTATAGTTAAAATGTTCTGACCCATTTTTTTGGTTAAAGACAAGTCATTTTTTTTATTATTGCCACGACTGAGAATCGAAGCTACAACAACTGCGTGGTAAGCCGGGTAGAGAGAGTCATGGTGATCCTCCTTGCAAGTCATCGAGGCTGCGGGTGCTCTAGGAGAAAGGGGCTGCGGTTCCTCATATAGGTGGTAAGGGTTTCCGCTGGATTTAAAAAAAAACAGGACAAGCGCGAGTTGGGTTCGCCCACCGAGGGTTCTTATTTTTTAGGATTTAACCACAAATGTACAGTTTTCAGATTTTTTCCTGAACTAGACTACCTATAGGTGCTAGCTGATATATTGCAAAATTCTAGGCTAACCGAAAGTATCTTATTATTTTGATTCCGTTCATAGTGTTCAAATATGGGTTTTTTTACTATTTAAGGCAATTTTTTTAAGATTTAGTCACAAATGTATAGTTTTTTTATAAGACTAGAAAAATGGTTTCTTTTTTAATGTTATTTAACGGTATTATATATCATATAGCAAGCAACTTTTACAAGATTTTAAAAAAGTGTGAAAGATGGGCAGACGACGCAATCAATCACGAACCTGATGTCTAGGAACTAAGGATATACATATGTAAGTAGAAAATTTTAGTTTTTATTCACATTAGGTAATGTGAACGTATAATAAAATGATGACTAAAAAAAATTAAGACTTTTATTTTATTAAAATTATTATTATACTAAGAAAAATGATCATAATAAAAGATTATGTTATATTTTCAAAGTCATATTTAAAATATTCTTTGTTCAAATAGACATTTACAAGTACTTTTGAATCGTCGAATGAACACAAAGTTACTGGAAGACTGCTGAGAAGAGCCAGCAATAAAAATAAAAAAAATATATCCCGCATATAGCTAGAGAACCCAGTGTTAAAACAATTTCTTAAGTCAGTTTCTTTTGTTGAAAAATCATTCACGAATGTATAGGTTTTTTAATTAGCTTATTAATCCTGCAAAATAATTTTCAGAGGGACGTCATATGTGACCTTTTTCCGCACAATTACAATTTCAACAAAAGTCAGACAGATTTCTGACATACATATTTTAAATTAAAGTTTTTAAATTCAATTAAAACTTTCATTACTTTATTTAAAATTATAATTGAAACGAAAAACTAAAAAACCTATTTATAGCAGGAGATCCAAAGAAACTATTAAAAACAGTGGTGAAATATTTTTCTCTACGACTGAAAATTTCTGAATAAACTGGAAAAAAAATAGAAAAAGGACAACAAAAAAAATAAACTCCGCCGCAACAGCTATCAGCTGCCGTGACCAGGATTCGAACCTGGGTTACTACGGCCACAACGTAGGGTCCTAACCACTAGACGATCACGGCTATCGGAGTTGATAATAATCGTTCTGTAAATTTTGAGTACAATCTTAAAATACTCTCACTTATATAACGGTATGCGCGAGCGACTAAGCGTTGCGAAGTAAAATTATTTTTATTTTGTGGCATAATCGAGCCAAAGTTGTCGCTGATCTTTAAAAAATTGTATGAATTGATTGAAATCAAGAAGAACCCTTCCTTTGAAGTCAAAAAACAAGTAGCAGTTTGGTAACACCATATGATTCCTGGTTGCACTGGTTGCACTGGTTGACTGTCCCAAAAATAAAAATCGTGTTAAAAGAGCGTACGACAGAGTGTCAAAAGCATAAAATGATATCCAGAAATGATTCCTATCATGAATTCAACGTTGGGATACTGGGAACTTTATTTAAGAAACAATGACCAAAAATCATATTTTTAATAATAATTAAATTGTCTTCACACTGTATCCCGCACACAGCAGGGTAGGGAGAGGTAACCTAGTGTTAAAATACTCTGTTCCCCACTTTACGCCGAATTCTGGAGGCATTGCATGTAGAGTAGCGGTATTCAACGCCGCGCTTTGCCTCGATCCTGGAGCGAAGAAATGAAGTATATATGATACACTTATACGGATAAGTATATATGATACACTAACACATACCTAAAAGAGTTCACTCGCAAGTAATCCTATTACAGAGCGAATCTAATATCGGATTTAATATTGAAAAAACAAGGGCTTAGTTCTCGAGATCGATGGGCTTAATGGAATCCCACTCAGGATCAAGGACCGATACGGCAGAAACAATATTTCAAAACTTCATATCATATATTACATATGCTAGAAGTAAATTTGTTTCAAACGAAATTGCTAAAATTCTAGATATATCTGTGTATAAAAGTTCTATATATGATTTATGAATATGTTCTTGATATATAAATATTTATTGCTTAACACAATGTTATAATTCTTGTTACATATAATTTTAAGTTGCTGTATAAATTTTAAAAAAGATATAAGACAGAATTTTATTATTTACTTTATATAGAGATATATATCTCTCGTAATAAGAAATAAAATTTTTACTGTTTGTTGATTTGAGTACATTTTTAAACATGTTATACACACCTCTATGACATTGAGCTGCGCCTATGAACGTCTCAGATATTATTCCATCCTAATATAAGTAGTTTTTGAAATTACATCTAGAAAAAATCACAAGTAGCTTTTTTTAAAGTTTTTGATAAAGTTTTGTCTATTTAAAAATTATTTTTGTTTCCATTTTTTTCCAAGACTTATGAGCCAATAGTTTTGAAATATTTAATTATACGAAAGGCCTGCTATTGAACTATATTGAGCAAAAAATATTCAAATTAGTAATTAATAACAATAGCTGATTATCGAATCTTATTTGTATAATTCCAATAATTCATTATTTATCAATAACAAACAAATTGGCCTGAAAAATTACAAAAGAAAAAACGTTTACACGAACATCTGTTCAAACCTAAAGTCCAAATTTATAGTCTTCAGCTGTAGCTACAATTAAACACTTTTATTTATTATGTTACTAGAACGCTTAACCAAATAAAATTTACAGTATGCAGAATCAAGAACTTTTGAGCAATGGAACACAACGCAACACTTTATCTTATTACCACAACAATGAAATGAAAATAATTCATTCTCGAAATGGGAATCGAATCCACAACCGCCACGTTTACAATCAGAAACATGACTTAGATATTCAGTTTTATAACCAAACATGTATTTAGTTTCAATAAATCAATGCCCATACAGACAACATACATACACTTTAAGCAAATACAGTATTAGTAAAGCTCCCTTCCCTTAGCCTCGTTTAGCACCCTAATAATAAGTTATTTATAGCTTGTGTACAAGGGCTGGTAAGCCTCCGCATAAATAAGGGCACGATATGAAACGCGCCCAATATGATACTTTACTACGGGTTACTAAATGCTTTCAAAGGTTCAATTTTTACGACTGTTCATTGAGAATTTATTAATATTGCAATTATTAATTTTGAAATGGATGTAAAATTATTTTTTATACTAAAATTTATTAAGAGTAAGTGGCGACTACTTATTTACTTTACTGTATGCCGTAATACATAAAAGTGTAGAAGAACACCACGTGTATGGCAACATCGTGAAGATAACTTATATTTATTCAACTGTTAATAGTGATTAATGAAGATTATCTAAAACAATATATACTACTAAATAGGTGGAAGAGGTCAGTCAAATGTATGAACGAATCTGATTTACTATTTTTAAGGATATACATACAAAAGGATATTTTACGTGACGTAAAAGTGAATGAGTCATCGAGGATCGATCCCAACTCGGAGGATTATATTTAAATCCCTTTTTTTTGTTTCATCGTCCCTATTAAGCTAATCGTGGTATTGATTTCCGCCATTCAACACGCAATGTCTCAAAAATTGGGAGACATTGGTGAACAAAATGTTTCAACACTGTTTACTCAGATAACTGTAATACTGTACTGTTTTTTTAATGCATTTTATTAATTATATAAAGAAATACAAATTCTTGTAATAAGATTCTTCTAAATAAATATTCAAAATACAAAATGAAATCAACATTTTAAAGGAGTAAACGAATATTTGAATATGATGTACCAAACCACCCGCCCGCGGCTCTGCTCTACTCTACAAGCTGATTCAAGCCTGCCGTGTAGTACATTTTACGTTAATTGAAAACTAGCATATTGCCCTGTAACCTGACTCTAGACACTATAAATTGAGGTTGTGGAGATATTTTGTATCAAAATTTTAATAATTGAAAAAATAAACCTATTCCTACAGCACATGTAAGTTTATTAATCACTCACTCATGCACTCTTTCTCTAGTTATAGGAAAAATGATCATTTTGAACTCAATTTTTATTAGCTTTTTTTGTTTTTAACTGTCTATCTATATATAAGTCAATTTGAGAAAATCTTGCAATTTCATCATTACCAGCATCTTGAGCATCTGATTTGTTTCATAATTTGTTACGCATTGGAATATGATCACAACATAATATAGTCTAAACCGGGAAGAGAGGAATGAAGAAGAAATACTTTTAAACATGTTTTTGTTCTAGTTATTGCCTGTATTTTATTACGTCTATGTATATATCGTATCAAGTGGAGTAGACAGGAGGTAGTAGAGTGTCTCTTCGTAAAATATAGGTGAAAAGGGAAAAGACGTTGGGTGTGAAGTGATGGATGTCAAAGTCAGAAGGCACGTTAGGAACGCCATAATCAAAGACCCATACCGTACTTAAGATGAAAATTAATTAATTCTTAATTTTGAATACTTATGCAGAGAAATTCTCTCTAAAATTCTCTCAGAGGCCAGTCGTGGCGCAGTGGTACAAAGTGTGACTGTAAAACCGACTGGTTGTGGGTTCGATCCCCACTCGAGTTTTTAAAATTAAATTTATATTTCCATCTCTTCGCTCTGGTGCCGAAGCAAAGCGCGGCGTTGAGTTCTGCCACTCAATACGCAATGCCTCCAGAATTCGGCAGAAAGTGGGGAACGGAGTGTCTTAACACTAGTTTCTCTCTGAAGCTAAACTGATTTATTTATTTGGTTTATTTTAAAATTCTTTGATTTTACTGCTTAAGGATGTTGATACAACTTAGTTGAAACAAGTTTATAAGGATTTATGGCTTAATGGTCAGAGCGTTTGGACGGTTTCCAAGAGATGCGGGTTCCAATCCCGCTACGTTTAAATGCTTATACGTTTTCTAAATAAGTATTTTTCTTGCCTTTTAAAATATCTTAAGATTTTTTGATAAATAATTATTTTAATTGACTTACTATTATTTGAACTATACTTTTATTTGAAAATTCTTCTACATGAGTATTATGCGATTTCATGAAATAAATAATAATCACACTGAGAGTGTCTGTTCCTCTATGAATTTTAGTAACGGACTGAAAGTATGAAAACTTTATTAATCCCTTACTATTGAATACTGGAAGTCATTATTTAACTTTCTGCTTCATGTACAAAGTGAAAAGCGAAATTTTAAATACTGGGTTGTCTCTGCTTACTTTGCTATATACGGGATAAACCGTGAAGCAATAAAATCTTCTTTTTCTTCTTAACAGAAAGACAAAAATCACTCCTCTTTTTAAATAAAACTTAGCTTTGATTTCATCAACCAATAATGTATCTATTTAGCCAAAAATATATTAAAATTTAATTCGGGTACTCTTTCAATGCATTCTAGATTTCATAGTAAGCACAAACTTTTGATGTATTATAAAAAACTTCACAAAGTGCTACATTTCGAATGATGAAATGAAAGAACATAATTAAAGCATTCAGGAGCTGCATTTTTTAATTTATTTTACTTTTAATTAAAATATTTTTAATGGAAATATAATTTTATTGAATGAAAACTTTGTTATATGTTTTGACTTCATAAAAAATATATACTTCAATAAAGTTTTTGTATTTATAAAAATACTTTTAGTTTATTAACTAGAGAGTTTCACCACTTACTTCGCTCGCGTCATGAGTCATGTAATCTAGTTTTCTCTCCGACTTGTACACAAACAAAATTGACTATGCACAAGAAGCATTTACACATTTTTTTATATAAAAGAAATATATAATATGAAGATAAAGCACATAAAAATAATAGAAGCAACAATACTATGGAATCGCAATCTCCATTCTTTGACTACCGCCCTGGTCTCCTTTAGAAAGAGTTCCAAATAAATGTACGGATTCTCGAGAAGTGAGGGAATTTTATATACAATAGTTTCATTTTCTTTTTCTTACATATTTTAGTACTTTCAAATATATTTGAACATGCACAATTCATGTTATTTATTATTTATAAAATATTTCTTAAATCAGGTTAATTTTATTAATTATAAATTATTTCTTGAGGCCAGTTGTGGCGCAGGGGCACAAAGTGTAACTGAAATCGACTGGTTGTGGGTTCGATCCCCACTCGAGAAGCAGAAATATTTACTTAAATTTATATTTCCATTTCTTCGCTCTGGTGTCGAGGCAAAGCGCGGCGTTGAGTCTTGCCACTCAACACGCAATGCCTCCAGAATTCCGCAGAAAGCGGAGAACAGAGTGTCTTAACACCAGGTTCCATCTGCCTACCCCGTTGTGTGCGGGATACAGCGTGAAGCTGACAAAAAAAAATCTTAAATCACATTTATTACCTTCATCAGCGTCTATCAATGAGAAGGTAAAAAGGAAATTTTGCCACGCTATTTGAACCTATAACTTGACGTTCGATTCCCTTCAGCACATACACGCATCCTTGAGTCCGGCGACAATGCAAACTTTTTATAACACTAACCTGACATTTTTGTCAGAAAGGTAAAAATAACTGACAACTAAATATTAAGCGAGTCATTTTAATTTTTTATTTTAATTATGGCCACTATAATCTAAATAATAAATTTATCTCTTTGTTATTATTTTAAGATATAGTGCATTATTACATATCACGCATCGCCCACCGCAGTACTACAGCCAATTGAACTAACGAACGATTGTATGTAGAACCGTGTTGTGTTTACCGGATTGCTTACACACGTCACTCTTGTCAAAAAAATAATAATATATTAATTGAGAACAATTGTAGCGCAGTGTCAGCAGAACAAGCGTGTGAATGTAAACGCAACAGGTTGTGGGTTCGATTTTCACTAGATGATAGAAGATTTTTCATTTTTTCATTTATTCGCTTCTTCTAGGTAATGATGCAAAAACGCGGCGTTAAGTTCCGCCACTTAACACACAATACTTCCAGAATTTCCCAGGTTCCCTCTGCCTATCCTGCTATGTGCAAGATACAGCATGAAGTTAAAAAAAAAAACTAAAATATATTTACATCTTAAACGTATTTGACATGAATATATAAAATAATTGAGTTGAACTAAATCGACTTGCATCAAGGTAGAAGTATCACACTTGTATCATCAATTCATTTCGAAATGAGAATGAGAATGTACGAGTACTTCGAAAGCGGCACAAAGAGAGAAGCTAGTATTGTGGAGGAGTCCCAAGCGCTACTATGGGTTCTACGGCGTGCAAGCCGATGGCTCCAGCCACCACACGATACATAAGTTGTTCCTTCTTTTCTATGCAAAAAAAAAAATATAAAAAAACTACAAAAACCAAAACGAAACGTAGTACTACTACTCTTTTGGAGCTTTTCTACAATTTCCTACATTTTATAATAGAAAAATTCCCACAACAAAACGGTTACAAGGTAGCAATCAATCAAAGCGGACAATGCATCTTCTGTGTTCGAGCAATCACAGTTCACTGTAAATGTTTTCGTATTTCCCTTCGCCTCGTACCTCCACAAATCACAGGCGAATTCTCACAATAAGCCTCAGTGACCTTGTATTTTACAATAACATGGTTTTAATTATATATAAATAAAGATAATTTGTCCTTTCAAATGTAAAAAATTCAACATTTATGCTTTTTATACTTAGATAATATTAAAAAAGACTGAATTTCATTGATTGAAAGCGCTGATTTCAAGAACTACTAGTTTGAATTGGATTTTTTCTATTGTAGTCTATTTACCCCATAGCTTTGTAGAACAATATACAACTCTTAGTTACTGATATTTATCATTTGATGAAAGCCGCAAGTAAACAATAGTATATAGCTTCACGCTGTATCCCGCACACAACAGGGTGGGCAGAGGGAACTTAGTGTTAAAATACTCCGTTCCCGACTTTCTGCCGATTCTGGAGGCATTGCGTGTTAAGTGGCAGAACTCAACGCCGCGCTTAACCTTTACACCAGAGTTAAGAAATGAAAATATAAATTTAAGTAAATATTTCATTTCCTCGAGTGGGGATCGAACCCACAACCAGTCGGTTTTACAGTCACACCTCGTGCCGCTGCGCCACGACTGGCCTCGATAGTATATTATAAAAACAAAATATTATTGGAATAAAAAAAATATTTAAAGCTGAATGTTATGGCACAATGATGACTCATTATTGAATACCTTCTAGGGCAGTGGTTCCCAACCGGTGGTCCGCGGACCACCAGTGGTCCGCAAAGGCCTAAAGGTGGTCCGCGAACGATTTTAATTTTAGAGGATGGTGAGGCGTTGGTCTTCGCGCAGTGAGTGAGAAGAGCATGCTACATGGGTAGTAGTAGAGTATGCTCCGGTCTCAAATATAAATTATTTCGACATACATAATTATAAAAATGTTTTAAAATAATTACACATTAATTCATTGATTTTATGAACTAAGTATGCCAGTTCACGTAAGGAAGTTATGACGTCGCAATGTATAGTATTTTGATACTTTGCAAAGTTGATTTTAAATTCCAAGTACCTATTGGATTTTTCTAGTGGTCAACCATCCTATTGAACGTTTATCGTATCTAAGATACATGCAATCAATTACCTACGCTTTGCGCTGTCATTTGTTATAAATTACTGTCAGTATAGTAATTACTTTTACTGAACTACGTGAGGACGTGAATCGTTTTTACTGACTGTTTCATCATGTCATGTGTGGCAGAGAGTTTCTAAGAATGCACACAGTACGTCACAAGCTTAAATACCATCCTAACCATCTGGATACAGGCACGTGCAGTGCCTGAGACGTACTGTGCGGTTGAAAAATTAAGCGGCAGATGATAGGACAAATAGTTTAATGAAACACTGTCCATGATATATGCGATTGTGAACACACAGCGAGGAGACGTCCTTACGCAAATCCAAAGTATCAAGCTTTTTACAGACCATTGGCTCCCCAACGACTCAAATGACTCTACGTTGTATTCGATCAAATGGTTTAAGCTGATACTGGGGTGCAACAGCCTAGAAATGAGATACTTATGTGTGGCCGAGCCTTGCCCATTACAGGGCCAATCGGCATTTCGACGTGAAGGATACGCTCTGCTGATATCCTCAGTTTTTTTAAAGCCAACTTGGCCTTGCTTTTTAGATGATCGCGATACTGGTAGTCACTGGAAATACTAAGGCCCAATGTGATGAAACTGGCCGCGGCTATAAAACAAATAATCTAGAAAACTGGTGTCACGATAAATGGAATTTTCTTAGTTAACTTAGTTGATTTGAATTGTAGCAAGTTACTTTAACCCCATAAGGAGACGTTCTGGAGAGATTCTTCAAAAGAAGGCACAAGTTTATTCCGGCACTGGCCAATGTTTTCCCTGGAAAGACTTACTGGACCGGAGTATACAGCGTTCGTTGTGCTATCCAGATGATAGCACTTAGCAATATATGTTAGAATCAACCAACATGTCATTGATATTCAGAAGAAACAATGTAGGAGACGCACGCAGCCTTGGGGGACGCCAGCGTTCACGAGTAATATTTCTGTGTAAAAATCCATCGATAACGGCCTTGATCTTGCGCCCAGTGAGAAAGCTGGCGATACACTTACGTACATTCTGAAGAAGCCCGTAGAATGGAAGTTTTGCAGAAGCGCTTCATGCCACACTCGATCGAAGGCCTTGCCCATATCCAAACAAACTGCAAGGCCCTCTCCTTTGCTTTCGATAGCCGCAGACCGCCGCGCAGCCGTGGGTTACGTAAATGCTAAAATCACGAATTCGAGCATGGCGGAAGCAATATTGACAGTCATTGATCAATCGGTGATCCACCAGATAAACCAAGAGCTGGCTATTTATAATGTACTGTTCCGGATGTGAAGTCAGCAGATGGTCCGTAAGGAGGCATTGTGGTTGTACACGTCCGGGAGTCAAGTAGATGGCTCAAAAACTTGGGACAATCCATTCGCCTTAGCAAGGTCCGATACAGCTCTCCTTGCGTGGTCTGTGGTGCATGGTCCAAGCCAACTGGTATTATGCGCATTAAGATCGCCAAGTATTACGATATAAGCGAAGGAGATCTGTGACAGCATACATTACTCGGACACAGACGCCTGAGTCAACTTGGGGCCAGATAATTGAACTATGCGTGTTGCCACTGCTGGTGACGTGAATTTCCCACATATATTTTAATCGCTTCTAAGACACCATCAGTACCTGGGTAACCCTATTCTAAGCCAACGGGATGGGAGCACATGGCACGTAGTAGCGTCGTTTGAGATTTCTAAATTAATAGCACAATCTAAAAAACCTCACAAAGTCGGAAAAACACACGTGAAACCATGTTTGATCAAAGCCCTTGAAGAATTTATTAAATTACAGGCCAAAAAAAAAAAGAAATTTCCTCTGTCCAATAACACGGTCAAATGACCGTGCTTTGCATTGTGAGAGCGAAGAAATAAAAATATTAATAAGTAATAATTTATTCTCCCAATGTGAATCGAACCCACAACCGTCGCGTTTACAGTCACGATTGTTTCACTGCGCCACGACGCTTTCGCGGGAAATCACCGAAGTTTCTCGTAAAATATATGTTTTTTTTCACATCACAGTTAATTTTTAGTATACCTAGTTATAGTGGTCCCTGCTACCAAGAATGATATGAAAGTGGTCCTTGATCAAGAAAAGGTTGGGAACCCCTGTTCTAGGGGTTCTAGTTGTTACGAATCTAGAGTGCTTACGAATTCTGCTTGATTGAAAAAAAATTATACATAAATTTAATATGTTCAACTCTAACGTATCATCAAAATATTCATAGTTTCAGTTTCTAAAAGAGTAACTCAAAATAAAACCATAATCAAACCGGAAAGCTTTCAAGTAGCGCCCTCGTCCGCGAGCACGGGCCGCAAACATTGCGTCGTCACCGCACACTGGACAGCTCACTCGGACGTTTCATCAACAAATTGAGTATTCTCTGGCGATTGTAGACGAAACATACCCACTTTTGTTCTGCTAAAAGTCGTCTTATTTACTTTTTATACATAATTATTATTAAAAATGTATATATTTTTTTATTTATAAAAAAAATACTGACAACATAGCTGAACAGCACCTTTCAAATATTTTTTTAAATATCTGAACCTTACAGTAATACAATCTCTTATATAATAAGATAGTAAAAATATTTTGTCTGTACATTTAGTAATTTTGACTGAAATGGATAGAGGGACACTTAAAAAGAATAATAGAAAGCAAAAAGATTTTTTTTGAATTTCTTGTCTGTCTGCCTGTCTGTCGACATATTTCTGTCCGCATTTTTCTCTGAAAGTACTGAACCGATTTACTTGAAAATTTCACCAATTGCTTTGTTTTAACTCAACTTAAGTACTAAAGTTTAGTTCATCAAAATCGGTTAATTAAAAAAAAGTTATCGTCATTTGAATGAACTCAAGGCATTACTTTGCCTGCGAATATTACATAGCAATCGCGCTGGTATGACCCTGGCTAAAGAATGACATTCGAAACGTCTGGTTTATATGATTGTTGATAAAAATATATATTTTTGAAGCACTATTATAAAATATTTTATACAATAAAATAAGCAAAGTTGAATTGTTAGTGGAGATTACTTTCATAAATCATAACAGTTAAGTTTAAGTCGTAATTAATTCAACCGGCCGGTCGTGGCGCAGCGGCACGAGGTGTGACTGCAAAACTGACTGGTTGTGGGTTCGATCCCCACTCGAGGAGATGAAATATTTACTTAAATTTATATTTCCATTTCTTCGCTCTGGTGTCGAGGTTAAGTGCGGCGTTGAGTTCTGCCACTCAACACGCAATGCCTCCAGAATTCGGCAGAAAGTGGGGAACGGAGTGTCTTAACACTAGGTTCCCTCTGCCTACCCTGCTTTGTGCGGGATACAGCGTGAAGCTAATTTTAATTTATTTTAATTCAACACAGAGATAAAGAACGATCTTGAAAGAAATATCAAGTAAATACAAAGATATTTTGGTTGGTTCGTTCATATAATATATGTAACTAATTTAAAAACTGTACAGGAGTTAATATGCAATTAATACAGTTATTTTACAAAGAATATTATGAATCCTACAACCTAAATTAAATTATTCACTGACAACAGCACATTTAACAGAGTTTTAGAATTATGATGAGACGTATATTATATAGGTAAAAAGAACATAAAGTTACAAAAATATATACGTGTAATAAATAATTAGCTTTATGTATATTTTATAAATATCAAATATCAACAATGGTCGTATTTTTTTATTTAAAACAATCAAAAATTCTTTGACGATAATGTCGTAAAAAAAATCATATTAGAAGACATTATAGTTGTCAATCGATTGTGCTTATTAAATCAGTAATTATGTATTTTAAGCGGGCGAAGCCGTGGGCGAGCCGCTAGTATACACTAAAGATATTTTAGGTCAACGTCGCGATGCGTGCATTTTTAGGTCCGTATTTATAAAACTGCTCTCAACTCTGAGATTGATATTGAAATACCGTTTTCATCCATAGTTTATGATTTATAAATGAAAACGGCATCTCAAGATATTAAGCGTTTCCCTAGTAGAATGCGAATACACAAATATAAAATGTTATTTTGATATAGGAAATATGTAAAATATTTTTATGTAAGTATACATAATTGTCCTATGTTAGAAAAGCCAATTTAAAATGCAATGTACTCACTATACATATATTGAGGCCTCAAGCCTATGGTTCGTCGAACAGAAGACGTTAGAATCATAACACACAAAAGAAGTGAAAGCGATTTAATTTTTTTATAATTTCCTTACAACTTTCTATTGAAATATAAATATAATTGGTACATATTTTTTTAGCTTCACAATGTATCCCGCATAAAGCAGAGGAAACTTGGGAATCTACTGTTAAGTTCCGTTCCCCACTCTCCGCCGAATTCTGAACGCAAGGTGGGTTGAGTGCGAAACTGAACACCCCGCTTTGGCTCGAGACCTGAGCAAATAAATGAAAATATTTAAAAAAATCCTCGAATGGAAATCGATCCCACAATCTGTAGAATCACACTTTATATCCTTGTGCCATGGCTGGCCTCAAACACGGTATCTACTTAGTTACTTCGTTTTATATTTTAGCTATCAAATATTTTCAGCAAAGAGTAATATTGTAAACAAAATAAATTGAAATATTACATGAAAACTTGGACTTACACCCCCGCTCGCTCTGATACCGCATTCAGTCAGCCTACCCAATTAAGGTCTACATTCTACAACTCCTAAAATGTTAGCCATTTTTATTATTCAGCTTACACCGTACAGCTCCTGCTCATAGAAGGGTAGGCAGAAGCAACCTGGGAACCTAGTGTTAAGAACCTCCATTCTCATTAAGACACTTCCATTCTCCACTTTCTGGAGACATTGAGTAGCGAAGCTCAACTCAGTTATTGAAAATTATTCAATTTTTATTAACTGAGTTGAGCTTCCCTTCGCGCGTAAGTAAGGAAAAAAACAAAAATTCTATTATTATAACATATGTTAAAGAATACTCATTTCTTTTTTTTTATTTCCAGATTTACAGATTTTTCTTTGTGGTCAAGTTTCAAGTATTGAAGTGTGAAGACACTCCGTTCTCCGTTTTTTAACTAATTGCAAGACGATGTTGAGTGAGTTGTTGTTGAGTTGCAAAACTTAATATCGCACTGGCGCTTTTCCTAAGATCAATTCTAAGATTTCTAAGATTTTCTAGATCGGAAAAATTAAAAATAATTTAGTATAATAAAATTCCCGAACAGTATTTTTTTATTGAATTCACAACAATCAAATTATCAGAAAAATTTACAAAGTTCTAAATATTTAGGCTTCTGTACTCAAAAGTTAAAATAGGACCCTATTACTAAGACTCCGCTGTCTATCCATCTGTCATCAGACTGTACGTCATGTTATAATTAAACAGTTGAAATTTTCTATCTGCTCTATAATTCTTGTGCTCTTTTTTATTGATAATAATAAGGAACATTTCGTGCACGCAGCCGACTCGCACTTGGCCGGTTTTCTATTTTATTCTCAATATTCGTGCAGGTAAATTGTAAAAGGGCATTTGACAGGTTTTGTTGGACGACCTGTACTGCCTTCCGCTCGGATTCGTTATACCAATTTTAGATGCACTAGTGTTCTGAAATTCCTGAACCTATCTTTGAAATAACTCTGAATTTCACACGAACGTTTGTACAGAAAACTAAAGGATTTTTTTATTTCTTTTCATACGGACACTGTAGGCTGGTCCTTTTTTCATTGGCAATACCTTATGAGTTTTAATATTTTTGTAGTGATAATATAAAATATTATTTTATAACGAACTTATTAATTATATTAAACCAATTTTTAATACAATCAAAATAACTACTAACCCAAGGGTATTGAATTCAATGCCAATTCTATAGATATTTGTATTATATTAAATAAAATAAACTATTTATAGTTACGCTTAAATCTAATGGTAATGACCCCAGCAACCGACAAGTACCAAAGATCGAAATTTTTTAATGAAATTTTTTAAACTGTGAACACATACATATCTATTAAAAAATCAATTATCTACAGTTTTCTTTAAATTAACTTTGTTATGAAACTATTTGCTGTTACCATATTTTTGTTGAAATAGCAAATGTTTTTCGGGTTCCTTTAAAATGCATTGTCATTTATCGAAAAATATCTATAACAATTTTGAGGTACTAGTATGAGGTAGGGGGAGGCCTCGGTTGACCTTTGAAAACACAGTGTCAAAGATACTGGAGTAAGGTAAAAAGCATGAGGACCCCCTGAATGGCTAGACAACACATGTATGAAGAGGTGGATGACAATGGACGAGGCGAAAGAGGTATAGAGATCGTAACGTTTGGCGCCCCGTTCTCTCTGACTACCCCGCTAGGAACACAGCGTGAAACTAGTTTAGTTTAGTTTTATCGAAAACAATTATTTTTATCTAATGTAATAATATATACTTTTTTCTGATTATTTTCTCATTTTAAAAAAATATAAGAGAATTACAGCCTAACAATTATATAAAGCCTATATATAAAGCTAATATAACTATGATTTAAAAGTAGATTTTTTAAAATTTTAAATTAGCAATAAATACAATAAAATAACGTTCTTTTATTACATTATAATTTGTATTCGACGCCCATTTATTATGTCTCTAGGAATTTGATTTGATTTGAACATATTTTCAGATAATTTTTTTAGACGACGAGACGTCTCTAACGGAATTGTTGTTGTAAATAATAGATAGCTCACGACGGTATTTTTCCTAAACCAGCTTCTAAGAAAGTATATTTCAGCTTCACGCTGTATTCCACATGTAGCAGGGTACGCATAAGGAGTCTAGTGTTAAGACACTCCACTCCCCACTTTCCGCCTATTTCTGAAGGCATTGCGTGTTGAGGGGCGAAAATAAAAAAATATATGATATTATTATCTCACGAGAAAACAAATATTAAATAAATAATCTTATTATTCAAGCGAGCGAAGCCACTAGCGAGGCGCTTTATAAGTTTGTCAATAATACATATATTAGTTTGAACACTAAAGCTAACCGATATCCAAAATTCATTTTATTTACTTATATAAAAGATTTTAAAGAGAAAAATAAAAAAAATCTCATTAAAAGAGTTATCAAGATGCTCTAATTTTTTTTTATTACGTCCCTTTCATTAAGGAGATAATGGGCGCGACGTGTAAGGAACAAAAGGCGATTAATCATATAGCTGTGGGCGCTGTTGATAAGTACTTCAAAAAATGCTGTAACGATTTGCTCTTTGAGGTGAAATTCAAAGTGATAATTGATTTTATATGTACCTTAAACAACTATATAGCCGTCATGGCGCATGAGCACAGTATGTCATTGTAAACACCAAGGTCGTGGGTTCGATGCTCACTTAGAGAATTGAGCTATATTCATTTCCTCATCCATGTAACGAGACAAAGCGCGATGTTGAGTTCTTCAATGCAATATGCAATGTCTCGAAAATTACGCGGAAAGTGGACGATGGAGTGTCCCTCTGCCTACTGTGCTATATGCGAGTTAAAGCCTGAAGCCTCTGACTTCCGCTGAGGAACATTGAGGAACATTGTTCATCTGGACTATATTCCTTACATACTATAAATTTGTTAATATTTTCTTTTTTATTTATATACCAATAATAATATTAATTATAACTTTATTTTGTGAACTATATATATTATATAAATATTACATATCCGACAATTTACCAACATGACTCACAAGTTTTATCTAACCTAAGCCTTTGGTTACCTCCAGTCAAGATAATGGACGAAGTGTGTTATTGACAAAGGACCATTAATCAAAACGCCATCGAGCGACAAACTGGCAGGTACTTTATGAAACGACAACCTAATTTTCACCGAGCTCGTTGTAAACTGACATTACTGACACAATATCTAACTGGAGTCACCTTAGAGACGAAAATTGTGAAAATTTTAAGATATTTTATGTGTATTGCTTTATTTTAATTTTTGTGTGTGCTTCGGAGTGTTTTGCAGTTACTTCTTTCTGTCTACTCCTCAATGGATAAAGACCGGTTTCCACAGCCAAAGAGAAGTGCACATATAATTCTTAGGCGTAACTCCTTCTAAATAAAGTAGGTTAACATTTCCACCAACAAAGAGTTTTCTATTTTTTAATTACTCCGCTACATAGAACAGAGCGAGTTCATTTCAACTCTTTCTGCTCGCTCGAACCTTTTCACTCTACGATTTATTCTAGACTCTTGCGAGTTTTACGTAGTCATTAATAGGCCCGCTTCGCTCGAGGTGGAAATTGGGCTTAACGTGTGAAGCCAAAAAATCTGGTCTGGACAGTAGATCGAAGTACTCAATTTCATTATATAATACGCAAGGTTCCTAAATGGGGACGCGGAAATGTAGTGTTTTCTCAATAAGTTTTGATAAAGCTATATGTGAAAAGTATTTTGATAATCATTTTAATCGTAGCAGATAAGCCGATTAGCTCTTCGATAAATCCAGAGAGCTTCGAACAATACAGCTATATTTTCTTTTTTTACTATATCGAATAAATATACTAATGCGTCGAAGTTGTTTAGCACATATTGCAGGTTAGACAGATGGAACCTAGATATATTCCCCATACATTCCCCATTTTTCGTCCAATTTTCGTAACATTACGTGTTTAGCGGCAAAATTCATAGTACCATTTTGTACTGTTAGGAGCGAGGAAATTAAAATAATTTATTCCTCCAAGAGGGAATCAAACTCACAACCACCACAACCGACGCCCTACGCCTCTATGATGATACACGATAGCCTCATATAGCAACTTATTTGTAGCTATTAGTAAATTAACGACTTGCGGTTTGAATCTCGGACCTGATAATATTTAACTTAGCATTTACCTCTAACATAGAAATATAGGATTTAATGAAAAATACTTTGATTTAGTCTAGAAGCCCTCTGATTATTGTTTCCACTGAAAAGATATTTCAAAATAAATTATTATCATCTAAATATTTTCCAATAACTTTCTTATCTTTATAGCACGTTTTTCAAAGACCTGTGTTATCTCAGGTGTGACAAAAGCTTTTGCGGGGTTGTGTAGGCGTCTAGACGTAAATACTCTAGTTCTATATAAAATTTAAGAATAAAATTATCTTATGCTAGATCTTGAGTATGGGATATCTTTTCTTAGCTTCATGCTCTATCCTACATATAGCAGGGTTGGTAGAGGGAACCTTTTCTTAAGACACGTCATTCCACACTTTCCGGCGAGTTTTCGTGGCATTACGTGTTGAATGGCGGGACTCAATAAAAAATTAAAATATTAAGTAATTCATTCCCTCGAGGGAGAAATATATTTATAATTTGTTAATGGAGAAATCAGTATTATTATAATTTATTTGTACTATATGAGTATACGATGCTAAATATAACTGTGTTAAACATTACTTTGAAGCTTTACTACTAGTAACTTACTTACTAAGTTCTACAACCAAAAAAAATATATTTTATTATTTTATTATTAGTCAGTAAAGCTGAAATAAAAAAGAAATGCCGTCTTTATATTTATCATTAATTAAATGGGTGTGACTGATTATTGTAATTAATACGATGAAGAAGCATCTCGATATTGAGTAATGACGTTGATAGGATGCATTATCTCAAGGGTACTTAGCATTATTAACAATCTGATGTAGAGTAATCTTAATATTTATTTTAAAGATTTTTTTTGCTATCGCTTTTCACTTTTATAATATACAATAAGAGGAGAAACTGAGTGCCTCATTATTTACTCACTCCCTTGCTTGTTATATTAACGAAAATATCACATTTTTTTATGAAACTAAAAGATGTATTATATACAAATGCAATTAATTCAAATTCCAACTACTATATTCATGTTCATATATTTAAACATTTACTTAGACTTTTTACCATATAACATAATAGAAAGATAGAATTTAGTTGAAAAAGATTTTTTCCTCAGACAAAACTCTTTCTACATTCCGTTCGAATTCGTATTTTGTTATAGTAGAGAACGAAAATGAAAATAATTTAATGTAGAGGCTACAAAAGCGTTTAGCCGTTCTTTCTAGCTACCCGGATATGGATAAAACGTAAAGCTAAAAAAAATGTTTCATACACACATATGTATATATATCTTCTACTTGCGCTCAAAGTTTAGATAAACATAGTACAAAGAGGAACATGCTCATTAAAATTGTTTTAAAGTTCTATACTATAATCTTGCGATAAGTTTCCTTATTAATTTTACTATGAGGCAGAGTGAGAGCTAAGCCTGCTTATAGGTGGAGATCCCATCGCTTAAAACTGTAGAGATCAGATTTTCTAATGAAACTTATATTTAAGAATGATATATGATAGCAGAATAGATTACACTAGGGTTGCCTAAAAGAATCCTGCCGCAATCACCTTTAATTAATGTTTTTCGTAACTCGTTTTTGGAGAAAATTACACTTATATGTTTTTTATGTGAATCGCACATCATTTGAAAGAAAATCGCATAAGGAATTGGAAAAACAATGGTTGCCAGCTCTCAGTCTGCCGCAAGTCCAGGGTTGCCTGGTTTAAAGAGGTTACTTAATGTGAATATTTGCACTCATGTGTTTTTTTAATGAATTATATATCAAATTAAAGCTTATTTTTTTGTCATCACTAAAACACATGGTTGCCTGGAAAATGGCTGCCGCAAGCAAAGGTTGCCATCATTTGAAATATTTTATTCTGATTCCGTTTGACTGAGAATAGACGATAAAATACGCGATTTGCCTTATGTTTTAAAGTAAAATATTATATAATAGAAGGTCAATCTTAAAATTAATGTTTATTCTAGCTATTTACCTGTTAAATGATGATTATAATCATATTAAGAACATACAAAAAACTATTTAAATATGAAATCATCCTTATTTTTCAAGTGAAATAATGAACCCATGATATTAAGTTTTTGCTAAATCTGTTTTCTAAATACTAATACTAATTTAAATTGTCATTTTAAAACGACTAAATTATCTAATTAACTAAATGCTTACAAATATCAATCTATTATAAGGTATTAATTACATCATGTTTCCTTAAGATAATGAAGGGCGACAATTATTGCGTATGTTTTTTTATTAATTAAGAAAATATGGAAAATAACATTTCAATATACTCTCTCTCTCTTTGTCCTCTGCTCGTTAGATTTTTTTTCTCGTTTTTTTTTTGATAACGGTTGCCGCAATCTTTTTTTTTTCTCACGCAACTTTTAAGAATTTGCATTGAAAGAAATATATATGATAGAATTATAATAAACAAAATTAATTTATCAAAAATAAATTCTAAGAAATTTCGACAGTAATGCCGAATAATAAACGCTATTTAAGGTTTATGACCAGGAGTCGACAAATATCAATTAGTTGTCTACTTTTTACTATAGACAAACAATTTGCGGCGGTATACAAAGAAAACAAAATGCAATAATTTTATTTTCGTAGATGTATTGTTTCTAAATGCAATAACAGTGCAACATTAACATGACAAAAAAGAAGATCTGTATTTTGTGCGAAAATGTGTGTGAAATTTAATAATGAGTCTGAAGTGTAAAATTATGTTATTGTTTCACCAAAAAATGAATTTTATATACAGTAACATTTTCTTAAAAAGTAACACAATGCACGGTTATCACTTACAGTGTTACAAAAAGTTCATTGTTGTAAAACAAAAATATAAAGAAGAACCCCACTCGAGGAGATGAAATATTCACTTAAATTTATATTTCCATCTCTTCGTTCTGGTGTCGAAGCAAAGCGCGGCGTTGAGTTCTGCCATTCAATACGCAATGCCTCCAGAATTCGGCAGAGAGTGGGGAACGGAGTGTTTTAACACTAGGTTCCCTCTGCCTACCATGCTGCGTGCGGAATACAGCGTGAATCTGATTTGATTTTTATTTTTCAATTATTTTCTAATGCAAAACGTAAGTGTAATTAATGTTTGATAAGTATAATTAAATTTAATGTTTAATATTATATATTTTTCTCTGAGGACAAAGAGAGAGATTGAGAGTTTATAACGAGGTAATTTTCCATATTTTCTTGATTAATAAATAAATTATCTGCAATAATTGTCAACCTACATTATATTATGAAAACATTATGTAATTAATACCTTATAATAGAACGATACTTGTAAATGTTTATTTAATACTAGTGGGCGCGCGCAGCTTCGCCCGCTTATTTGAACCCTTACGGGGTTAATTCTAAAAAACCATGAAACATGTGTTCAATGAAATATTTTTAGGAGTCTGAATTTCAAATATTATAAAAATCGATGCCGATTAAAAAAATACCATACAAACTTTCAGCCCCTATTGTATCCCTTTAGGGTTCAATTTTCTTAAAATCCCTTAGTGGATGTCCAGATTATGAAAAAAAACATCTGTCCAAATTTCACGTATCTACCATCAGCGGCTGTGCGTGCGTCTTACCTCAGTCAGTCAGGTACTTGTTTTATATATATAGATGATAATTTAGTCGTTTTAAAATAACGATTTAAACGAGTATTAATATCTAGAAAACAGATTTAACAAAGACTTAATATCATGGGTTCATTATTTCACTTGAAAAATAAGGATGATTTCATATTTAAATAGTTTTTTGTATGTTCTTAATATGATTATAATCATCATTTAACAGGTAAATAGCTAGAATAAACATTAATTTTAAGATTGACCTTCTATTATATAATATTTTACTTTAAAACATAAGGCAAATCGCGTATTTTATCGTCTATTCTCAGTCAAACGGAATCAGAATAAAATATTTCAAATGATGGCAACCTTTGCTTGCGGCAGCCATTTTCCAGGCAACCATGTGTTTTAGTGATGACAAAAAAATAAGCTTTAATTTGATATATAATTCATTAAAAAAACACATGAGTGCAAATATTCACATTAAGTAACCTCTTTAAACCAGGCAACCCTGGGCTTGCGGCAGACTGAGAGCTGGCAACCATTGTTTTTCTAATTCCTTATGCGATTTTCTTTCAAATGATGTGCGATTCACATAAAAAACATATGAGTGCAATTTTCTCCAAAAACGAGTTACGAAAAACATTAATTAAAGGTGATTGCGGCAGGATTTTTTTGGGCAACCCTAGTGTAATCTATTCTACTATCATGTATCATTCTTAAATATAAGTTTCATTAGAAAATCTGATCCCTGCAGTTTTAAGCGATGGGATCTTAGGCCATTAGTTCTTCCTTTTTTTTAATTAAGAAAGTACGATTTCAAATCCTGTTACTAATCAAAATTTTGTCAAGAATTTCAATTTATTTATAATTCAGAGTACGAATAAGACTTTTAAATGGTATGAATAAGACGAAGAATACGAATAAGACTTTTAAATGAACTATTACCACTTCCACATATAAATATTACAATTACCAAAACAGAATTTACCATACTTATAAACAAAGCGAACATTTTTTTTTTTATTATTTTATTTCGATATGTATTAATTTAGCAACTTAATCACATGATCACTTTTGGAAACTTTTGAAAAGAGTGAATCACTCATAAATATACTAGCAACCCAAGCCCGGCTTCACCCGCTTGAACGTATTACTTATAAATGTATAATATTATTTTTAAAAAAATGTAAAAATCTAAATTGTTACTGTAAATAATTGAAATGTATATAGAAAAAAAATAATTGGGTATTTTAGTATGGTTACATGTACTGTTTGTTATACATTTAATCAGCTTCACGCTGTATCCCGCACACAGCAGGGTAGGCAGAGGGAACCTAGCGTTGAGACACTCCGTTAATACATCTAATAAATTGTAATTTATACTTTTTGTCCTCTTATTGGATTTTGCTCGCAAAGTTGTAATAAATATCTATTATAGTTATTTCATATCTATCCACATACGTACGGATGTCATACTCCTTTTTCTCGCGTAAATCCCTATCGCGAGGAAATTTCAGGGTAAAAAGTAATCTGTACATTGCCACCTCTATCGCGGAACGGAAACGGCGCAACTTAACGCCGCTCTTTGCTTCGACACCAGAGCAAAGCAATAAAAATAGTAAATATTTCATTTCCTCGAGTGCGAATCAGACAGACTACAAATTTATTTATATGTAAGCTCTATAAGTTTACAATTTATATTTTTATTTAAAAAAATGTGATTTTTATAATTAACTAATCAAATTTGAAGTTGTTTAATTTATATCTATTTCATTAGATTTATTACTTAAAAGCTTAGAAAGGAAGTTCTCACGTATCGGAAGTAGATTTTTTTTCAAGTTTAATTGAAAATCGCTTGATTCATCGTCTTTTAATTATTTCTCGAATCATTATGTAGAGTGCGAAAATAAAGGGTTTTTAAAAAATATTCGAAGCTTAAATGGGCCAGTATGTACTAAGGAAATATTTATTATATTTGAGGTCATCTTGGAGTAGCGTTGACTGCTAACGCGATGGTGGTGGGATCGATTTTGAACTCGGAGGAATGAATTATTATCATTTCCTAAGTCTGTCAAGATAAATCGTGGCATTGAGTTCCGGCACTCTGCACGCAGTAGCGACATGCAACTGTCTTTTATATCTATGCGAGGGATAAAGAAGCATGAAACTAAAAACAAGTTTTTTTATCGCATCTGATCATATATTAAATTGAAATAATTAATTATAATTGGTTACGAGGTTATCGAAGAATTCTTGGCTCTCTTGGAACCCCGGCTTGTGATGGTCGAGAAGGAGCACGGTGAGTTTTTGTTGGGTAGTGTGGACGGCCGACCTATGAGTCCCAAATACGCTTCGCTCAAGCTCGAGTTCCTATTCGGGCAAAAGGCAATGGTTCAAAAATACAGCAGCAAATGGGGGCAACAGAGTGTCTTAACACTAGATTCTCTCTGCCTACTCTGGTATATGCAAAATATAAACAACAAAAAAAGAGAAATATCTTACTTTTTCTAGTCTATGAAACATAGGTACGGTACATATAGTATAAGTATCCAAGCTACTGATTACCGGATATCAGACAACAGAAATCTTTCCCTAAATCCCCGCCCGTCGCGTCGCCCAAATATTTATGCCATATGAACCGAGAGAAAGACAGGAGTTATTTATATTACCTATTTATATATAGTTAGTAGTAGATACGTGAGTCCATCGTGGCGAATCGGGACGGCGTCTGTCTATAAATGAGACGGTTGTAGGTTAGATTTCCACTCTGGGGAATGAATTGCGAACACATAGCGTAGCGACGAGTTCTCCTACTCTACACGTTCTTTTTTCGCGGGTAGGAGGTCAAAAAGTCAATATCGTTTTTTCTCCATCCAATAATACTTTCTTTTATTTATTTAGAAATAACAGTTTTTAAAGTGAATTTGCAAAAGGAAATGATTCACTAAGTTATAATACCCACTAGCTAGTGTTATTCTCCTTTAAAAAGAAATATATAACTGTATTTTGAGTGTCACAGTTTCGACTACCACTACTGTATAATATGGAGGCAATAAAAGATTCACTTACTGCTATGAACGAGATGTTCAACATGAAGATGAATGAGTTCCAGCAAGAATTGCACAAATCGTCGTCCCCTATTACGGCATCTTCTTTGGCAGCTGATTTTAATAACTTTAAAAGTTTTACTCTCTCGGCACTGAATACCCTGCAGCGGCAGGTAGAACTTATTAGCCACGAAATGGATCGTCAGGAGATGCGTCGACGGAAGAAAATGTTGCTGTTCCATGGAGTAGCAGAAGAAAAATCGGAAGATCTGTTAGATAGAGTAGTCACTGTTATAGGTGATAATTTAGACCTAACTGATTTCTCAAGCTCCAGTATAAGGTCATCGTATCGGCTGGGACATCCTTCAGAGAAATTTCGCCCCATTGTTGTCAAGTTTATGGATGTTGCTACGCGGAATAAAGTTTGGTATGCCAAAACCAAATTGAAAGGTACTGGTGTTACACTATCAGAATTCCTCACAAAACCTCGGCATACAGCGTTTCTTGAGGCGAGAAAGCGCTTCGGTGTTACCAAGTGCTGGACAAGAGACGGTAACATTCACGTAATAACACCTGACGGAACAAAGCACAAGATAGAATATCTCTCAGAACTAGAGAGCTTAACTAGCTCTAAATCACCACAAAACACAGTTCCCGTAAATAAAATTGCACAAAAAATAGCAACTGCACGTCCGAAACGACTTGTCAAGAAATAATAATCATTTGTTTACTTTCTATCTGTCACCTACATATTGTATGTATAATTGATAACCTTTTATTATATGAATATTTTTTATTATGCTACCCACATGTTCTAAACTTTTTTCCTAAAATCAAAATAATCACTGAATAATATAAATAATAATAATGTGACTAAAATAATGTATCAGCCGTTTGGCTTTTATATGGTTATCGTTTCTGTACAAACAAATTGTACGAATCTTTAAAAACTCGAGATTATTATTATGTTATCGTTTTTTAAAACTTAGTGTATAATCTGATTATCTATGCTGTTATTATTGTATAGGGTTAATATTCATCTTTTTATTCATAAATAATATAAGGTATATTTTAATAAATTCCTTCTGGCAACTGGCAGGTGGGTTAAAAAACTTAAAAAAACTTGTTAAATTTACTTTCATTTTATATACATTTATAAATTTATTTATATTAATTACTTATCTTTATATTACAATAATTGTATTATATGAAAAAAATATAATTTATTTATATTTTATCGTATTATATATTGTATGTTTTTTTTTTTTTTTTTACATATATACCTATTATTATCATTATAATTAATATATATGTATGTATAAATATATATTTATATATTGTTATTACAACTTTGTTTTTTTTTTTTTTTTTCTTTTTTGTCAATATTAATAAGATTTCAATAATATTATTTAAATGTCTGAAACCTCCTCTGATAAGGAGGATTTGCCTTTTCTTTCTTTTTCTTCTGTTTCAGAAGATTTATCTAACAGTAGTTATCAAAGCATTCCTTCTTTAAATGATTGTTTGAATTTTCATCTTTCTCCTTTTCCAAAAAACCTAAATGTGGTTCACATAAATGCACAGAGTATTCCAGCTCACTATCCTGATCTTCTGTCCTCTTTTGAAAATACTAATGCGCACGCCATATTGATATCAGAGTCATGGTTAAAGCCCTGTCTGCCATCGATAGCTTATTCGTTACCAGGATTTCATCTGATTCGAAATGATCGCACAGGGCGCACTGGTGGGGGTGTTGCAATTTATCTTCGCTCTCATATACCATTTACAGTTCTCGACTACTCTCATTATAATGCAAGTGATGCCGCTAGACCTGAACATCTTTTTATTGAACTGTCGTTCACACATACAAAAATCCTTCTAGGAGTGTATTATAGCCCGTCACTTACTGTGGATTATTTCGAATCTCTTGAAATTCTGCTTGAAAAACTGACTCCTTCATATAAGCACTCAGTTATTATGGGAGATTTTAACACATGTCTGCTGAGAAATAATAGCCGAACGGCTCGGTTAAAGGCCGTTGTAAATAGTGTTAATATGCACATTCTGCCTCTATCCTCTACTCACTCATTTCCAAACTGTACTCCTTCTCTCTTAGATTTAATCTTAGTCTCTTCCATTGACCATGTTGAAAAGCATGGTCAATGTAATGCTACTGCATTCTCTTATCATGACCTCATCTTTCTTTCTTATAAAGTTAAACCACCGAAAGCAAAATCAAGAATTCTTCTCCAGCGTAACTTTGCGAGTATGGATTTAGAAAGTTTGCGGGAAGATGCTACAAAAATTGACTGGAACATGGTCTACACAGAAAGTACTGTAGAGCATCAGGTAGCTGTTTTCAACTCACTTATAATCCAACTGTACGATAATCATGCACCTATTAGACCTGTACGTGTTAAGCATCTACCAGCTCCCTGGCTTACGGAGGACATTAAAAAATTACAACAAAAGAAAATTAGTGCCAAAGCTAAATATAAAATCGACTCTTCAGATAGTAATCGTGAGAAATATGCTAAGGCTCGGAATCGATGTAACATGGTGTGTAGGGATAATCAACGACGCCATATCCATAAATCTGTTGTTGAAGAAGACAACACAGAAAAAGTCTGGAAATTTCTCAAGACAATTGGAGTTGGGAAGGCAAAGCAATACACCAATCCTTGTAATATCGACCTGAACAAATTAAATAAACATTTCTCTCCTTCTGTTACAATTGATGTAACCACTAAATTAAGTTCTCAGAATCAAATTCGTGCCTTGCCCACTCCTAAAAATCCTATTTTTAATTTCGCTCAATTTACCGAAAGTGATGTTAAAGAGAATATATTGGCGATTACTTCTGACGCTGTTGGCTCTGATTGCATTAGTCGTAAAATGATCATACCAATCCTTGACATTCTAATTCCTGTTCTTACCAAAATTTTCAACTTTTCCATAAATACCGGGACCTTTCCTTCACCTTGGAAAGAGGCCCAATTAACTCCTTTGCCTAAAAACCGCAATCCTTCCTCTATGTCAGATTACCGACCTATATCAATTTTACCATTCCTATCAAAAATCCTTGAACGTCTCGTAAACCAACAATTTAGTAAATATCTAGTAACCAATAACCTACTTAATTCCTTACAGTCCGGTTTTAGGCCTGGTCATAGTACGACTACTGCACTTGTTAGCGTATCGGATGATATTCGTTTAGGTATGGATAATCATCAAGTGACTTTAATGATTTTGCTCGATTTTAGTAACGCCTTTAATACTATAGATTTTGATATTTTATTGACCATTATGTATTCTCTTAACATATCTCCTAAAGTGATTGATTGGTTTCACTCTTACTTGTATGGTCGCAAGCAACGTATCCGAATTCAGGATTCCTATTCTGAATGGACCTCGGTGCGTGCTGGTGTTCCACAAGGTGGCGTGTTGTCTCCTCTCTTATTTTCTCTCTTTATTAACTATTTCTGTCACAATCTTGCTTCTCCCTACCACCTCTATGCGGACGATCTTCAAATATATCGTCAATGTTCGTTGCATGATCTTCCGAATACTATAAAAGCATTATCTCAAGAACTCGCTACTATTTCTACACGAAGCAAATCACTTGGCTTAATGATAAATGCTAAGAAGACGCAAGCTATTGTAATAGGTAGCCCAAGGCTTATTTGTCAAATCTCATTGAACGATTTACCTAATATATCACTTGATGGAATAATGATTCCTTTTACTGAGAAAGTTAAAAATTTAGGAATTATATTCGACCATCATCTAGCGTGGAAGCCCCAAATTTGTGAAGTAAGCCGGAAAGTTTTTTCAGCTGTTGCATCATTACGTCGATTACGTAGCTTTCTACCCATTCCTACTAAAGTTGCGTTGGCTCAATCACTCCTACTACCAATTCTTGATTATGCCGATTGTTGTTACCTTGACTTAAAGGAGGAGCAATTAAATAAACTTGAGCGTCTCCAAAACGTCTGCATAAGGTTCATCTTTGGACTTCGCAAATACGACCACATTTCCGAATTTCGAAAAAAGCTCAAGTGGCTCCCAATTCGATTTCGCCGGAATACTCATGTTCTTTGTCTTCTGTATAACGTTCTATTTAATCCATCTTCCCCTTCATACCTCAAAGAACGATTTGAGTTTTTATGTGAATCACATAATTTCTCCCTCCGCTCCAATTACACTTTTTCTCTTAAAATCCCTTGCCACTCTTCTTCCTTCTTTACAAATTCCTTTTCTGTTAAATCTGTTCGCTTATGGAACTCTTTACCCGTTAAAATCAGGCAGGCTCAAACTTTAATGACTTTCAAAAAAAGGCTGAAAGATTATTATTTAACACTTTAAAAATCTTAAGTATAATTGACAAATTGAATTCATACGTTTACTACTCCCATAAAATCTTATTATGTATGTATTTATGTATATGTATGTATACATGTGTATTTACCTATTTGTGTATGTTGTATGTGTAAATATTTCTATGTATTTTATGTATGTATGTATACCTGTATATATTTGTCTATTCGTATATTTTTATTTAATTAGGTACAATTATTTAGTACACCCCTCCTAATTCAATTTTATGCTCTCCTCTATCCAAAGGTTGCCTGGAAGAGATTGCTGGCTTAGCAATAAGGCCGCCTATTGTGCTTTTTATGTATCATTGTAAACAGTTTTGTAATTAATTATTCGGTGTACAATAAAGAGTATTTTACTTTTACTTTTTACTTTTACTCTTTTGAGAATTGGACGGAAAGGGACGATCGGAGTGTCACAATAAATAGAAATATTGATTAATTGTTTTATAAAATGTAAATTTAAAATATACTTACTATAAATCATTGAAATTAATTTAATAAACAATAACAAAATGACAAGCAACCATAAGTATAAATAATCTTTATTTTTTCAAGCATAATACCCGATAGGATTTTGGCCGCAAGTCAATAGAATAACGGAAGGGTTTACACTTTTATATGAATGCGGCGGAGTATAGGGAGTGGTATTACTGGTTTATCAGACCTAAAGCCGGCCAATGTGATTTTACGATGTATATTAAAGTATATGAAGAAAAATATACTTTATTTATCACCTTCACGCTGTATCCCGCACAAAGCAGGGTAGGTAGAGGAAACCTAGTGTTAAGAAACTCCGTTCCCCACTTTCCACCGAGTTCTGGAGGCATTGCGTGTTGAGTGGTGGAACGCGCTTTGCCTCGACACCAGAGCGAAGCAATGAAAATATAAATTTAAATAAATATTTCATTTCCTCGAGTGGGGATCGAACCTACAACTAGTCGATTTTACAGACATACTTTGTACCCTCTGCGCCACAACTGGCCTCGCCTATAATATACTTAATATTATATATTTCATATATCTGATTATATTGGTTTTTTTTAGCTTCACGCTATATCCTACATGCAGCAGAGTAGGCAGAGGGAACATGGAAACCTAGTGATTAGATATTCCGTTTCCCCCCTAAAAACATAAAATTTATTATTTCTATTTATTGTAATATCTAATATAGCATAGAAAATAATTAATAGTAAATATACGGAGCGAACATTTCTATTTAGACTGCTCTCCCTTCGCTATCGTATTTTATCACATTAGTTTCTGTTCATGATAACGTGTTCTTAGTTAAATGTAGTATGTGTTTAATGAAGTGGAAGTAGCTTTATCTGATTGAAACTTACATTAAATTTAAATTTTTAATGCTATTTAATAAGGAGTTAACAGTTTTAAGACGCTATTACGTCAGTGGTAGTGCTTGACTATATATGCGATTGTTATGGATTCGATCTCTATATTTTCTTTAGCTTCACTTCGCTGTATTCTGAAACTAGCAAGATAGGCAGAAGGAACTTAGTGTTGAGACACTACGTTCCCCCCTTTTCACTCTGTTTTCGAGGCGTTGTGGGTCGAGTGGCAGAGCTCGAAGGGCTTTGTTTTGTTACTAGAGCAAAGAAATTATAATCATTCATTCGAGTGGAATCGAACCCACAACCGTCGCGTTTACATTCACGATGTCACACTTTATTTATATCCCGCATTTTATGACTTACTTTTAAATATCAACCTAATACCTACCTCTATTTTCTACTGTTGGTGAATGAAAACATCCTTTTACCATATTCGTGAAACTATTAAATATACTACCTACTATCAATAAATATATTACAACAGAATAAAGACCACCGTCAACATTTACGGAGAAAAACTGGAAACGGAGGGTTTTTTGTCAACGTAGGGGTTAGGTTGAGAAGCACCTAAAACCTAGTGCTAATACGTTCAGAGTCCCAACCGTTGAAGAAAAAAACAAAAAGTTAAAAAAACTGATATTTTTTCTTAAAATATATTATTATATCAACTTGACGTCCAGTTGAGCGATGAGAAGACCTAGATGTTATCTGTCACCTCAACATTAATGATATGTTTTGTTGTTAATAAAAATATAATGAAGGTAAAACTATTAAGAATCTAATAATGTTGTATTTAAGGATTAATTTCGTTTGAAGCCCAAAGCAGGTATAATTATTTCTATAGTTATTAGGTATTTAGTAGGTATTTAGGTAATAATTGTAGTAGGTAGGTAATGTTCACCGAAATTATTATTGCGAACAATATTTTTTTGCTATTTCAGCTTCACGCTGTATCCCGCTTATAGCAAGTAGCAGTAGAGGGAACCAAGCGATAAGACACCCCGTTCCCCACTTTCCGCCAAAATCTCAAGGCGTTGCATTTAGTGGTGGAACTCAACGCCGCGTTGATATCTGATAGCGCCACACTTGATATAATCAAAATATCTAATGTAGAGTTCATTAAAACAACCAATCCAAAAACAAGGAGAACAATATTACTCGAGAAATTTTAATAATAAAAAAGGCAAAAAGCCAACGGCACGCGGTGTTCCCAGGCGGTCACCCATCCAAGTACTGACCGCGCCCGACGTTGCTTAACTTCGGTGATCGGACGAGAACCGGTGTGTTCAACGTGGTATGGACGTTGGCGGTACAAATTCTTAAAAGACTAACTAGTATTCACCAAAGCCTTTTTAAAATATTATATAAACTAGAGTGGAAAAAGAAGAAAGAGATTATGGTGAGTTCTTTAAAGACACTTTGTCCAAAAACGAATGATATACTACGCATTCAGCGTGAATCTGAAGCCCGCATACCTGCTGTATGCGAGCTTCGGGTAGGCAGAGGGAACTTAGTGTTAAGACGCCGAGGTGCGCCTGCGCCACGACGGCCTAAAAAATGAAAATATTACTAAGCCTTAATTAAATTGAAAAAAATAAATAAAAAGAAACAGCTAAAATGACACGTGGCCTTCCCAGGGGGTTACCCATCCAAGCACTAACCGCGTCTGATGTTGCTTCATCTTCAAATATTTACTATTTAATGTAATATATCAATATATTATAAAAAATAAATGCAAATTAAGAACAAATTAAGAATTTAATTAACAATTGAACTTCCAGCCAGTCCAGTTGTAGAGAAGGAGCCCAAGCGTGTAACTGTAAACGCGACAGGTTGTGGGTTCGATTCCTACTTGAGGAAATAAAATATTTAATATTCTCATTTCTTCAATCTGGTGTTGAGACAAAAGCACGGCCTTGAGTTCCGCTATTCTACACGCAATCCCGAAAATTAACGAAAATTGATGAAAAAGGGGGCGCTGAGTGTGTTAACACTAGGCTCTCTCCACCTACCCTATTTGTTACGGGATACACCGTGAAGTTGTTAAATATTAACAATTCCTACCGTATTTTAATAGTAAATTAGATACTATACAGACTTTTACAGACTTTACTTTACTTTACTTTAAGAACCATAATAAGGAGTTTATCATGATTGCCGCAAGTCTATATAACACAGCATCCGGAACCATCTGAGGAAGATATCATTATTGAATGGGCGTCTTTATACGCGATGCTTATCTTAATGTCTACATCTTGGAGATCTCGCTGATACGTTATACTTACGTTATAACTTGGTTAAGGGCTAATATAATAGTACATTTTTGTTATCTTTATTTTATTATTATTTTTTTTGATATCAATATGAAGTATGGAATTATATTTATTTTAAGTGGACGATGGTAGGCGGTGGTTGAATATATATATAATGAGAAAAATATATATATAAATATAGATTTGTGAGTTCACGCTGTAATATACAGGATATAGTAACGTAAGAAGAGAGGGATTTATTATAGTAATAAGCGTTTCCCTACTTTCCGGTAGAGAAAGAGAGCGTAGAGTGACCAAGACTGGTTCAACTCAAAACCACTATTTATCTCCTTACCAGCGAGGAAATTAAAAACATTCATTACCTCGAGTGGAAATCGAACCTACTCTCACTCTCACGCTGACCACGCTTTTACAGACAGGTGCTGTATTGCGTACGTCTAGTGCTTTGACGCTGTGTCCTGGATAGCCAGAGGCTGTAGGGAGTGGGAAGAGAAGGTGAGAGAAAAGAGGCGTTCCGTAGTTAAATCAAATTGAAAATCGTCATTTGCATTACAAGAGCTTCAGTTCACAGTGGAGCTGCATTTAGACATGAATCGCCACTACCACGCATTTGCATGCGGAGTGCTTCTACTACTGTAATATCTAGAATGTGCGCTTATCTATTCTAACTTCTAATGATATAATTGTTTAAGTAGTTCTTACTTGAGACCAGTCGCGGCGCACGAGGTGTGACTGTAAAACCGACTGGTTGTGGGTTCGATCCCCACTCGAGGAGATGAAATATTTATTTAATGTTTGAAATTTAAACAAACATATGCTAAAAGTCCTCTCCCTATAGTACATGCAGCCACAAAGCAAATGACAATCCTCAACAAACTAACAACTTGTCAGTTAATCTTGCCTTTGTGAGGATTGAACCTGCACCCGCTGAGGCTGTACGTGCCTAATTAGTTTGTTAATTAACAGTTCACTGTATACATATTATATACAGACTATATAAAGTATGATTTAATAAACGTAAATTATTTTGTACGGATTTAATTTAATCTTTTTTTTCTGAATTTCCATATAACGTAAGGTATAATTTAATAAATATAGTTACTATTTTTATTTTAAAATAAAATTTATAAAAAAAGTATCAAATTAATATATTTTTTTTGTATAAAACATAAATAATAAACAAAAATGAAGCAAAACGGAAGTACCGTACATTTATATCAATTCTAATGATATTCAAGCAACAAGCAACTCCCAACTTCCTATACAAAACATCCTGAAACTCGCATAACAATGGCGCACGTACGTACAATGGGATTCGTGTAATCCCCCATACATGTTGCTTTTACTTCGTTTAATAAAACCGCACGCATTCTGAAATAATAATAATATCTTCTATGTAGAGGTCAGTCGTGGCGCGGGGGCACAAGCGTGTGAATGTAAAGACGACAAGTTGTGGATTCGATTCTCACTCGAGGAAATGAAATATTTAATATTTTTATTTCTTCACTCTGGTATCTAGGCAATGCCTTCAGCGGAGTGTCTTAGTATTAGGCTGCCTACCCTCCTACATGCGGAATAAGGCGTGAAGCAAAAAAAAATTAATAATTTGTTTAGTGTAATAATTAAGAGATAACTCTTTGGTTTCTATATATGCAATCATAGCGCGTTCGTCGTAACAAAAATTAAATTAGTATTAATATGTATTCTATTCTTTATACCTAAGTATATTACTTCTATTTCCTTCAGTAACTAGAAACCTGACTGCTAATGAAAACTAGCTACATTAAGCTAAATTAAAACATCATGTACACGCTGTAACGCTGTATCACCGGGATATGAACTACATACATACTACATATATACGTGTCTCAACGAATATAATGCTTAATTTCCTGCTCTACAGTGTATATAAAAATTTTAATGTATCTATATTTGAATATTTAAAACAGTGCATGGGGCGTTAGTTCAAATGTTACATAGCGGAACATTACGTCATAATATGTAAAAAAAAAAAAATCAGCTTCACGCCGTATCCCGCACACAGCAGGGTAGGCAGAGGAATCTAGTGTTAAGACACTCCGTTCCCCACTTTCCGCCAAGTTCTGGAGGCATTGCGTGTTGAGCGGCGGAGCTCAACGCCGCGCTCAGCCTCGACACCAGAGCGAAGAAATGAAAATATAAATGTAAATAAATATTTATTTTTCCTCGAGTTGGGATCGAACCCACAACCAGTCGATTTTACAGTAAGTAGAAGTAGAAGAGTAGTACAATATGTAATTTTTATTTAATTTGATCAGTATTTGTTGGAATTTGATCTCTAAATACGATGTTTCAATATATTTCGCTCGCATTACACTTTTTGAAATGTTGCAGGAGACGCTATCAAATTTTTTTGAGATGGCTTTCAACATAATATCATGGGATATTAAACAAGTTCTTTAATAAATAAATTAATAAATGCAATTACGTGATTGAGGTCATCGTGACGCAGAGGTACAAGCGACTGTTACGCGACGGTTGTGGGTTCGATGCCTACTCAGGAAGGAATGATTATTTATTAATATTTTCATTTTGTGGCTCTGGATACCAAGTTAAAAGCGCGATGTTCAGTTCCGTTACTCAACATGAAATGCCTCAGGTACCCTCTTTCTACACTGCTATGTGCGGGATACAGCGGGAAGCTAAAATAAATATATTAAATTACAATGAATTTGTAATCCATACCTATATTATAAATTCGAAAGTAACTCTGTCTGTCTGTCTGTCTGTCTGTCTGTCTGTCTGTCTGTCTGTCTGTCTGTCTGTCTGTCTGTCTGTTACGCAATCAGGGCCAAACCGCTAATTCAATTGCGATAAAATACTCATACAGAGATACTTGAGGGGCTTGGGATGAACATAGGATACTTTTTTTCTCATATTTGTAATATTTTCGGTATATAATAATATATTAAAATATTTGAGGCCGGTCGTGGCGCAGCGGCACGAGGTGTGACTGCAAAACCGACTGGTTGTGGGTTCGATCCCCACTCGAGGAGATGAAATATTTATTTAAATTTATATTTCCATTTCTTCGCTCTGGTATCGAGGTTAAGCGCGGCGTTGAATTCTGCCACTCAACACGCAATGCCTCCAGAATTCGGCAGAAAGTGGGGAACGGAGTGTCTTAACACTAGGTTCCCTCTGCCTACCCTGCTGTGTGCGGGATACAGCGTGAAGCTAATTTAATTTTTTAATTTAATTAAAATATTTTTTAATTTGACAAGCAATTTATTCTGCCATGTTAATAACAACCGACCGTTGCTAAGCAACGGTTTCCAAAGTTTGTTTTAAGAAAAAGTCACCCAAACTGAGCTTGCTTAACGCATACATGGTGTGCGCTGATTCTACCTATGAGATACATAAAAACAATGTTTAACTAAAATATTGTCCTTTAAATAATGTTTAAAAAAGTCCGCGATACATATAGGTACCATGTTTATCTCTGAAGGTTGAGCAAAAGTAACCATTTTAATTGATTTACTTTATATTTATTGGGTTGTTTGTATGTATTTTCTATAATTTGATATTGATTCTTATGAAAATGAATATAATAGTCACTTTTAGCATTTTATCTAGATTGAAATAATAGTTTACTGTATAACATTCTAATAAATAATTAAGGAGATGTCACTGATTCGAAGTGAAATAGCCTTCGAGCGACATAGTATGACCGACGCGAACGTTTTGTAAATATTAGTACATTTTCGAACTACTGTTAATTTTTATGTAATTATTTGGTGTTTATTCCCGGCTAAATCAGTAAAATCGATCACTGAAAGTCCAATAAAATCAATTTAGTTATTCTGGACATTAGCTCGGGGAAATAGAAAGACAGACAGAGACAAAAAATATTAATATTTTCTTATTGTATTTGAGTATTATGTAATTAACCACATGCACTTTCAAAAACATAGCACAACACATTTAAATTCTTTTAAATATTTATTTTAGGTACTTTGATAATATTAATAATGTAGCTGGTTTTGTTTATTTTTTTTATTAATATTTTATTGGTTACGTTAACTTATAATTTTTTTCATCTAAATTAGTTACATATTTTCAAAAACTATTTCATAAATATATCTAATAAGCATTCGTATAGTTTAAGCGGGCGAAGCCGCGTCCGGGTCCGCTAGTTAAATATATGAAGGAACATCTACATGCGTCGCTTCGTAAACGTTGCACGTATCAGTTAAATTGGATTACTGACTGTGACACTATTGACTTCACGGACATTCTGTTAAACATAACGATACTGTATTCAGAATAATTAGATTTATCTTTAACTTCTCTTTTGTGAAATTTTATTATATATTAAGTAAAAAAGGAGGAAGGATTATAAGCAATTAAAATTGTGCCGCGGGTAAAATTGAAAGCAAGTTCTTTAATGTGAACGAAGTGTTTTAACACTTGTTTCTCAGATTCCTTCTGCCTACCCTGCTTTGTGCGAGATACAGTGTGAAGCTAAACAAATAATGTATAGAGGGAGTCGTAGGTCAGCAGCACAGCATCTGGCATTATTTAGTTCAATCCTACATGGGGAAATATATTTTTTTTATCTCTACATTCTGATAAGAAGTTAGAGGCCGTCGAAGGCGTGTATTGTGATTATAAACGCGACACATGTCTGTTCGATTTCCACTCGGAAGAATGAAATATAAAAATTTTCATTTCCTCGGTTAGGTGATGAGGCAGAGCACGGCGTTGAGGTCCGCCATTCAACACGTAATGCCTTCAGTATTCGACACTTCTATAAAGATGGCATATTCGTTTCTCAATGGTATAGCGTGTGAATATGTAATGTAACGTAAAAATACCTATCGGTTCTGGTCTCGATTCTCATTCGGAGAATGTATTATTTGTGATGAGATATAATATGGAAGCTTAGAGACTTCGATTTATAAAAATAAGTCGTATCGTACTCCCGAATATCTAAATGTCTTGTCAACTTACCGTAAACTACGACAGCGTGCGTTGACAAGTAACGGTGACACTGTTCAATCCACACATGGAGTGGTTCAAACGTCAGATGCAGGCGAGTATACTACGATTTTAATTTAATACAACTATTTATGTCGGCGCGTATTTTCTGCGTTATTACGGAGCTAATAGAGAAAGAGAGAGAACCTACTTCTATATTCCTGTTTTTATCCTCACACTATATAATGCTCAGAGCAGGATATGCGGAGAGAACGTGGGAACCTAGTGCTAAGACACTCCGTTCCAATTCTGAATATGAATTCTAGGAACATCGTATGTTAAATGGTGGAGTGAGCTCCCCATTTTACTCGCTACCAGAGCAAGAAAATGAAAATTTTAAATATTTAATTTCCTCGAGTGAATATCGACTTTTGATTTTGACTTACTTTTTTTCTTTTTTCTATACAGGTAAACAAAACACGGTGTTGACAAACAAGTCGCGCTGACACATACTGTCTTAAAAATTGGGCGAACAGTAGGAAATAGGTTCTTAGGCTCCCTGTGCCCACTTTCTTATGGAGGAAAAGGCGTAAAGCTGATTTTTCGTTATTTTTTACAGAATGTACCTATCAAAATTTACAAAATTTTAAATTAATGAATCATACTGGAACTAAACTGTTAAATGTCGAGAATAACACGATATAGGGTCATAAACGAGAAGTTTATATCGTTGCTTTTATTGCATCATAATACGGTTTATTCCTCGATAAATATATACAAGCATAGTGTATATGTATATATAAGTACGTACGTGTCACCTATAGTAATAAACTTAAGAGTAATAAAAATGAACGGCTTAAAGCGTTCATTTAAAGTTTAGTAAAGGACATTCGGTTCTTCCCTAATTGAGATGATATATGTAATTACCAAACACAAATTCTGTATATAAATATGTTAATATTTATACCTATTAGTCACTCGTATTCATGGGTCAATCAAGGTGATATATTGGAAAATTTTAATTTCGGGAAAATTATCTTAAAGGATTTTCTTTGAAGAGATGCAACAAGATTGCTATACGTAATTTATTTTAATGTATTTATGTTTCTTTCCTTAGAGAAAAACCGAATATCTATCTTTATTTTAGAAAAGAAAATTTTAATTACTTTTTTAGAGAAAAACTAAATTTCTTAACAATCTCTTAGTAAAAAATTAAAAAAAAAATTAATATAATGTGGTCACCATTATCCATATATGTCTTCAATTGTAGCATGTAATCTTTCTTCTTGCTATGAAATTAGAGTGAAGTGACATAAGTAAATTTAAGCACTTCTATAAGAACTATATAAAAACAAGTTAAACATCAATCAATAATTATTATTATAGTACTTACTAGCGGCCCGCCCACGGCTTCGCTCGCTTAAAATACATGATTATTGATTTAATAAGCTAAGAATTGATTGACAACTATAATGACTTCTAATATGATTTTGTGAGTCAACCATAAAAGATAGACATATGCTGTCTTGGCATATTTTTATGTAGAATATTTCTGTTATACATGGTTTCGCTGTAGCTTTAACCATTAAGGCTGCACACGCGACGGAAGCTTAAAAAATCAAGTAACTTCCCCCGTTTTCCCAACATTTCCTTTCACTGCTTTGCTCCTACTGATTGTAGCGTGATGAAAAGTATACTATGACCTGCCCAGGAGTATGAAGAATAATTGTATCAAGTTTCGTTAAAATCCGTCAAGTAGTTTTTGTTTCTATAAAGAATATACAGACAGACAGACAGACAGACAGACAGACAGACAGACAGACAGACAAAAATTTTACTGATAGCATTTTTGGCATCAGTATCACCCCCTGATAGTTATTTTGAAAATATATTTCATGTACAGAATTTACCTTTCTACAGATTTATTATAAGTATAGATTTACTCAAGTTCATGTCCGGGCGTTAGTCAGGTCTGAGTATTAACACACTTAGTTTTTGCCGGAATTCGATACACTTTATGTTGCGTGGTGGAACTAAACGCCGCGCCTTGTTTTATAAGAGCGAGAAGAAAAATCATTTATTCCTCCAAATAAGATTTGAATCTACAACTTTACATTTAAAGTCAGACGCTGCCTCACTATGACTCGATGACTCGTTACTAAAATATACACCTCAAAAACATTAAAATTTGAGTTTATTTTGTATCAATTTATAATATCCCAAGGCTCACGGCTCCCAAACGTACATAATTTTGGCAAAGCTGGAATTTTGTGGACTATTAGTCTAATACGTAGTTATGACAGTATGCGTACTCACGCAATAATAAAAAAACATTTTTTACATAATTGTTACAAATATATTTAAATACGAGCGTTTCTACGCTCGTCAACTCGGTCGCTCTTTAACGTGGGTGAGCGTATACCTTAAGTTGGCGCTACCTTTGAAAAGGCTCCACTTTCAAGTTAGTAAGTACGCATAAAATCTTAACTACATATACAAGACTATAAAACCTCAAAATTTTAAAATGACGTAGATCTGGGGGCCCTTGGATCCATTCTATAAGTTATTACGATTGAAATTATATTAAATGAACTTTAAAATAATGTTTTGTTGAATATTTATAAAATTGTTATATTAATATTAATTTAGTTAAGTTTATGGTTCGGTATAAAATATTATAAATATTCACATGCTTGTTTACTGATTTCATAAAGAGGAAGTTATCAATATCAAGTATCAGTCGGCTGAACCGATTTTAACACAGATTTCAGAAAAAATATTTGTTACACTTAGAAGAAGTTTTGATATTTTAACCGACTTCAAAAAAGAAGATTCTCAAATTGACCAGTATGTATGAGTGTACGCTTATTCGCGACTATTAGTTATTGAAATTGATAATTTAAACGTAGTTTTTATTTTTCCAACTATTCCTGCATGAACATTAATATAAGAGAACCCAGACTTAAACACTCCGTTCTCCAATTATTAGTGGCAATGTATGTATGTTGAGTTAAGGATTCTAATCCTTCTTTTCCTGACCGATCAAATCTGTAGTTTTTGATTTATCATTATACATTACATTACATACATTTAGCACATTTCCTATGATTGCCTCGAGTGGAAATCGAACCCACAATCTTCGCATTCACGTTCACGAGTTTCACGCCTATACTTCAATAATATTAACTATTCAATAATTCGAAAATCTCATAATACTATTAATATTAACGATTTCCTATATAAATACATAATAGCCTTTGTGCAAAGCTTAAAATTATTTGCTATTGTTTTTAAATAGTTAATTTCTGTTTATAAATTAAATGTAAAATTGTGTTTGTGATTTTTTGTTATTATTGCTCATATATACCGTGATATAGTTAAAGATAGCAAACTATAGATGCGATAGTCGTGGGTTCGGTGGCGGTGGTCAAAATTTTCGCTGTATTTTAATAAAAAAGAAAGGCATATTTCGAATGTACCACGACAGTAAGTAATTCTGATGCTAAAACTGATGTAACACGACAATAAATAAGGAGAGTTTTTTTAAAGAAAAGTGTGCATATTAAAAGAATAAACGAAATTACAAAGTTAAGGTTTTATTTTTATTTTATTTTTATAAAAATGAGTAAATGATTTTTTCTCATTATTGTCTAGGAAATAAGGTTGTACAGTACATTAAGTAAGTTGAAAATATGAGTTTTGATTCACATTAGGTAAAGATATTATTTGAGAGTATAAATATATCTATAAATATAATATTAGATACATACATTTTATTTTAAATGTATCGGTTTTGTAATTAACTAATCCTGTATGATAATTTTCAAAGCGACGCCAGATGTGACCTTTTTCCGCACAATTACAATGTTCAAAAACAAAGGTCAGGCAGATTTCTGACATTTTTCAAATGAAAGTTTTAATTCAATTAAAAAATTACTTTAATTGCTTTTTTTAAATTACGAAAAGTTAATAAAACAACGAACAACCGACGAAAATATTAAAAACAGTGGTAACATGTTTTTCTTGTACTTTCCGCCGAAAATTTCTGAATGAAGTGGAAAAAAACTAGAAAAGAAGAAAAAATTGTAACTCCGCCGCGACAGGTGTCAGCTGCCGTGACCAGGATTCGAACCTGGGTTACTACGGCCACAACGTAGGGTCCTAACCACTAGACGATCACGGCTATCGGAGTTGATAATAATCGCTCTGTAAATTTCGAGTACAATCTTAAAATACTCTCACTTACATAACGGTATGCGCAAGCGACTAAGTGTTGTGAAGTGAAATTGTATTTATTTCATGGTAAATTCAAGCAAAAGTTGTCGCTGATCTCTAAGAAATTAAAAGATCTCTATAAAACTAGTTCTGCCCACGGCCTCGCCTGCATAGTCTACAAAATGACTGTTATTTGGCTAATTTCATTAAAAAAAAATCTTTTATACAGTATAGTGAAAATAACATTTCAAATAAAGTTTCTTAAATTATTTTCAACTGAAATAACTTTTCAAGGAGAACTACACAAAGTTTTATAGTTTTAACACAGAACTGAACATAGTTACTTTCAGTCGAGATTGTCTTCATTAATAATAATTGAAAGAGTGTGTATATTAATATTTTATTTTATGGAAATGTCTATATGTCAAATTTTTGTGAATTTTTAATTATCTATCAGCTTCCAGAGCTAAGCTCGAGTAAGGTTATATTTATTATGTTTGTCGATATCGAAAAAGTCGTAAATCGTAAATTGAAAAAAAAACTACCGAAGAAGCTCACCAAGTATTAAAAACAATGTTAACTATCTTCTGAGTGCTTACCATGTCTACAATTTCTATCAGAAATACACAAGCGGGAATGAATTGATTAAAGTCGAGAAGGAACCTCCTTTAAATAAAAAAAACCCCAAATTTTAACAAAAGTGGCCAAAATGAATTGGCGCGGAAAAGATTTGATGATCAACAGCTAAAATAGTTTTTTCCACCTTCCCATTACTTTATTCTCCGGTTTTAACACAACATGATTCGGAACTGTTCTTAAAATAAAAAACATGTTGAAAGCGCTACGACAGAGCATCAAAAGCATTAATGTACTGTATGTTTCCCTTAAAAATAAATAAAATAAAATAAAATAAAATAAGATGCCATCCAGAAATGCAGGAACCATTTGAATGTTATGTTATGTTGTTTTGTGACTGAGCGTTGGGAACAGTAAACTTCAATTAGGTAATAATGACCCAAAAATCATATTTCAAAGAATGTTTTTTTTTCCCTGAATGACATTTGATATAACAACAACAATATTGTTAATCACGCCTTAGTATATATGATACACTAACACAGAAGAGAGTTTACTCGCAAGTAATCCTATTACAGAGCGAATCTAATATCGGATTTAATATTGAAAAAACAAGGGCTTAGTTCTCGAGATCGATGGGCTTAATGGAATCCCACTCAGGATCAAGGACCGATACGGCAGAAACAATATTTCAAAACTTCATATAATACATAATTTATGTTAGAACTAAATTTGTTTTGTATGGAATTGCTAAAATAGTAACAAATATAAGTAGGGTATGTGTGATTTATGAATATGTTTTGGATATTTATTGCTTAACATAACAAAATAATTTTTGTTACCTACATTATTATTATTTTATATCATAAATTATTTATACGTTATATTATTTTGCGTTGCTGTATAAATTATAAAAATTATTTGTGCAGAATTTTATTATTTAGTGTAAATATACATATATAACAAACAATACAAGTAGATGAGGCCGGTCGTGGCGCAGCGGCACGAGGTGTGACTGTAAAACCGACTGGTTGTGGGTTCGATCCCCACTCGAGGAGATGAAATATTTACTTAAATTTATATTTCCATTTCTTCGCTCTGGTGTCCAGGTTAAGCGCGGCGTTGAGTTCTGCCACTCAACACGCAATGCCTCCAGAATTCGGCAGAAAGTGGGAACGGAGTGGTTACTAGGTTCCCTCTTCCTACCCTGCTGTGTGCGGGATACAGCGTGAAGCTGATTTACTTTTTTTTTATAAGTACATAGATAGACACTATAGAATGTAATCAATTAATCATAATATTAGATACAAGATTTACTAGAAATCTTTGATGAGTTCCACTATTCAGTTCCTGGATCCATCGTCTCACAAATATACTTACAAATCGACGTAATAAAAGTACAAAAGTTAAGTTGAGAAAAAAACTTTTCTATCCATCCATCAGTCAGTCGCTGTACTATGTAAAACAATATACATATATATTTAGTATATGTAGGTATATAGATCTACTATCAATATATACACTTCATGAGTAAACAACCACTAAGCCACCGCATCTTCGTGTAATCGTTAGTAAATCATTGTTGTGACAACTAACTAATCTCAAAACCAAACCGCCCATACGAGTACACACGTGACGAGAATTATCAACAGTATTAAAGGCATATATATGTAAATTAATTATATTTATCATACAAACTGTAATTAAATGTAAATATGCTGTACTTGTACTTGCGAAATATTGAGTATATTGTATTGTTGTATTGAGTCTTGAGGCTTCGTCTCCGAGATCAAATCGGAAAAAAAAGAGTTTTGACACATGAGGCCAGTCTTGACTCTTGAGGCCAGGTTTGAGGCCAGTCGTGGCGCAGGGGCACAAAGTGTGACTGCAAAACCAACTGTTTGTGGATTCGATCCCCACTCGAGGAGATGAAATATTTACTTAAATTTATATTTCCATTTCTTTGCTCTGGTGTCGCGGTGTTGAGTTCTGCCACTCAACACGCAAAGCCTCCAGAATTCGGCAGAAAGTAGGAAACGAAGTGTCTTAACACTAATTTTCCTCTGCCTACCCTGCTGTGTGCGGGATACAGCGTGAAGCTGTTTTGACACATGTCATACTCTAAGTGTCCGAGATACAACACTGCAAAGTGAGTTATATCGAAACCATAAACGTAATGTAAAAGAACCTAGAACCTTTCGCGATGAGTGGATTTTTCGACACAAAAGATTTTTTCAATTTTAATCAGTAGTTCCTAGCATAAGCGCGGTCAAGAAACAAAGTATTCAGTTTTGTAATATTAGTATACATTTATTAGCTTTGGTGCTTGTAATACATTATAAATTAATTTTTAAACATATATATATAAATGTTAACTTAAATGTTAGCTTTGAGTTAATTAATCTCAAAATCTTAAGAAATATATTATACACAATTTTACTATGCCATAATTTAAATATTCATTACTTATGTTCGCCCGTTATTCTTTTTTTTTCTAATGATTTTTCTTCTTATTTAAATCAAATTTGAATGTGTAATTATGTTATGTAGATGTAAGGTTTGTTTGGTACACTAATCTCATGAAAGAGATATTGATTTAAATTTAAAGAAATATTTTGTGAGAGCTACCGTAAATTTTGCGGTGGGATCATAAAACTATAAAGAATTGAAAATACGTCCACTGAACTGAGAACGGACTGAGTTGCTTAAAGTGAGAACAAACTTACAGTTAACCAACACCTAATTTTATATAATATTGCATAATCTAAGAGATTTAAAAATAAAAAAATACCACTAAGCCTTTTTTTGTACAACTTCACTGCTTGTCATGGCTGGGTAGGGAAAAGTGAATCTAGTGTTAGAATACTGTTACCACTTTTTGCCCAATTTTGCTGAAACATTACTAGTCATGTGGCCCAACTTAACGCCGCGGTTTGTTTCGTTGCCAGAGCGCAGAAATAAAAATAATTATTTTCAAATTAGTAATTAATAACAATGACTGATTATCGAATCTTATTTGTACAATTCCAATAATACATTATTTACCAATAACAAGATCAAATATTGTAATTAACATTCCAAAACACACACAATATTGCAGATTACCTATAATGCTATTATAATTAGTATCTATTGAAAATAATTATGTATTGACTACTAGCCGAGCTTAGTGCTTGTTGTTCTCATTACTGAGTAAATTGAGCGTATAGTACACTAGTACTACTAGTAGTTCTAGTAGACTCATACTAGTACTACTAGTAGACTTAGAGTAGTGTATGGATATATTCTAAGTAAGTGAAGTAACTTCAGCCGTAGATCAAATTTGATGTTTTTAGGGTCCCTCAAAAGGTAAAAACGGAACCCTTATAGGTTAACACTTTGCTGTCCGTCTGTCCGTCTATCAAGACCATTTATCTCAAGATCGCTTTAAGATATCGAGCTGAAATTAATATCAAATATTCAAGTCTATACCCTATACCCTAAGTAAGTAAGTCTATATATACCCTAAAAAGCACAAAAAAAATCAAGCTTCTATGTAAATGTAATCAAAAGATGAGAATGATCATATTATTTATGCATAGATTTTGCTGCATTTTTTATGAAAAGCGCTGCGTAATAAAAACTTATAAGGTACTTCACGTCGATCTACAGTTATGAAATTTGGCATTAAATGAAAACTTATCCGAAAAGTGAAAATTTATGGGTATATCATACAAGAAAATCATTACAAACTTATATTTGTACTAGAGGGCGCGCGCGGCTTCGCCCGCTTATTAGGAATAAATTCTAAAAAACCACGAAACACGTGTTCAATAAAATATTTTTAACAGTCTGAATTAATTTTTTTATAAAAATCGGTGTCAATTTAAAGATTTTTCCATATAAACTTTCAACTACTTATTTGAACCCTTAGGGGGTGAATTCTTAAAAACCATGAAACACGTGTTCAATGAAATATTTTTAAGAGTCTGAATTTCAAATTTTATAAAAATCGGTACAGATTAAAAAAAAATCCATACAAACTTTCAACCCCTATTTCATCCCTTTAGGGTTAATATTTTTCAAATTCCCTTCTTAGTGGATGTCCAGAATATGAACATAAACATCTGCCCAAATTTCACGTTTCTACCATCAGCGGTTACGGCTCTGCGTGCGTCTTACCTCAGTCAGTCAGCACAAGTCCTTTCATATATATAGATTTTATTTTATTATATAACTAGCGACCCGCTCGCGGCTTCGCCCGCTTAAACCACAAAATTATTTAATTAACACACTGAATTATGTTCGTGTTTTGATATACCTATAATGTATGTTTGCAACGCAATGAAGATTTTTAATGACAAATTTATTAAAACTTTAGGTCGCATTTTCGTACCTCCCATGAGAATCTTCACTTGAATTTTTGAAATAAAAACACAACTTATCGATACTTACAATAAAATCCTAACTCATCGGTGGCTGTACATGGAAGATATTACAATTAACATTGTAATAGAACTTGGTCAGTTTGTCTGTTTGTCTGTGAATTTGTTCACGATAATCTCAGAAACGGCTTAACCGATTTAAATCCTTTTTTGTTTGCATTTTGGCAATTTAATATTAGTTTTATTTTAATCAGCTTCACGCTGTATCCCTCACACAGCAGGTTAGGCAGAGGAACCCTAGTATTAAGACACTCCGTTCCCCACTTTTTGCCGAATTCTGGAGGCATTGCGTGTTCTCGTTCTTTCGTGTTCTCGTTCGCTCGACACCAGAGCGAAGAAATGGAAATATAAATTTAAGTAAATATTTCATCTCCTCGAGTGCTTGCACTTCGTGCCGCTGCGCCACGACTGGCCTCAACTGGACTGGACTTTATTTTAATCGGTTCACACAAAGTTAAAACCAGATCCACGCTTTATCCCGCCTTTAGCAGGGTAAAGATTATGCGTAAGATTATGAAATTATGTTGTAATGTAAGGATTAAGATATTGCGTATAATGTGTGACTGATGTGCGAAATTAAAATATTATTAAACGAAATGAAAATATTATTAAATTATAATTCAATCCTCCAAGTGGGGATCGGACCCACACCAGTCGCGTTGCAGCCACAACTTTGGCCTTTAACAAAGAACAGAAGAGAAGCGCGTCAGCGCTCCTTTTACGGAAATAGCATATAGGTAAAATATTTTAATTCCATACCTAAAGAATTTAAGCAACAGTGTAGACGTAAGTTTTTTTTTTTCATTTCACGATGTTTAATCATATCTATATTTCGTGTGAGGCAGTTACGCTTTGATACCAATAACGTAAACACATACTACTACAAAAATACTACTAAAACCTTTAGATTTTAGAACTTTGAACTTTGCCGCCAAAACCTACAGCTCGATTTCGGAATGAGGCGTATGCGGCGGTCTCCCTTTGATAAAAAAAAAAAAATGTGCGTGCGTCGTTCTTGACAAATTGTATTTTATTTTACAACGATAATTTTATTATTTATTCGCGGCTTTGTCCGCTTGAATTACATGATTACTCTTTTAAGAAATATAGATATTACAAACAGCCTTAACTAATAATTAATTGATTTGGATTAGTACTCACGATATTATTTGCAAAATAACTTATCTAGCTCCTGTACAGTTTTTAAATTAGTAACATATATTATTAGTTAAATATATAATTGATATACAGAATATACGTAGAAAGCACGTTTTTGCTCCCAAAAGTTATTTTTTTGTACGTTTCTTAAAAAAATATTAATAACATAAACGAACGAACGGACTGAAGAACCTATTCAAAATATTTCTTTGAATATTAAGTCATTCTTTATCACTGTGTTAAATAATTACGAATTAAGCTAGACTGTTACGAAGGTAATCTTCACCAACAATTCAATGTAGTTTACTTTATAATTAGTACTATGAACAATTGTACTTTAAGAATACGTAAATTTATCAACAGTCAAATAAATAAGACGTTTCTAAAGTCATTCTTTTGGACTTACAATTGAACTGTAACCATTCGAGCATTGTTAGAAAAATATTACAATGTTATGTTAAATTTATTATAAGTATAGATTACACTTACATGACGTAATTAACGTTAAGCAGATAATAACTCAACAATATAATAATTTATTTCTTAATAATTTCTTTTTTTTTTCAAATATAAATATTTTTAAAACTTTAAGTACATTATTTTTTGATAAAGTGTAACGGTAACCTTTCCAAACTATATTTTCTTTTATGCACAGCGCCATCTATTAAGATCCCATCACAATTAGAAGAGAGTATCAAGATTCGTTAGTACCTACTATTGGTCAATAGATAGCGTTCTTGTATCGATGTTTTAATATGTCAAATATAAACTTCTTGAAAACTTAAATACTTATATCTTTAGTATTAAAATGATTAATATTTTTTAGTATTAAAATGATTAATATTCCTTCCGTCGTAATTAGTGTTTAACTCCACAGAACGTTTTTTGCGTTATCAAGATTCGTTAGTACCTACTATTGGTCAATAGATAGCGTTCTTGTATCGATTTTTAATATGTCAAATATAAACTTCTTGAAAACTTAAATACTTATATCTTTAGTATTAAAATGATTAATATTCTTTAGTATTAAAATGATTAATATTCCTCCCGTCGTAATTAGTGTTTAACTCCACAGAACGTTTTTTGCGTTATCAAGATTCGTTAGTACCTACTATTAGTCAATAGATAGCGTTACTTGTGTCGTTTTTTAGTATCTCAAATATTAACGTCTTGAAAACTTAAATACTTATATCTTTTGATAGAGTGAAGCGATTACAATGAAATAAAGACTAAAACCTACCTTGATTTATTTGTAATTTTTATGTATAAAAGTTGCTTAAATTTATTGTGTACTTTTTACATGATACGTGTTCACATAAACAGACAAACAGACAAACAGACAAACAGACAAAAATTCCAAAAATGTTGGAAATGGATTCTGTTAGTTATCCTTTAACACCCTGGCTAATTTTTTCTTAAATATTTTCAATGTACAGAAACGACTTTTCTACAGATTTATTATAAGTATATAGATAAGACAAAATTAAGTTTGTAATCTTTTATAAGTTATACTTCCCGTTCACCTACAATTCTGAAATAGGAACGGAAGCCTCGGGGGGCGAGTCCACTTTACCGGATTTTTATTGTTTTCTACTAGTACGTTCTACCAAACAACATTTTTAGTTGAAAACATCTAGAACTGTTGAGCGGAATTGAACTCAACTACACCCTTTGTCTTGTCACCAGAGTGGACATCGAACCCACAGCCGTCACATTTACACTAAGACTACATTCAGTTTTATAACCAAACATGAAATTAGTTTCTATAAATCAATGTCCATACATACAACATACAACATACTCGTATTTACACTTTATACAAGTACAGTATCAGTAAAGCTCCCTACCCTTAGCCTCGTTTTGCACCCTAATAATAAGTTATTTATAGCTTGTGTACAAGGGCTGGTAACGATATGAGACGAGCCCAATATGATACTATGCGGGTACGGGATCCTAAATGCTTTCAAAGTTTCCATTTTTACGACTGTTTATTGAGAATTTATTAATATTTCAATTATTTAGTTTTGAAATTAATGCAAAATTATTATTTATAGTAAAATTATTAACATATGGGGAGAATTTAATTAGTTAACTAAATGGCCAAACGGTCTAACCAATCATTATTTAAAAAGATTTTTAATTACATGGATGAGCCATTGTGGCGCCATGGGACGGTATCTAAATGTAAACACGATGACTTTGGGATGGACCCGAACTTGGAGGATTATATTTAAATTATTTTTATTTCACGGTAGGCTAATTATGGATTTCTGCCACTTATCACGCAAAGCCTCAAAAATTGGGATACGGAATTGGTAAACAGAATGTTTGGCTTGCTGTGTTCCAGGGAAGAAGAGACGTAAAAAAGTATAATACATTATTTTTGCATTTTATTAGTAATACAAAAAAAAATCTACATGAATACATCATCATCATCATCATAATTCCAGACCTTATAAGATTTTTTTTCGAAATATTATATTTAAAACATAAAGTGAAATCAACATTGTATGATAACGTCGTAAACGAATATTTGAATATGATGTACCAAACCACCCGCCTGCGGCTCTGCTCTACTCTACAAGCTGATTCAAGCCTGCGTGTATTACATTTTACGTTAATTGAAAACTAGCATATTGCCCTGTAACCTGACTCTAGGCGCTATGTTTACTCCGCATATTCATTAAATTGAGAATGGTGGGTAGGTGGATAAATTTTGTATTAAAATTTGGATAATTTAACTAGAAAAGTCTATTCTTAGAGAATTTGCTAGTTTGTTAATCTCGCTCTTTCTCCAGTTATAAGAATAATGTTCATGTTGAACGCTCTTTTTTAGCTTCACCTGTATTTAACGCCCTATCTGGATGCAACTCAATGTGAGAAAATCTTGCCATTCCATCATTACCAGCATCTTATTGGAATATGATAACAATACAATATGTTCCAACCAATTTATGATAAGGATGACATTTAAGCATATTTTTGTTTTAGTTATTTAAACTATTTAATTTTCAACGTCATGCAGAGTAGAGCTCTATCTAGCTCTATCTAGCTAGTGTGGCACTCTGTAATAGGTTATTAGAAAAGGAAAAGGAAATCCTAGATGGAACTTCTGTTTTGAAATCAAATCCACCAAATTCGTGTCCAGAATTTAACTTATATATTTAAGTTTTAATTTTTTTTAAGAAAAACATTTTTTTACTAATATTATTTAATTAATCATTAATTAACTAAGAATAAGTAATATTTATTGATTTTGTTATTTATAATTCTGCTAGATGAGTCTTATGCTTATGAAATAAATAATCACAATGAGCGTGTCTGTTCCTCTATGAATTTTAGTAGCGGACCGAAAGTATGAAAATTTTATTAATCCCTTACTGTTTTATACTGAAAATTATTATTTAACTTTCTTCTTCCGGTTGAAAGCAAATAAAGGATTATTTCGATGCTGGGTTCTCTCTACTTACTCTGCTGTATGCGGGATAAAGCGTGAAGCTAAAAAAATCTACTTTGGGAAAAAGTTCTTGTAAACGCAAGGAAAAAAATCTCCTCCGATAATGTATCTGCATTATTGGTTGATGTTTCTGCATTTTAAATTAAATTAAATTAAAATTTATTATATATTTATCTGCATTTTATATATTGTTATATAAAAAATAATATAGTATCCCGCACGCAGCAGGGTAGGCAGAGAGAACCTAGTGTTAAAAAACACCGTTCTCTACTTTCTGCCGAGTTCTGGAGGCATTACGTGTTGAGTGGCGGAGATCAAATTTTATATATAAAGTCAAAATTATGTTAAACTTTAATTCGAGTGCTCATTCAATGCGTTCTAGATTTCATAGTAAACACAAACTTTTGATGAATTATAAAAAACTTCACAAAGTGCTACATTTCGACTGATGAAATGAAAGAACATAATTAAAACATTCAGAGGCTGCGTTTTTAGGAAATATAACTTTATTGAATAAATACTTTGTTACATGTTTTGACTTCATAATAAATACATATTTCAATATATCTTTTTTTAATTAATAAATAAAAAATAATCAAAAATACATATTATAATAATATTTATAAAATACTCGTAATTTATTAACTACAGGGTTTCATCCATGACTTCGCTCGCTTTCATTAATTTTTTATACATTTTTAATATTTATGTATATTTTAATCATATAATAATATCTTTCTATTACATAATAGAAAAATATTTTATGATGGGAAAATACATAAAAATATAGAGCTGCAATAATAGAAGCAACAATACAGTTGAAGCGCAGTCTCGATTCTTTGACTACCCCCTTGTCATCTTTAAAAGAGTTCCAGAGAAACGTACAAATTCACGAGAAGTCAGGAATTTTTATATACAAAATGTATTATATTTTATAATTTTTTTTACGTATGTTTTTACTATCAAATATTTCTTAATTTATAAATAATGAATAACATGAATTGGTTGAAATAATTACCTCCACCTACGTCTGTCCGTCTTGAATAGGAAGGTAAGTAAGGAAATCTTGCTACGCTATTTGAACCTATTACTAGCCGTTCGGTTCTCTTGAACACATACACACAGGCTCGGATCCGACGACAATGCAATGTTTTTATAGCACGAACCAAAAATTTTGTCAGAAATATCACGATGGATAGATATCAAATAAAATTTTAAGCGACTTTTTTTTTAAATTTCAAATTATTTAAAATTATTGAGGCCGGTCGTGGCGCAGCGGCACGAGGTGTGACTGCAAAAACCGACTGGTTGTGGGTTCGATCCCCACTCGAGGAGATGAAATATTTACTTAAATTTATATTTCCATTTCTTCGCTCTGGTGTCGAGGCAAACCGCGGCGTTGAGTTCCACCAATTAATATGCAATGCCACCCGAATTCAGTGGAAAGTGGGTAACGGAGTGTCTTAACACTAAGTTTCCTTTGTCCCTACCCTGATACGTACTGTATATAGCGTGAAGCTCAAAATAAATACCACTTATGTTTTTAACATCATAAATAATTGATAGACAAGTCTTTTCCTTGTCTAGTAGATAAATAAAAAGTCATTAGAAATTATAGTGAGTTTTATTATTATATATCTTGGGTCATAAAATATAAATATCGTATATTAAAAACAAGCTATTTCTACAAGCAACTTATAATAAAATCTACATTATGACTCTACAAATTCACTTCTAAAGCGTTTTATAATACATTTAAAATCAATCCTGACAGGTTTAGAAGCATATTCATAATATAAAATATTTATATACCTTTTGTATAGAGGAAATGTGGGGTTTGATTTTCACTCGACGAACTGAGATAATTAATATTTTCATTTTCTCGCTCTAGTAACAAGGCAAAAGGGCGGCGTTGAGTTCCGCCACTCTTCCGTCCAGAAATGGGGAAAAATTGAAAAACAGAAGTGTATAAGTATAGAAGTATCAATTCGAATTTATTTTGGTAAAGAGAGAAGCTGGTATTATGCAGGAATCCCAAGCACTACTCTGGGTTCTTCGACCTGCAACCCGATGGGTCCAGCCAGCACACGTCAAATCCATAAAATTGTAGAATATAAAATAACTAGAATATATCTACAAAAACATTTTTGACGAGTGAAAGAAACTCTTTACAAACTTTTTTACTTAACTTTTTCTGATAATAATATAATAAATATAAAATAGAAAAAATTCCACAATAAAACGGTTACAAGGTAACGATCAATCAAACCGGACAATGCATCTTCTGTGTTCGAGCAATCACAGTTCACTGTAAATGTTTTCGTATTTCCCTTCGCCTCGTACCTCCACAAATCACAGGCGAATTCTCACAATAAGCTTCAGTGTCTTGTATTTTACAATAACATGGTTTTAATTATTTATATATAAATAAAAATATTTGGTCGTTTTTAATCTTAAAATTTCTATATTAGCTACAACTAATATAAGCTCAACAACTACAGGTTCAAATTGATAAAATGTTTTTGTGATGTATAGTTCATTTATTAAAGACATCTATGGGCTATATTACATCACGTTGATTGTATTTATGTAAACAACCAACATACAACTCTTAGTTGTTTATCATTTGACCACAAAGTGGACAAAGTCACTTTTTCATTAATAATGTAAACTATTATATCACTACTAACATTTGACGTCATTTATTTGTACGTTCCTGAAGTAACATCATTTTTTTTTGAATAATTTACAATAGTACAGTTACATCATCGCCACGAATAGCAGAAAATATATTTAACATAGTTATGAAGTGTCTAAAAGAGTAACTCAAAATAAAACCATAATCAAACCGGAAAGCTTTCAAGTAGCGCCCTCGTCCGCGAGCACGGACTGCAAACATCGCGTCGTCACCGCACAGTGGACAGCTCATTCGGACGTTTCATCAACAAACTGAGTATTCCTCTGGCATTCCTCTTCATTGTAGACGAGATATAACTACTTTTGTATAACAATTTTTAAACCGTATTTATAAACTGCTTACAACTCTGAAAATGGTCTTGATAACGACCTTGATATGTTGTTTTCATTTATCAATTATAACCCGAAAAAGGTATCTCAAGATGGATCTCAACGATAAAATCGAAAAAACGAAATCGCTTTCACCTCTTTCGTGTGTTGTGATTCTATTCCTCTGCTTGAAAGGCTTGAGGGCTTAATATAGGTATAGTGAGTACATTGCATTTTAAATTGGCTTCCTTAATATAGGACTACTATGTATACACAAAAATATTTTATATATTTCTTATATAAAAATAACATTTCATATTCAGAATGATTTTTTTTAAATTGTGTATTCTTATTTTACCAGGTAAACGTTTAATAGTTTTTTAATTAAAATAAGCCACCAAATAATCAATTTTAAATTAAAAAGTGTAACCAAATATTTTTATTAACATATTGAGGCCTTAATTAAGCCTTAACTATTAAGCGTTTTATTACTAAGATTCCGTTGTCGGTCTATCTGTCCGTCTGTCATCAGACATGTATCTCACGAACTGTTATATGCCATAACTAGTGGGCGCACGCGGCTTCGCTCCCTTATTTGCACCCCTAGGGGTGAATTCTAAAAAAACCACGAAACACGTGTTCAATAAAATATTTTTATCAGTCAGAATTTATTTTTTTATAAAAATCGGTGGCGATTTAAAGATTTTTCCATACAAACTTTCAACCCCTTATTTGCACACTTTGGGGCTGAATTCTAAAAAACCATGAAATACGTATTCAATGAAATATTTTAAAGAGTCTGAATTTTAAATTTTATAAAAATAGGTGCTGATTTAAAAAAAAAATCATACAAACTTTCAACCACTATTTCATCCCTTTAGGGTTAAAATTTTTCAAAATTCCTTCTTAGTGAATATCCAGATTACGAAAATAAACATTGGTCCAAATTTCACGTTTCATGCATAGCGGTTACGGCTGTGCGTGCGTCTTACCTCAGTCAGGTACAAGTCCTTTTATATATATAGATTAGACAGTTTTTCTATATTCTGGCTATAACAACAGATACTAAAAAAGGGGATGAAATAAATATTTAAGGAGGCTCCTGTACAACAAACGTGATTCTTGTGCTCGTTTTTTTAAATTATAGTACGGAACTTATCATGCACGAGCCCAACTCGCACTTGGCCGGTTTTCTATTTCATTTTCAATATTCGTGCAGGTAAATTGTAAAAGGATATCTGGCAGGTTTTATTCGACGACCTGTACTGCCTTCCATTCGGATTCGTTATACCAATTTTAGATGGACTAGTGTTCTCAATTCCTGAACCTATCTTTGAAATAACTCTGAATTTCACACGAACGTTTGTACAGAAAACTAAAGGATTTTTTTATTTCTTTTCATACGGACATTGTAGGTTGGCGGTTTTTATTGTGCAATACCATATAAGTAATGAAGAGATTTCATATTTTTGTAGTAATAATATAAAATATTATTTTATAATGAACTCATTAATTAAATTAAACCAATTTTTAATATAATCAAAATAACTACTAAACCAAAGGTATTAACTAGTTAGTTAGGTTAGGTTTATTATTTTTGTACTCTATTAAATAAAATAAATTATTTATTGTTACGCTAAAATCTACTATAGTAATGACACTAGTAACTGACAAGCACGAATGATCGAAACTTTTTATTGTATTTCCGGAAAATATACCGAATCGATTGAAACTTTTTATTAAAGTTCCGAACATATTAAGAAAAAATAAAAAATATCTTTTAACTAACTTTGTTATGAAACTATCCGATGTTATCTTATTTTTGTTGACAAATATGTCAATGGGTTCCTCAAAATTGCATTTTCATTTATCGAAAAATATCGATAATAATTATTTTTATCTAATATATTATTACACACTTTTTGCTAGTTAGTTTCACGTTTTAAAGAAAAAACGGGCTTTGGGTTCCTTTTTTGTATTTGATTTAAAAATATATTCAGGTTACCAAAAAATATATTTTGTACATAATATTGTGTCTTACATAAAAGAAGATAAAAAAAAATATAATAAAATCTCATTAAAAGAGTTATCAAGATACTCTAAATTTCTTTTTATTACATCCCTTCCATTGGGGAGATAATGGGCGCGACGTGTAAGGATCATAATTCTGTCCAGAATTCCATTTTTAAGATGTAAAGTGATAATTGATTTTAAATATACCCATATAAATAGAGGGGAGCATCTTATTGTGTATAAGAGTGACGATTGTGGGGTCGATTGCCACTCGGAGAATTGAATTATTTCCATTTCTTCGCCGTGGTAACGAGACAAAGTGCGATGTTGAGTTCTTCAACTATGTAAATATGTCTCGAAAAAAATCGCGGAAAGATGATATTGGAGAGTCTTAACGTTAGATTACCTATGGCTACCGTGACATGTGATTTACGTACAACGTGAAGCTAAAAAAAAGAAGCATATCAGGATCTATGAGATACTCTGGCGAAATTTGAGAATTTTGAGACAAAAATCTGTGACTCTGTCCCTATATTTTTGCTTATATAGATAATGGGAAAGGACTCACCGCCTCTTCTTTAAATGAACTCTAGAAATATTTACCTTACTATTAATTTTATACAACTTTTTAGTTTTACTATTTTCTTAATCTATATAATATATTACATACATCCAATAATTTACCAACATGAGTCTACAAGTTTTATCAAACCTAAGCCTTTGGTTACCTCCAGTCAAGATAATGGACGAAGTGTGTTATTGACAAAGGACCATTAATCAAAACGCCATCGAGCGACAAACTGGCAGGTACTTTATGAAACGACACCTCAATTTACACCGAGCTCGTTGTAAACTGACATTACTGACGCGATATATAACTTGATGTGAAATGAAAACTGTAAAGTTTTCTATTTTAAAATAATTTTTGTGTATTGTAAAGTATTTAATTTTTTTTTGTATGGGTCGGAGGGTTTTTTAGTTTCTTCTCTCTCCTATATGGATAAAACTCGGTTTCCACAATAAAAGAGATATGAGCGGGTTATGCTTAGGCGAAACGGACTCCTTTTAAATAAAATAGGTCGCCACCAACAAAGAGTTCTCTTATTTATAATCATTTCGCTCCATTCCCTAGAACTGAGCGAGTTTATATCAACTCTTTCTGCTCGTTCGGTACTTTTCGCATGATTATTTATTAGTGGAAACATAAGCATGCTGGAGTTCAATTCAGACCTTAAGGGTCCGCTCGTGGAGCTTCCGTGAAACTCGAAAAGTGATCTGACATTTTTTTAAGTATTCCATTCCGGATTAATCGCGTGTACTTAAGATTATATATTTTTGGAAACTTGACGTTTCGAACACTTTGCAGTAGTCCGTGGTTACGGGTAGACTGAGGTGGCATTCGTCTGTCAGTTGATATAATTATTATATAAACTATGAAACGTCAGGTTTCCAAAAAATATAATCTTAAAAATATGCGATTAATCCGGTTAAAATAGTTTCATTAAAAATATGTGATAATCGTGAAAATCCAAGAACTTATTAAAATTTATTCCATCGAAATCAGAACCGTCGTCGGACACCGTGCTCTTGCACCACCATACAAGACAGCCTCATATAGAGCCTCGTTTCATTTAGTCGTAGCTATAAGAAGCCCCAACTTTATGATATTTAACTAAGCCTTTACTATTAATATAGAAATACATGATTTTATGAAAAATACTTTAGTAACTCTGTAATTATTGTTTCTTCTCTGTATCTTTAGTAACTCTATAAATATTTCAAAGTAAATGATTATCACCTAAATATTTTCCAATAACTTTCTTACTTTTATAGCCCGTTTTTCAAAGACCTATGTTATCTCAGGTGTGACAAAAGCTTTTGCGGGGTTGTGTAGGCGCCCAGTCGTAAATTCTCTAGTCCTATATAAAATGTAAGAATAAAATTATCTTATTGTAGATCTTAAGAATGAGCTATCGTTTTTTAGCCTCAATCTCTATCCCGCAAAAAATAAGGTAGCATAGGGAACCTGTTCTTAAGACGCTCAGTTTCCTACTATCCGGTAAGTTTTCGAGACATTGCGTATTGAGTGGCGGAAGTCAACGCCGCATTTTATCTTTTTACCAGATTCAAGAAATGAAAATATTAAGTAATTCATTGTCTCAAGTGAGAATTGTAATATTTATAATTTATTACTCGAGAAATCGAGATATATTTCATCTATAATTTTTTGTACGATATGAATATACTATGATACATATAAATGTGCATAACATTAGTTTAAAATTTACCAGCTTTTATCGCAGTTTCATAAAATCGAAATAATTAAGAGTTTTGTGTGACTGACCGCAGATATATATTTTTGTCAGTTTATGTTTTGTAAATATATTTATTAACAAAGTGTTATATCGAAACAATAAATATCCAATACATAAACCTTTTTTTAATTCGAACAAGTTGTTCCTGTGATTACCGCCTTCCATCAAACAAACTCTTCAATATTTGATAATTATGTATGTATGTAAGCATTATTTTAGACGTAGTAGCTTACTAACTCAGTTCTACACACTAAAAAATAAATTATTATTTTTATTTTATTACTGGTTAGTAAAGCTGAAATAAAAAAGAAATGCCGTCTCTATATTTGCCATTAATTAAATGGGTGTGACTGATCAATGTAATTAATATGATGAAGAAGCATCTCGATATTGAGTAATGACGCCGATAGCAGCATGCATTACCTTAAGGGTACTTAGCATAATTAACAATCTGATGTAGAGCAATCTTATCTCTTCTAAAAATTAATATACCTACATTTTTTAGTTGTTTTTGTTACAACTTTTCGCCTCTCTACTATAGAATAAAAAGAGAAACTAAGAGACTCATTATTCTGTTCTATATATTGCAATTTACTCTGTGCTTTGCTTGTTTTTATATGAATCTGGAAATATCTCTTCTCTATATATTATAAAATAAGAACGATTTTTTTCTCTGTCTGGCCTTTCTACGTTATCTTCTTCTAAACCACCCAACGGATTTTGATGCGGTTTTCACCATTATGTAGAGTATTTCTCAGGGAAGGATTATATATGGTTTATTATATGTATATTTTATTGTAATTTGACATAAATATGATAAATGTGTATAAAGTCCTACCCGTTGAGACACTTTTACGCATGCGCTGCTTTAATGGTAAGTCCTACATGAAAACAATGTACTAGAGTATTATTTCTCTTAATAAGATCTACAAAAAAATCAGCGACAGCATATTCGTATCTTCTAAGGATAACATACAGTGAGCATATTTCTGTCTAAAAATAGTAATTTGAATATATTTTTTATTTTGAGGGATATTTATAATGGTATCAATCCTTATCCTTTTAAATACTTTATTAATTTTCTACGTTAAACGAAGATAAAATTTGCTCTTTACACTAATTTGAAATTACGAATAGTTTTAGAGAAAAACGCATTTAATTGTTGACACATCACGCCGGCTATAAACCGCAGTTTTGGCGCAAGTTTCATTTATTACCTTACTCTCAGCATATAAATAAGCATATTAGTGACGTTGGCCATTTTATGTAGATTAAAACTGTCTTTTACTGTTTTTCATTTTAATAAGTACTTTAGAAGTTGTTACAATATCAAAAAATCCTTGCTTTGAAACGGCTCGCCACACGCCATGCGTCCCCCCGCGCCCCGCGACGTGTTGCTAATAGAAGCGCGTCCGCCGCGCCCGCCTGCCTCTGTACTGTAGAAAAGTAAATGTAGATGCGATTGTACGTATTGGATAATTGGAGTTTAATATATTTAGTTTCGTCCTTTTTAATTAATAGAATAGTAGGTAGTCTTTTGTTCATAATTTCTTCCGTATAAGTAGTTTAGTTTAAGAGAACAGTAGGTAGGCTTTTGTTTATCATTTCTTGCGTTTAAGTATCCTGTTGTTTATTTTATTTACTCTTCTTCTGTTCTTTTATTATTTTCTTTACCTTTTTTAAACATAGGAAATGTTTTTAATTTAATTATACCACGACAAAGTCGTTCAAATATAGGTCGTAGAACAAGAAATGCAAATAAAAATCGTTTAAATCTTAGTAATGAAAGCGTATATGAGACGGAAATTAGATATTAATTTAAATATATTTACTTATCGAGAGGGATGTGTGTCAATAATAATATTAATCCTTACCCTTTTAAATTAGTTATTAATTTTCTACGTTAAACAAAGATAAATTTTGCTTTTTACAATATTTCGAAATTAAAAATAGTTTTAGAGAAAAGCTATATCGACTCATATTATCCCTTACTCTCAGTGTATAAATAAGTATATTAGTTATCTTGGCCATTTAATGTAGATCAAAATGTTGATTAGTAGGAAAGATTTGAAATTACGATACTAAAAAATTCTTGCTGTGTAACGGCTCGCCGGCCTCCACGCTTCCCCCCGCGCCCTCGACATTTTGCTTATAAAAATGGATCCGCACCCGCCTAGCTTCCCCCTGGCATGGAAGGAGGGCCTACTCATCATGTTGCCCAAGGCTGGGAAGAGCCCATAGCAGCCTGAGGGGTACCGATCTATAACTCTCCTTTGCGCGGTCTCCAAGCTGTCCGAGAAGTTATTCCTCTCACTTCTCCAGGCGCACATCCACTCACGAAGCGAGCAGTTTGGCGAGCGGGTATACTACTCTGGTTACACTACGCCGTAACAGCGATCAACCGAAAGGAGAGAGCAATAGCAGTCTTCTTCGACGTAGTACGCATATTCGACCACGTCTGGCACCCGGACCTACTTCAGTAAGTGCTCAGAGCCGGCACCCCCCAGCACGTCGCGCATGTCGTTGCCTCCCTGCCTCAGTGACAGGACATTTAGCTTAAGAGTTAAGAGTTCGAAGTATAGCAGCGACTCGATCGCTGCCGTTGTTCCCCAGGGCAGCATTTTGTCACCTGCTCTCTACGCACTATATACTGATGACATCACATTGCCCTAGCGAGTATCACTCAAAGAGAAATCCTGCAGGTGGTCCAGAACCTCATCCTCCGTCGAGTGACGCAGGCGCCATACTACGTGAGAAACACCACGCATCACCGCAACCTAAAAATAGAAAGCCTGGAGGTACACATTGGTCGTCTCGCGTCCAACGCATTCCGCTGCGCCAATGTATCGAGTCACCTGCACCTAAGGAGCAGCATTCCGTGGCATATCCGGCCGCCCGAGGTCAGACGTCAGATGACTTCCGAGGGACTTTCTATCCTCCTCCAAACGCGACTCATGAGCCTTGCATTGATCCTTGGTTGTTTAAGCTGGGCCTCACTCATGAGCCTTGCATTGATCCTTGGTCGTTTAAGCTGGGCCTCCCTCAGGAAACCGAGGGTCTCACCTGACTGAGTTGACCGTCTAGATGGCATTTGATAATCTTTCCAATCCCGTCCCGCACGCCTCTCTCTGTGTCTGCTCTAGAGCAGGTTATCGCTTGAGACCACGGCCATGGAACCAACGCCCAGATGTCGTTCGGAGCTACTACGGAGATGGACGAGAGAATGCTTTAATTCTGCGCCTGGCTCTATAGCAAAGTAAATTTAGAAGCGATTGCACGTATTTTAGAGTTATCCAATAATTATAATGTATTTCGTCGTGGCATTGTTGGTTACATCTTTCGTTTAAGTATTTTTGGGTAAGAGAATAGTAGGTAGTCTGTTGTTTATTATTTCTTTCGTTTAAGTTTTCTGTTGTTTGTGTCATTTGTTCAGGTGTGTGTGTTTTTTTAAACAATTGGAACATCCTTACTGGAGCTACGAAAATGTGGGTTGCATTAAGGTTTCAATAATTTTCACATTAGTAATCTTAAGTGCTTTGCAAACATAGGTACATTATATGAATAATTCAGTAGTTAAAGCGGGCGAAGCCGCGAGCGGGTCGCTAGTATAAAATATATTATAAAAATAGAGGTAATTATTCGAGTTAAACCTACTATAATCGTCTTATTTTATTTAAGCCAGTCGTGGCGCAGTGGTACAAGTATGAATGTAAACGCGACTGCTTTTTGTAGGGTTCGATCCCGATCATTTAAATATAATCACTCCAACGAATGATATATGTAGCTTCCTGGCTATGGATTAAAAGTGAACCTAAAAAATATTTATTTCATATCATACATATGTCTTCTATATAGTACAAAGAGGAACATTCTCATTAAAATTGTTTTAAAGTTCTTTACTATAAACTTGCGATAAGTTTTCATATTAATTTCACTGTGAGGCAGAATGAGAACTAAGTTTGCTTAGTTTTTCCTTTTTTTTCATTAAGCAAGGTACGATTTCAAATCCACATTCAAAGTACGATTCAAGCAAAGTACGATTTCAAATCAACATTTCAACTTGTTACTGTTCAAAATTTAATCAAGAATTTTAATTTATTTATAATCCGGAGCATGAATAAGACTTTTGATTGTAATGAAATATTTCACTATTTATCACTTCTACATATAAATAACTATGACAATTGCCAAAACAGAATTTTACATACTTATAAGCAAAGCAAACAAAAAATATAATTTGTTATTTTATTTAGATATAATTAATTAAAATTATTAGTTTTATAAAGGTACAAAGGCAGAGATACAAAGTGTGACTGTAAAATCAACTGGCTGTGGATTCGATGTCCACTTGAGGAAATTAAATATTTATTTACATTTATATTTTCATTTCTTGGCTCTGTGGCAAAGCGCAGCGTTGAGTTCCGCCACTTAACTCACAATGCCTCCAGAACTCGGCTGAAAGTGGGGAACGGAGCGTCTTAACACTAGGTTCCCTCAAACTTCGAGACAAAAAAATATATCTACACGAGATAGAATAAATACTACTACTGTACATACATCTCTATCTCTATATCTTATAAAATAAGAACGATTTTTTTCTCTGTCTGGCCTTTCTACGTTATCTTCTTCTAAACCACCCAACGGATTTTGATGCGGTTTTTACCATTATGTAGAGTATTTCTCAGGGAAGGATTATATATGGTTTATTATATGTATATTTTATTGTAATTTGACATAAATATGATAAATGTGTATAAAGTCCTACCCGTTGAGACACTTTCACGCATGCGCTGCTTTAATGGTAAGTTCTACATGAAAACAATGTACTAGAGTATTATTCCTCTTAATAAGATCTACAAAAAAGTCAGCGACAGCATATTCGTATCTTCTAAGGATAACATACAGTGAACATATTTCTGTCTAAAAATAGTAATTTGAATATATTTTTTATTTTGAGGGATGTTTGTCCATAATGGTATCAATCCTTATCCTTTTAAATACTTTATTAATTTTCTACGTTAAACGAAGATAAAATTTGCTCTTTACACTAATTTGAAATTACGAATAGTTTTAGAGAAAAACGCATTTAATTGTTGACACATCACGCCGGCTATAAACCGCAGTTTTGGCGCAAGTTTCATTTATTACCTTACTCTCAGCATATAAATAAGTATATTAGTTACGTTGGCCATTTAATGTAGATCAAAACTGTCTTTTACTGTTTTTCATTTTAATAAGTACTTTAGAAGTTGTTACAATATCAAAAAATCCTTGCTTTGAAACGGCTCGCCACACGCCATGCGTCCCCCCGCGCCCCGCGACGTTTTGCTTATAGAAGCGCGTCCGCCGCGCCCGCCTGCCTCTGTACTGTAGAAAAGTAAATGTAGATGCGATTGTACGTATTGGATAATTGGAGTTTAATATATTTAGTTTCGTCCTTTTTAATTAATAGAATAGTAGGTAGTCTTTTGTTCATAATTTCTTCCGTATAAGTATTTTAGTTTAAGAGAACAGTAAGTAGGCTTTTGTTTATCATTTCTTGCGTTTAAGTATCCTGTTGTTTATTTTGTTTACTCTTCTTCTGTTCTTTTATTATTTTCTTTACCTTTTAAACATAGGAAATGTTTTTAATTTAATTATACCACGACAAAGTCGTTCAAATATAGGTCGTAGAACAAGAAATGCAAATAAAAATCGTTTAAATCTTAGTAATGAAAGCGTATATGAGACGGAAATTACATAGTAATTTAAATATATTTACCTATTGAGAGGGATGTGTGTCAATAATGATATTAATTCTTACCCTTTTAAATAAGTTATTAATTTTCTACGTTAAACAAAGAAAAATTTTGCTTTTTACAATATTTCGAAATTACAAATAGTTTTAGAGAAAAGCTATATCGACTCATGTTATCCCTTACTCTCAGTTTATAAATAAGTATATTAGTTATCTTGGCCATTTAATGTAGATCAAAATGTTGATTAGTAGCACAGATTTGAAATTACGATACTAAAAAATTCTTGCTGTGTAACGGCTCGCCGACCTCCACGCTTCCCCCCGCGCCCTCGACATTTTGCTTATAAAAATGGATCCGCCGCACCCGCCTAGCTTCCCCCGGGCATGGAAGGAGGGCCTGCTCATCATGTTGCCCAAGGCTGGGAAGAGCCCATAGCAGCCTGAGGGGTACCGATCTATAACCCTCCTTTGCGCGGTCTCCAAGCTGTCCGAGAAGTTATTCCTCTCACTTCTCCAGGCGCACATCCACCCATGAAGCGAGCAGTTTGGCGAGTGGATATACTACTCTGGTTACACTACGCCGTAACAGCGATCCACCGAAAGGAGAGAGCAATAGCAGTCTTCTTCGACGTAGTACGCGTATTCGACCACGTCTGGCACCCGGACCTACTTCATTAAGTGCTCAGAGCCGGCACCCCCCAGCACGTCGCGCATGTCTTTGCCTCCCTGCCTCAGTAACAGGACATTTTTCCTTGAGAGTTAAGAGTTCGAAGTATAGCAGCGACTCGATCGTTGCCGTTGTTCCCCAGGGCAGCATTTTGTCACCTGCTCTCTACGCACTATACACTGATGACATCACATCGCCCTAGCGAGTATTACTCAAAGAGAAATCCTGCAGGTGGTCCAGAACCTCATCCTCCGTCGAGTGACGCAGGCGCCATACTACGTGAGAAACACCTCGCATCACCGCAACCTAAAAATAGAAAGCCTGGAGGTGCACATTGGTCGTCTCGCGTCCAACGCATTCCGCTGCGCCAATGTATCGGGTCACCTGCACCTAAGGAGCAGCACTCCGTGGCATATCCGGCCGCCCGAGGTCAGACGTTAGATGACTTCCGAGGGACTTTCTATCCTCCTCCAAATGCGACTCATGAGCCTTGCATTGATCCTTGGTCGTTTAAGCTGGGCCTCCCTCAGGAAACCGAGGGTCTCACCTGACTGAGTTGACCGCCTAGATGGCATTTGATAATCTTTCCAATCCCATCCCTCACGCCTCTCTCTGTGTCTGCTCTAGAGCAGGTTATCGCTTGAGACCACGGCCATGGAACCAACGCCCAAATGTCGTTCGGAGCTACTACGGAGATGGACGAGAGAATGCTTCAATTCTGCGCCTGGCTCTATAGCAAAGTAAAGTTAGAAGCGATTGCACGTATTTTGGAGTTATCCAATAATTATAATGTATTTCGTCGCAGCATTGTTGGTTACATCTTTCGTTTAAGTATTTTTGGGTAAGAGAATAGTAGGTAGTCTGTTGTTTATAATTTCTTTCGTTTAAGTTTTCTGTTGCTTGTGTCATTTGTTCAGGTGTGTGTTTTTTTAAACAATTGGAACATCCTTATTGGAGCTTGGAGCGAAAATGTGGGTTGCATTAAGGTTTCAATAATTTTCACATTAGTAATCTTAAGTGCTTTGCAAACATAGGTACATTATATGAATAATTCAGTAGTTAAAGCGGGCGAAGCCGCGAGCGGGTCGCTAGTAACTTAATAATAGAGTTGGATTGACAACAACGAATTCATAATTCATTTATCGCCACGTTCGATTCGATTTTTATTGCTTTTTATGCTGTAAAACTGGGATTTTTTTTATGAAAGGTAAATTGATTTTTTTACGCCCCACTCCGCACTCTTTTTTCTACCGAATTTGAGAGATTTCATGTTGAGTTTTCAGAACGGGGAAATAATATTATTTAAAAAAATTGGCTTTTTTTAATAAATTTTAGTATGGTTGCATATATACTGTTATACACTTAATAAATCATAATTTATATTTTTTGCATGTCATTTGATTTAGCTCTCAAAAATTGTCGTATTTAATCTCTACATATAATAAGACATTTAGTAGTTTTGACTGAAATGGATAGAGGGACATTTAAAAAGAATAATAGAAAGCAAACATTTTTTTTTTTAATTTCTTGTCTGTCTGCCTGTCTTTCGATATGTATGTCCACATTTTTCTCTGAAAATACTGAACCGATTTACTTAAAAGTTTCACTAATTGCTTTGTTTTAACTCAACTTAACTTCTAAAGTTTGGTTCATCAAAATCGGTTGATTAAAAAAAGTTATCCTCATTTGAATGAACTTAAGGCATTAGGCATTACTGTTGATAAAAATATATATTTTTGAAGCACTATTATACAATTTTTTCTACTACAAAGTAAACAACATTGAACTGTTAGTGAAGATTACCTTCATAAATCATAACAGTTAAGTTTAAGTCGTAATTAATTCAACACAGAGATAAAAAACGATTTTATCTTCAAAGAAATATTAAGTAAATACATAGATTTTCGATTTTTCGTTCGTTCGTTTGAAATAAATCTATATAAAAATGCCTAAAAACATCCTTTCTACGTATACTTTGTAATAACTACATATTTTACAATTGTACATTTAGCTAATAATATGTGTAACGAATTTAAAAACTGTACAGGAGTTAATATGCAAACATTACAGTTATTTTACAAATAATATTATGAATCCTTACCCAAATCAATAATTTAACATTTAAGGCTGTTTCTAAAGCAGTACATTAAATTATTAACTGAGCACATTTAACAGTTTTAAAAAACATAACATAGGTAAAAAAAACTTAATGTTACAAAAATATATAAATATAATAAATAATTAGCTTTATGTATATTTTATGAATGTCAAATATCAACATTAATCGTATTTTTTAGTTCGAAACAATCAAAAATTCTTATAGAAATTACGTGAATGTAGTAAAAAAATCATATTAGAAGTCATTATAGTTGTCAATCAATTCTGTTTATTAAATCAATAATCATGTAGTTTAAGCGGGTGAAGCCGCGGGGGGCCGCTAGTAAAAAACATGTATGTAGTTATTTCATATTATATCTACATACTTACCTACATCGCTATCTTACGGATATTCCGAGGTAAAATTTAGCATATATGTTGCCATGTCAACGTCAGTGAATATACCGTAAAAATTGGGTTAGCTGTTCCGGAGATTAGCCTGAACAAACAGACGTACAAAAGTTTTAAATTGTTTGTATGATCGTGTAAATAACACGGTTATTGTTAAATCACAGAAGACCTGAATTTTATTTATGTCTAGAAATTACAAAACATATTTTTATCTATAACTTATAAAATTTTATAATCAATTAATCAAGTTTGAAGTCAATCAATTTATATTTTATTTTATTAATTAAAAGTAAAGGCATAGAAAAGAAGTCCTCACGTCTCGGAAGTTCCAATTTAATTAATTTTTTTCAAGTTATAATTGAAAATCGTTTGATTTATCTTCTTTTAATTATTTCTCCAATAGTTATGAGGAGATAAGGGTTGTAAAAACATTTAAAGTTTAAATGGGCCAGTATTCAATAAATATTTCTTATATTCGAGGTCATCGTGGAATAGCGTTGACTGGCAACGAGATGGTGGCGGGATCGATTTCGAACTCGGAGGAATGAGTTATTTTCATTTCCTGGGTCAAAAATTGGAATGTGGAGAACGGAGTGTCTCAACACTAGGTTCTTTTTGCCTACCTTGCTATATGCGGGATACAACGTGAAGCTAAAAAAAGAGAAAGATTTTACTTTTTCTAGTCTATGAAACATAGATACATTACATGTAGTATAAGTATACTGATTCCCCAAGCTACTGGGATTACTGGATATCAGACAACAGAAATCTTTCCCTAAATCTCCGCCCGTCGCCCAAATATTTATGCCATATGAGCCCAGAGATAGACACATGAGTTTATTTATATTACCTATTTATATATAGTTAGTAGTAGATACGTGAGTCCGTCGTAGTGCATTGGACAGCGTCTGATTATAAGCGCGATGGTTGTGAGTTCGATTACCACGAACTCGAAAACTGAGCGGTAAGTAACAATCAGAGTGTCTTGACGCTAAGTTTCCTCTGCCTACTCTCCTGCAAGCGGGATACAACGTGAAGTCAAAAATATAATATATTCAGATATACCAAATATATTATAATAAGCATATTTTTCTTCATATACTTCAATATACATAGTAAAAGCACATTGGTCGGATTTAAGTTAGATAAGCCAGTAATACCATCCCTTATACTCCGCCGCATTCATATAAAAGCGTAAACCCTTCCGTTATTCTATTGACTTGCGGCCAAAATCCTGTATTATGGCACGACTACTGCTTATTCCCTACTATGCTTGTAAAATAATATAATATATTTATGCTTAATTCGGCAACACATTTACAGAGTGTTTCATCAAAATCAGTTCAATAAAAAAAAATATCGTCATTCGAATCGAATGAATTCAAGGCATCAGTTTGACTGCAAATATGTAATCTATACTTATAATAAATCAGTGTAGGAGTGTCGTTTCTGTACATTGAAAATATATTTTAAAAAATATTATAGCCAAGCTATTAAGGGATAACTAACAGAATCCATTTTCATCTTCGTTTGTCTATTTAGGTGAAAGACGTATTTCGTAAGAAGTACAAAAGAATTTAAGCAGCTTTTATAATAAAAGTTAAGTAACACTAAGAGTACCTATGATTTAGTTTTTACTTCACAGTATGATTATCATTATATGACTGTTGATAAAAACATACGAATTTATTTTTTAAGCAAAATAATTGTTCATAGTGCAAACTGCAAAGTGAACAAAATTGAATTGTTTAGTCTTAAAAGCTAAGTTTAAGTCGTAATTAATTCAACACAGAAATAAAGAACGACTTGATCTCCAAAAAAATATCAAGTAAATACATAGATTCTTCGGTTCGTTCGTTCGTTTGAAATAAATTGTATTTACTTATTTGGAAAACGATTAAAAATTCCAACGTAGGCTGATTTGAACTGTCACTTTTGGGAGTAATCTTTTTCACAAGGTCGCTTGGAAGTTAAATACCTCAACGTACAAGTCTATACTACCGTAGATAACAAAAAAATCCATCTTCTAAAATTTAGAACCTCGTATCATTTGATTGCGATGAGATTCTAAAAATGATACGAGGGTTTATGTTTAGTTTTTTGTCGCATTTTGTATCAAAACTAAAGGGTACTTACTACCCGTTGATTGACAATTATGAAATTTGGTAAGAGTTTAAAACTTACGTTACATATAAAGAAAAATACCAAAATTATTTAAAAAAAATGATAATTCATTGTATTTGTGTCACAGAAACCATTTCAATTTTTTATCTGTACTTATTTTTATACAAAATGTCAACTTTAATAAGTTATATAAAAATATACACGAAAACGTGTCTCTACATTCATCAAACTGGTACGGATCTCTCGGTTCACAACTCGAACTCGACTCGAACTTGACCGAAGATGTTGGTCGTTAGATTGATTATATTAAAAAATCCTAAAAACATCCTTTCTACCTGTACTCTGGAAAAACTACATATTTTGTGGAAGAGCAAGGAGCTGCATGGTAGATTCTATAGACCCGGGCTATGGGTCCTCCGTACTGGTGCCTCCTTATCTTATAGTTATAGTTCGGGGATCTTTACGGGGAAACTGAAGGTTTTGTTTGTGCAATTACGGACGAAGTTATCAAAACACGGAACTACCAGAGACATATTATGAAATATAGCACTATCGACATCTGTCGAACCCAGCTCCATAACACGCCCGATAGACATATTGTCTCTGGTTGTTCTCATCCTGCTAATGGTGAGTATTTGCATAAGCACAATCAAGTACCCAAGGTAATATACCAGCAACTTGGTCTTCAATATGGTCTTGTGGAATAAGAGGTGTCTTACTATAGATACAACCCCATGAACAAGAACAGATTCTTGAAAATATCTGTGCTTTGCTCTACTGGGATCGGTCTATTGTTACTGACAGGTATATTGTTGCCAATAGACCTGATATAGTACTAGTATATTTCTTATTACTAACCCTCTGTGTTATGTATATAATGTATGTATATATTATTTTTTTTTATAGGGGAAGGCAATTTTTAACCGGATCTTTTTTTTTAACATGCATTCTCCTATTGTGTAACATTACCTCTTTTTTACCGTACAACCTCCTTCGTGTTTTCTCCACATAACGTGATATTGGCGAAGTGATTTGTGCTCTACTGGCACGCTCGGAACTTAAATGTGACTTAAAGATACTTTGTTTAAGAACAAATCGGGCAAAATATTATTAAGTCTTAATTAAATTGAAAAAAAAATTAAAAAATTAAAACCAAAAAGGAGGTAACCTATCTAAACAATGACGGCGCCAAGGAGGTAACCCATCTAAGCAATGACGGCGCCTGGCGTTGCTTTATCGTCAAACACTTACGATTTAATGTCATATATCAATAATTTATAAAATGTAAGAGCAATTAATTATATATTTAAATACTTTTCAATTTATTTTTAAATTATTTAATAGGCGCAGACACAAGCGTGCTATTAAGGAAATGAAATATTTATTATTTTCATTTTCGTGCTCTGGCAACAAGACAAAACACGATTCCGAATTCCGCCACTCAATACGCAATGCCTCCAAAAATCGCCGAAAAATGGGGAAAGGAGTGTCTTAGAACTTCCGCGAACCTTAGGGAGGCTCCCTACTCTGTCCCAAGCGGTATTCAGCATTAAACTCTTAAATATTAACAAATAAGATACTTTACTTAAGAACCATAATAAGAAGTTTATCATTATTACCGCAAGTCTATATAACACAGCATCCGGAACCATCTGAGGAAGATATCATTATTGAATGGGCGTCTTTATACGCGATGCTTATCTTAATGCCTACATCTTGGAGATCTCGCTGGTACGTTATACTTACGTAATAACTTGGTTAAGGGCTAATGGTAATAGTTATAGTAGTATATTGTGTTTATCTTTATTTTTGTTCTTTATGAGGAAGTACAGGTTTATATTTCTTTTATGTGAACATTGATGGTGGTAAGCCGTTGTTAGTGTCAAATTTATAGTGTGGTTTTTTTTTATTGATTTTCATATTTTCATTTCTTTGCTCTGGAAACGAGATCAAACGCGGCGTGAAGTTCCGCCACTTACACACAATGCCTCTAGAATTCTGCGAAAAGTGGGTAATATTAGGTTCCTAAGTTCCCTTTACCTACCCTGCTATGTGCAGGATACAGCTTGAAGCTGACAAAATATCTTTTTACCTCACGCTGTATCCCCAGAAGGTTAGGGTTACCTAGCAGTAAGGCACTCGTTACCCACGCTCCTCAAAATGTTCATGTTATTGCATGATCAATGCCACATTTTGGCTTTTTACCGGAGTGAACAAATTAAAACAATTCATTTCTTCCAAGTGGGACCTATTATATAATTGAATCCATAACTGCCACGTTTAAAGTCAGACGCTGTGCTGTTGCTCCGCGACGGACTTACCCATGATGTTTTTATAGATTTACGCAGTATCCTGCACATAATTGGGTAGACAGTGGGAACCTGGTGAGACACTCAGTTCCCATTAAGATACTTCCGTTCCCAGGTTTAGCCGCTCCTAGAAAATATTTCTAGATAACATGACGGCTTCAACACGTATGAACTACTATGATACTTATTTGTTCGCTATTCGGATATTATAGATAAGTACTGTTCCAGAAGTGGTTTGAATATGGGAATAATAAAACCAGCGTCACGTCCTAATTATTATATTCAATTACTTGTCGTTAAGCAAATTGTTCATTTATATATTCTAATAGTGAGATCAAAATGGGATAAGTAGTATATGTCACATTTGTACATTACATAAATAAAGTAAATATATTTATTAATTTATTATTTACAAATCAATGTGTCATTAATTATAACCTTTAAATGAATTAAGAATAACATATTGTTTAGATATCTTAAAATAAATACAATTAATATAATATTTTTTAATTAAATTGATAATATACTCTTTTAATGTACTAAAATTAATTTACGTTAATAAATAGAACTAATCCATATAGTGTAGCTAGTACTGTTTAACAGTACTAATATTTAGTTAACATTATTAACAGAAAAGAGGCGTTCCGTTGTTAAATCAAATAGTAAATCGTCATTTGCATTACAAGAGCTTCAGTTCACAGTGGAGCTGCATTTAGACATGACTCGCCACTACCCCGCATTTGCATGCTGAGTGCTTCTATTACTGTAATATCTAGATTGTGCGCTTATCTATTCTAACTTCTAATGATATAATTGTTAAAGTAGTTCTTACTGACTGTTTCTTGTCGTGTAAAGTAAAAATTTGGAGTTTTACCGTTTTAAATATTTGATGGTGTATATATTTTATGTTTATTATTTTTATAAAGCCAGTCGTGCCGCATGGATGGACACAAGCATACGACTGTGAATGTGACAGGTTGTGGAATCGATTCCCATTCCCGGGAAGGTTAGGTCACCCATGCGCTGATTCACGTTTATCGACACGATGACATGTAGATCGTACACAATACGCAATACTATTAAATTCAATTCCCTCTCTTATTTTTTTTGCAATTACAAAAAAAAAACAAAAAGTTTTTTCAAAATATTTCTAAATTCTCTTTGTTTTATAAAGAAGAAGCTTTTAATTAAATCATGTTTAAATTTACACAAACATTATAAATGTATCAACAAAAGATCGAGATGTAGGTATGTATGTTTACCCTACCAAAGATACGCTAAAACTCCCCTCCCTATAGTACATGCAGCCACAAAGCAAATGACAATCCTCAACAAACTAACCACTTGTCAGCTAATCTTGCCTTTGTGAGAATTGAACCTGCACCCGCTGAGGCCGTACGTGCCTAATTAGTTTGTTAATTAACAGTTCACTGTATACATAATGATATATATATGCAAGATACATACTATATCTGGACTATATTAAGCAGGATTTAATATACGTCAGCTTTTTTAGTGCACATTTAGCTTAGTATAAAATTCATTATAGATAAAGATGTTGAATGAATTATTCATTTATTGAATGTTTAATAATTTTTATTCTGAACTCATATACAAAATAAGACTTGTATAATTTAATAAATAATAACTGTTATGAAAATGTTATTTGAGGCGAGTCGTGCCTCAGGCGTACAAAATAAGACTGTAAACGTGACAGACTAATATTAATCTAAACAGTCTCAAATTAATATTGTTTTTTTTTTATTGTAAATCAAAATTAAAATGAAATCAGCTTCACGCTATATCCCGCACACGGCAGTTTAGGCAGAGGGAACCTAGTGTTAAGACACTCCGTTCCCCACTTTCTGCCGAATTCTGAAGGCATTGCGTGTTGAGGGGCCGAGAACTCAACGCCGCGCTTAACCTCGACACCAGAGCGAAGAAATGGAAATATACATTTAAGTAAATATTTCATCACCTCGAGTGGGGATCGAACCCATAACCAGTCGGTTTACAGTCACACCTCGTGCCGCTGCGCTACGACTGTCCTCAAACTGGCAAACATTCTGTTAAACATAACGATACTGTATTCAGAATAATTAGATTTATTTTTAACTTCTCTTTTGTGATTTTTTTATTATAAAATATAATAAAAAATAAAATAGAACCACCGTTCGTTTATATCAATTCTAATGATATTCAAGCAACTCCCCCACTTCTAAACAAAACATCCTGAAACTCGCATAACAATGGCGCACGTGCATACAATAGGATTCGTGTAATCCCCCATACATGTTGCTTTTACTTCATTTAATAAAACCGCACACATTCTGAAATAATATTAATATCTTCAATATAGAGGCCAGTGGCCAGAGGCCAGGGGAAGAAGAGTGAGATTGAAAACGCGACGCGTTATGGGTTCGACTCCCACTCGGAAATTAAGTATTTCTATTTTAATTTCTTTGCTCTGGCGTAGAGGCAAAGCGCGGCGTAGAGTTCCGACACATAACACGGAAAATGGATAACGGAGTCTCTTAGCACTAGGCCCCTATAGACATAGACCTACCCTGCTACATGCGGGATATAGCGTGAAACATGAAAAAAATGTTCAATCTAATTTAATATTACTTTTATGCCATGTTATTTTTGTCCATACTCCACTTTCCAACTTTCGGGACATTCGTGTTTAGTGGCGGAGTTTAACACCGCGTTTTATCTTCTTACCATTGGCAAACGAATCCAACCCCGTCGCGCTTATAGACGGACGTTATGCCGCTACCCCACTACGGCCTCTTTTATTTTGTTATTTTGTTGAGTTCCGCCACTCTGCAAACTCAAAGTTTAACATTTGCTTTCCTCTGCCAGGTTCCCAACTTTATACGGTATACAGTGAGAAGCTAAAAAAATATAATTTGTATAATCCAACCTCAACTTACTAAAGAATATGTCTTCTATTCTTTATACGTAAATATATTACTTCTATTTCCTTATATTACTTCAGTAACTAGAAACCTGACTGCTAATGAAAACTAGCTACATTAAGCTAAATTAAAATGTCATGTACACGCTGTAACGCTATATCACCGGGATATGAACTACATACATATTACATATATACGTGTCTAGACGAATATAATGCTTAATTTCCTGCTCTACAGTGTATATGAAGATCTTAATGTATCTAGATTTGAATATATTTAACACTGCATGGGACTTAAGAACAAATCGCACCTTGGTTCAAATAGTGTCACAATTCAAAAAAATTTAATATCTCGTTTATTGTATTATTAGTTTCAAAATATCTTAAAATAGTATCTCAAGCAGTGGCATAATTATACTATTTAAACTTAGATGGCACTATTGACATAATTACAACATTTTTTCTATACCCTTTAGAAGAGCTTCAAAAATCATAATAACTTTCTAAAAATCGTATTGCAATAATTTTGTTACTTTTTGAGTTATGATTCAAAAATTGAGTAAAAAATTAAGCTTGCATAAATTTCAAGCGCCTTTTTCTCGATATTTTGGTTTTTTGAATGATGACAATATTTGAGACTAGGTGCGAAATGTCAAATAGGGAGGGGAACTTAAGACACTTAAAATATGGACTTCGCTGACGTTTGTTTTGGTTGACACACGTGTTAGTGAAAATATCTTGTTTTAGTGTTGAATTTCTCTATTTTACACAGTGGAAACAATATATAATAGTGTATATAGATCCATACTAATAAGGTGATTGGTTATAGTAAGTAGTTGTATTGTTTTTAGCTAGATTAGATTTATTTTATAGTTAGGTTATTTTGTTTTTAAAATGGATCCTGACCCTCCACCTGAGCCCCCTGATCCCGGGGGTGGTAATGTAAATTTTGCAGCACAAATAGTGTCTCGGAAAAGACAAGGTGAGGAAGCATCCTCTAATCAAGATGGTGCTAAAAAAACGATTATTGATCCATCCACCGCTACTCCTTCTATCCAAAATGTATGGATCCACCCTTCCATGTCCGAAGCCCCAAAATCCTATATTAGTACGGACAAAGGTCCCTTTATCGTGTATATGTCAAGGGAATCTCCTGATCCATCTGCAGGTACATCTATAAGAGCGATTAAATTTGGTCAATTTCTACATACTAATAAAATTACTGATATAGTCAATGATGGAGTTAAAAATGTTGGTCGCAATAAAATCAGTGTCCAGTTTACATCAGCCGAAGCAGCAAACAAATTTTTAGTTAATCCTGTTCTTAGTTTATGTAAATATGTTTGTGTTATTCCAACATTTAATATTACAAGGATGGGAATTGTAAAAGGAGTTCCCGTTGAATGGTCTTTGGAAGAGTTTGTTGGCTCACTGATATTCTCTACTGCTTGCGGAGAAGTTATAAAAGTAAGACGTATGAACCGGAAGAATGTAAGTGAGGGTGTAGTTACATGGGTTCCAACTCAAACAGTTGTAATTACTCTACGTGGTCAACAATTGCCTGAAAGAGTATTTTCCTATAAATCTGTCCTTAATGTCGAACTTTATAAATATCCTACAATCCAATGCCTTAATTGCTGTCGTTTTGGTCATGTTAAGTCACAGTGTAGATCAAAGCCAAGGTGTTATAGGTGCTCCCAGTCTCATACTGGTGATGCATGTGACACCCTACAGGAAAATGCAACCTGCATCCATTGTACATCAAAGCATTTTGCTACTGATAAGGGGTGCCCCGAGTACGTAAGACAACAAAATATTAAGGCCATTATGTCGCAAGAGTGTATTTCCTATATGGAAGCATCGTCTCGATTCCCATCTGTCCAGCGTTCCTATGCAGATGTTGCTAAGGAAATGTTTTCACCTCCTGTTTTCATGAATTCCCAATCCCAACAAAGCAGATCTCCTGTTACTCCCACTAAATCCTATCGTAAAACAGTTTTCCAAGCTCCCCGTCCTCGCTCGCCTATGGCAAAGGGTTACGATAGACAAGCTCACCAGTCCATTATTAGCAATTATTCCTCTTGCCTTCCTAATGGTTGTGCCCTTAATCAAGGTTCTGACAGTCCAGCAGAATCTACAAAAGATTTGTTAATTGCTTTGACTGACACTCTTGTGAGCATAATCTCAACCGCTGATGAACTTCCTTTACCGTCCAACGTTGCCCAAAACCTACTTAAAATCTTCAAAATCCTTCACAATGGCCCCACTATACTTCCTACAGTGGAATAGTAAAAGTATTCGTGCTAAAAAGCACGAACTACTTCATATTATCTCTCTGTATAATCCTGTCATTATTGCCCTCTCGGAGACGTGGCTGATGCCTGACTCCCGATTTAGGGTTCCAGGTTTCGCCTGTTTAAGGGAGGACAGAAATGACGGGTATGGAGGTAGTGCTATCCTTATCCAGCACTCTTCTCCATATTCCCGTATTCCTCTCCCATCTCATAGTCAACAGTTGAATGCTGTTGCTGTGAGGGTCCTTGGTATTTCCTTTCTTTCTGTTTATATCCCTCGTCCTTCCGCTTCCATCTTCCTAGAGCTTAAGTCTATTATCTCTTCGCTTCCTAGTCCTGTGGTGGTCCTGGGGGATTTTAACACTCATCACACTCTGTGGGGGTGTTATTACTGTGATGGATTTTCGCCTTCGTTGGTTGACATGATTGATGATGTTGATCTCTGCATTCTCAATGATGGATCACCGACTCGTAGGGTTAATCCTAATCAGAACCCTAGGTCTGCTATCGATCTTTCCTTATCTTCTCCTTCTCTTGCTTCCCAACTATCATGGTCTGTACTACCATCTACCCATGGTAGTGATCATTTCCCGATTCTGCTTTCCTTAAATAATAGAGTTCCCCCCACTCCTTCTCCTTCCCTTTGTCATAAGTTTAATTTAAAAAAGGCCAACTGGAACGGGTACGCCAACTCTGTGGATTGCATTTTGGGCAATCTTCCTGAGTCTGGTAATTATGAGAATATCATTGTTTACTATGATAGGTTTGTCTCTGCCATTCTGTCTGCTGCTGACTTACATATCCCCAAATATCACTCCATTCAGAATTGGATGCATTTCAATCCCTGGTGGGATCAGGAATGCTCTGATTCTGTCATTCGGCGAACATCTGCCGAGGAGTCATATGCAGCCTGTATGACTATGGAGAATTTCATTGAATACAGACGCAATGATGCGAAGTTTAGAAATTGCATTGGAAAAAAGAAAAAAATTGGGTGGTAAGCTTTTGTGAGTCCCTTAGTCCTCGCTCCTCTTTTTCTCTTGTTTGGACAAATGTTAAGAGATTTCGCCGATCACTTAACAATGTCAGTAGTCCTAATTCCAATAACCCTTCTGTGTGGCTCAACGATTTTGCAAACAAATTGGCTCCTCCTTCTGTACCATCCCAGGATTTATTTATATCCACGCCGGTTGAATCTTTGGAGGAAATGGATCTTTCTTTTTCCTTTGAAGAGCTTAAAAACGTCTTAATGGATTTAAAGGACACAAGTCCAGGAGAGGATGGTATTTCTTACTCCTTTATTGCAAGATTAAATGATAAATCTAAACATCATTTTTTAAACTTGATAAATAATGTATTTCAATCAGGCAATATCCCAAATTCATGGAAATCCCAAATTGTTATTCCTATCCTCAAACCTGGAAAATGTCCTTCAGATTCTAATTCCTATAGACCCATTGCCCTAGCATCTACTTTATCAAAGATTGTTGAACGGCTTTTGAAGAATCGACTGGAATGGATAGTGGAAAGTAGGAATATCTTAGCGCCCTCTCAGTTTGGCTTCAGAAAGGGGTTAAGTACTATTGATAGTCTCAGTGTTTTTACTACAGATATTCGACGAGCTTTTGCCAAAGGAGAGTATTTAGTTGGTGTTTTTTTAGATGTTGCATCTGCATATGATAATGTTCTTCTTCCGGTGCTCAGGCAGAAATTGCGTCAGCTGAGTATTCCGCCGAGGATGTCCCATTACATATGTAATTTTCTGACCGGTAGAACGGTATCTGTAAAACATCCGCTTCTTACTATACCTCCCAGACTTGTCTGGAAAGGCCTTCCTCAAGGTTCAGCTCTTAGTCCGCTGCTGTATAATATATACACTCATGACCTCGAATTATCTGTAAATAATTTTTGCAACATCCTTCAGTATGCTGATGACATCGTCCTCTATTACAGCTCAAATTCTGTGGAGGACATAACTTATCGTTTGAATACTGCCTTGCACTATCTTAACCAGTGGCTCTCTGATCGTGGCCTGGCATTATCTGTAGCTAAATGTCAAGCAGTACTGTTTACAAAAAAGAGAGTAATTCCAAATTTTAATATTTTGTGTGATAATATCCCCATTCAGGTAACAGAAAATGTAAAATTTTTAGGCATAATACTTGATAAGCGATTGAATGGAGTTGCTCATGCTGAATATCTCAGCAGGAAATGTGAAAAAGGCATTAATGCTTTGAGAGCTGTGTCTGGTGTGTGGTGGGGTGCGCACCCTTATACTCAAAAACTGCTGTACAATGCTATAATTCGTAGTCATATTGACTATGGATTATTCGTGTTAGACCCCTTTAATAAAGTAGCTACTGAAAAATTGAACCGAATACAATATAAATGTCTTCGGATTATCCTAGGTGCGATGAAGTCTACTCCTACCAATGCATTGCAGGTGGAATGTGTCGATCCGCCTCTTCCTATCCGACGACAATTCCTTTCTGATCGATTTGTGTGTAAAATGTTGCAGCTGTCTTCCCATCCTCTATGGTCTAAGCTATCTAAGTTAGCCGATCTCATCCCTCGAGGCAAACCATTACCTTATCTGCTGGATAGCTTCCTTAGGCTTACCTCTCTCCCTAATCCCTTGTCTTGTTATCCATCTAATCCATTATTCCTAACACCTTATAATGCCCTAGTTCATTCTCCCCGTATTATCACAAATCTTGGCCTGACCAAAGGAGATCCTGACACCAACACAAAATTTAAGGAAATAGTTCATTCCCACTGGTCGAATCACCTCTTCATCTTCACTGATGCATCGAAACTCTCGAAAGAGAGCTGTGTTGGTGCAGCTTGTTGGATTCCAAAATTCAAAATTATTTTACAATTTAAATGCCCTCCCGAATCATCTGTGTTCACAGGCGAGGCTGTTGCTTTGTTAGAAGCTATCCTGTTTACACTTTCCCACGATTTTAATCAGACGGTTATTTTTACTGACTCACTAAGCTGCTTAATGGACTTAGAGGGGAACCCGAAAATTTCTGGAACGAGTCAAAATCCCATAAAGGTAAGTATTATGCACTTATTCAGCCTGATATTCCTAGGCGACCTTGTTTTTATTCTCAAAGGCTTATTGAACGGAGGATCATAACAACTATCTGTCGTTTGCGCCTTGGGCATGCTTCTACTCCTGTACATCTAGCCAAGATCAGGGTCAGGGACCACTCATTGTGTGAATGTGGCCTGGACGACGGCTCCCCTCCACACATCCTTTTCTCTTGTCCTAAGTTAACTCGTCCTTTATATGATATCCTTCCTCATAAAGTCCCTCGTCCTATAAATGTTCAGTGTCTGTTGATGTTTGTGTTTAGTCCTTTATGTAATTTTTTATGTAAATATATTAAACAGAACAAAATTAAACTTTAAACTAACACCCATTTAAAATATTAAATATTACTAACCTAATGTACTGTACATACTGTAAATATGTGTTTGTTTTGTTTTAGGTGAAGGCTGTACTTTAACTGGATCTCTTTTTTACATGTATTCTATAATTGTGTGTAGTTATCTTTTTTTTTACCGGTCAAATTTCCTCGTGTCTCTCCCATACAACGTGACATTGGCGAAATGAAATGTGCTCAACTGGCACGCTCGAAACGCCATATTTTAAGAAATCAATCAATCACTTAAAATATATTATTTAAGGCAAATTTTGCCAGAATTTTTTTTTGAATTTGGTCTATCTTAACACCAGGTCACCACGTACCCTCTGCCTACCGTGCTATGAGCGGGATACAGCGTGAAGTTAAAAGAAATATATTTAATTACAAATTCATTGAAGGAACATTTACATGCGTCGCGTCGTAAACGTTCCACGTATCAGTTAAATTAGATTACTGACTGACACTATTGACTTCACGATCATTCTGTTAAACATAACGATACTGTATTCAGAATAATTAAATTCATTTTTAACTTCTCTTTTGTCTTTTTTTTTTATTATATTTTGCATATTACGTATAAAAGGAGAAATAGAGCTATAATAAATAAATATTTTTAAAATAACGCAAGTATTTTAATGGGAACGGAGTGTCTTGACACTTGATTCTCATATTCCCTCTATCTACCTTGCTTTGTGTAACATACTGTGTAAAGCTAAAATAATGGTGTATAGAGGGCGTCGTGGTTCGGCAGCACAGCATCTGGCGGTTGATAATTCTATTCTACACGGGGAAATATTTATTTTTATCTCTGCGCTCTGATAAAAATATAGAAGCCGCCGTGGCGCAGGGGCTGAAACGTGTGGCTATAAACGCGACGGATGTAGGTTCGAATTCCACTCGGGAAAATAAAATATAAAACATTTTCATTTCCTCGGCCTGGTAAAGACGCAAAGCGCGGCGCCTCCAGAATTCGACACTTCTATATAGATGGCAATTCGTGTCTCAGTGGTACAGCGTGTAAATATGTGATGTAATATAAGCAAAATTAAACGGTTGTGGTTTCGATTCCCATTCGGGGGAATGCAATAATTTAATATTTTCAATAATTCGCTCTGGTCAAAGCGCGGCGTTGATTATTATCGCCATTTAACAAACAAAATTTAAAAAATTGGACACAATGTGGGGAACGGAAAAAATTTAACACACTTCCCTCTGTGGGATATAATATAGAGGTTTAAAGATATTATAAGTCGTATCGTACTCCCGAATATCTAAATGTCTTATCAACTGTAAACTATGACAGCGTGCATTGACAAGTGACGGGTGACACTGTTCTACACATGAAGGGATTCAAACGTCAGATGCAGGCGAATATACTACAGTTTCTTTGATTTAATGTAACTATTTATGTCTGCGCGTATTTTCTGTGTTATTGCGTTGATAGAGATAGGGAATCTATTTCTATATTACTTTTTTTTTAGGTTTACGCTGTATCCCGCACATAGAAGGGTAACCAGAGTGAACCTGAGAAGTGTTAAGACACTTCACATTATAAGCCACTTCTGCTCCCCACTTTGCGCCGAATTCTGAAGGTATTGCGCGTTGAGTAGCAAAGCTCAACGCCGCGTTTTGCCTCGTTACCATAGCGAGAAAATGGAAATATATATTAAATAATTAATTTTTTCGAGTGGAAATTGAACTCACAACCGGTCGGGTGTACACACTTGTACCCCTACACGACTCACCATAAATATATTTAAGATAAGAGATCAAAAGTATAAAAATGTATAGAATTAAAATCTTTGAATTTTGTGCTAGTTCATAGCATTTGATTATTGTAATAAACAATCCAATTGTAAGTTTTATATGAAAAAGATCAATGTAGAGTTTCTTGCTGGTTCTGCTCAGCAGAACTTCCTTTCAAGCTGATCGCTAATAGATTTATATTCGATTTAAAAATGCTTCCTAATGCCTATTTGAATAAATTATTTTGAATTTGAAAAGAAAATACAGAGAGAGAGCAACGTCACATATCTAAAAAAATACGATAGGTAGTGTAACAAACGTTGCCGTTTACTATAAAACCCGTTACTAAGTTATTAATAAACTTGTAGAGTAGATACTGGCGTTGTGCCAAAACGATACCATATACAAACAGTAAACACGAACGGTGGTGTGGCTGACACCTCTGTTAAATAGCAAATCATTGTACTCGACAAATTTAAGGTCCAGTTTTTTTAAAAATGTCATGAATTATGACTAAAATAATTATATCTTACTGTATGAGAAAATACTTGAAACGTAACAAAAATAAAAGGAAACAAAGTTAACAATAATTAATTTATATAATTTTTTTTAAATGTACTCAAACTTTAACAATTTCTGATATTACTTAAATTTAAATACGATCTTACTTTTGTTTCTAATTTATCTATCTTTGTATAACTAACTTATAAACGAAAAAATATGTACTACTACAGGCTGATTTCAGAAAGAGCGTCATCTATACTTTATTTTAAGAATTATATAGTAGCAATATACAAGCCATTTGAAATATTTCTAATCACAACTGTAGTCATTAGATGGTGTAATGCTTACCTTTTCATTGAAAAAAAAAAACAACTGCAACTACAATGTTTTTATCTTTTACTTGTACTTTATTTTTTAATTTGAGGCCAGACGTAGCGCCGGGACAAGATCGCCACTCGAGGAAATTAATTATTTAATACACAATTCCGCGGAAATTAAGGAACGGAAGTGTCTCAACACTAGGTTCCCAGGTCAGTCGTAGTGCAGGGGCACAAAGTGTGATTGTAAAATCGACTATACTATATATTTATATATCTATACTATATATTTTCATTTTTTCGCTCTGGTGTCGAGGTAAAGCGCGGCGTTGAGATCCGCCACTACACGCACTATATGCATGATCATGGGTGTAGCAATAGGGGTTCGGGTGATCCGTGCCCACCCCAGAAATTTCACTAACAAATTATTCCCCGAAAAATTAAAAAACATTTACTCGAAACGTATCTGTTCGAAGAAGAATATATCTATATACATGGATGTGCAAGATTCTTTATTAGATTATATATATTTTTTTCATTTCCTAACAACAAGAGGAAAGACGAGCATTTCATTTCTTTAAAGAAACGTTATTGAGTCCATAGAAATTAACAGAAAAATATGATTAAAAAAGATATGATGTACATGTTTAACTGATCTTTTACTCATTTTAATTTACTTTGTTTATGTAAAAATTACTAAAACAATTGAATATGCGAATAGAAGGCAATTAAATTTAATTATAGTTTAGATGGATTTACCTGTTAGATTTCTATGTAAATATAAATTTCAATAAAATTAAATACTTCATTACTAAATCTTTTCCGTTTATTTTACAAAACAATATTAAAAATATTTCTCCAATGGTTCGCCAAGTATTTGTTCGAGTGTTCTAACAGCATTCTTGGTTGCGTTTTCTATCCTTTGGTCACCATCTTCTAAGAGCTCGGCGAGGAAAGGCACGCTCTCAGCTAGTAACGGTAGCCAATTCGATCCTAATTGAGAAGCCATAGCCACTAAGCAATCTAAGCCGGCGAGTCTGGAAAAAAAGATATAAATTGTATTAAATAAGATAGAACTAATATTTTTTTTACAACAATGGATTATTTAGGTTACTATCACTTATTTGCATTTTGTCAGGTACGTAAAAATATTCTGCTTCGTCACCCAATGATATAGACTAAAAAATATATAATATTATAAACTTAACTTTCTAAATAAATTTCAAATTGTAATTTTATAATGTCAACACAAATAACTCAAAATATTATTAAAAAAAAATTAAAATACCTAATCTCCGCATCATTATGCCTTGTCTTCAAAAGTACTTGATAATTCAAGAGCTTCCATAGTGAATCATCAGCTGTAGCAACTGCGAACTGAGATATGCACGGGATAATCAACTGTGACGCCCTTGTCTTAAGACTCGAAATCCCACCCACTGTGTTTTCCAATTGATCTACAACCGGCTGCATTAGCGTTTCAAACCTATCCTTATTGACAAAACTTTGACTGTCATACAAAAAGACAATGTGTAAAGTTTTTATTATATAATTGATAAGTAAAATATTTTTGTCGTCGGTCTCGAAGAAAAGTTCCTCAGTTTTGCTATTGTTGCACGAGTCGAGGAGTCCTGCTGCGTTTTTGATGAAATGCCCAGCGAATAATACAAATAAGCCTTTTAGTTTTTCTGCAATTGCGCTACTTAGCCTGAAATTAAGATAATTAATTATTTTTTTGTAAATTATGTATATCCGGGAAGCAAAAATATTTAGCTTAAAATATGGGTTGCCTAAAAAAAAATCTAATGAATCATTATATAATAATCATTGTATATAAAATAAGCTTTAAAAAAATTACTTAGGCTATGTAAATAAAAAAACCACAGATCTTTAAAACATAAATTTTAACTTAAATTTTATGTGTATACTCGTATATGTAAAAAAAAATTAAGTAATTAACAATACTTACCTATAAAATGTTATTGTTCTATCCTTACATCCGTCTATATTAGTCCTAATCGCCCAATCATAGATCTTGAAATAGAATGGCCTGAAGTTAGTCTCGGAAAGCTTCAACACAAGACTCACTAATGCCTTAACAACTTCGTCTTCAGCCGAATCAATTATATCTTCGCTTATATTCTTATCAGACGCTTCACCCCGCAACTGAAGGGCTGTTAAGAAAAATGATGTCAAATCCTGCTGCAGAGTCCTAAAGTCTGCTGTCGTCACGTTAGCAAAGCTATCAGCTAAAATCGACATAACAGGACCAACTGCATCAAAGTTTTCTTTCTCCAAAATCAATTGGTGAGTTTCATTAGCTACTGGTATCAAAACTCTCGGCGGAATCGAACTAGCTATCTTTTTCTTAATGTTCACCAATTTCGATACGATCGCTGAAACTTTACTGCATTCTTGATCGCCTGCTTGCCATTTGCCTAGCAATATTGCATATTCATAGAGTATTTTTTGTAAGTATGGACTTAAGAATAGTGGTAAGCTCTCGACAATCTTGGATATAGCTGTGACGGTACTTAGCAAAACCAGTTCGGGAGTTTCAGATTTACGCTGCTTCTTTAAAACTTTTATTAATGCTGGCATAAACTTTCTCAAGCTGCCCAAAGCATGTGCTTTCAAATTACTGCAAAGTTCAGCCAAACAGAGGACTATAGACGCCATCACATTACCAGGTATACTAGAGTTGCATGTATACTCTGTGACTGCCTCTAGAACGGGTTTGAATGGCTCAGGGTGTTCTGCAGCTAGCATTCGAGTTAATAGTTTAAGAGATAAGAGAGCAGTTTGTTGGTTGAGCTCTAGTTCCAAGGCCACATTTTCGTCCTGATTTAGCGGTGGATTCTCAATTGTTTTTACAATTTCCAACAACGCTGGTAGTAATGAAAATAGTAGGTCCTTGTCTACTTCAGCGAACATTTCAGGACTAAATTGTACTTTCGAATTTAGTAATTCCATAGATTTTCTTCTTACAGTTTGTAATGTATGTTTTAATAAGCCGCGAACGACCGATAAGAACATTGGAGCTGAGAGCAAGTTGTTAGTATGGTCCAATAAATCGTAACTGTGATGTAGCATCACACGCCAGTATTTCGCAGTTTTTTCATCTCCAACCTTAGATATACTCTGAATGAAAGTCAGAATATTTATTATGTATTGCTTGTAATGAGATTCCATGCACTTTATGTCTACAGCTTGGCTGTTATGTTGAATGAATCTCGATGACGATAAACAACTATTCATAAAAGTAACGATGACGTATTTATAGTGTCGTAGTTGAATTGGTGTATGGCCATTGACACTAAATATATCACTTGGATCGACATCTGTTTCCATAGAGTTCTCATCTTTTTGTAATGGCAAGGATTTCATATAAATTGTCAATTTAATAAGATTCTCCAGACATATTTCCGGCGAAAACTCAAGCAAAATGCTTTGTCCAAAGTCTAACCTATTTATAGGTGACTCTTGCTCAGCTAACGTTCTTGGCGGTGGTTTATCTTTTTTCTTATTTTCATTGCTATGTCCAATATGAGTTTCAAGTAGTAGAGCAAGAAAAACCCAAAGGAACTGATGTGGTCCTAGAGTTTCAATTAATTTCTTATATAGTGGCAATCTTCTATGTTCCGGGACATGTAGAACTACATCTGCAAATATTCGTAAAACTGGAACCACACGTTTTTGTAATTGTTGGAGTTCTTTTTCTGTCAAATCTTCAACATTTCTGTCTAATTTCACTAAAATGGGTACGAGGGTCTCTATAATTTTCGTTATTATCTGGAAGCTGTAGGCATCGTCATGTCTAAGGACAGATGATCCCATGAAGGTAAATATTTCCATGGTATGATGGAGAACTTGCTCTGGTAGCATATAAGCAGCATGAGATAGAAGTATCAAAGCGTGGTGCTGCGTTTGTGGATTTTGTGTTCCTCTTATACACTGTACTATAGTTTCTACATCAAATATACTTTTGATTAACCTCAATTGATCTTTGTCCTTATCATTCACAAATTTCTTACAGAAATACCAGAGCGAAGACAAAATCAACTGTTTTGTATATTCGACGTAAGATTGCTCTTCGAACCTCAAACATTTATTTAGCAATTGGAATAAAATGGTTACAAAAGCGTTATCAACAGACAATTTCTTTTTGCTTTGAACATATTCCAGTAGTGTAACACCAAGTCGCCATTCATCTGTTTCAGCTAATTGATAAGAAAGCATTGATACTGTAGATTTCTTCTTCTTCGACATATTAATCGTGGGATCTGCTGCATTGAGCATGCTATGAAGAATAGGTTTGAAATGTTCAAATTTTATGTGTATTTTCTTAATAGCTTTTGACGCTGCACTTGATATTGTTGGATTATTACTGAAGGTCCCAGCAAATGCTATAAGATAGATTAGATCTTTTGATTTATCATCAGGAACTCTAGCAAAGACATCCTCATTAATCTGTTTTATTATTAGTACACTTGGACTGATACATTTTTGATCTTCACTCACTACACATTCTCTATATTCTTTTAGCCCTATCTCAACTGAATTCCATACTTGTTCTCTATTAAGCGTCGTTATTGTTGTTTCATTTATTTGCTCATACACAGTTCTTATCAGATTAGATTCATAAATATCGAAAGCAAACTTTTTGTCCAACTCATTTTGTTTTATGATCTTTTCTAAGCCACTTAGCGATGGTATAATGTGGCAGAACGTATTAACGTTATTAATATGTGATAAGATTTTGACTAACGCTGATTTTATGTGAGACGGAGTGTCACCAAATAAAATTGATGTAAGTTTAAGTAAACAGTTTTTTCTAAAAATCTTAGTTCCAACAGACTGCTGTGTCAAAATTGTCTTCAAAACTTGAGGCAATTGTTCGTGATCTAAAACTAATTCTTCCTCATGAGATATCAACTCCTTCAATAGTTGAACATACACCAAATTTTTCTTTGAATCATCACGAATAACATTTTTTATGAGATCTATCACACATTTTCGTATCGAAGATAATGGATTATTCAGATTAAATAGTACTGTCAATATAAGTACATCAGAATCATATATCCAATCATCAGATTGAACAGAAAGAAAATTACTCATTAACTTCAAACTTCTCAATTGAAGTTCTGGTGTAAATACGTCTTTTGGATCATTCGCGTAAATAATATGCCCAGTTGCGATATTAGCTAAAAATTCAAACTTCTCTTTGGGGCACTTAAGCAACTTTTGCAATAGCTTTTGAAATAATTTCGCATAGTTATCCGCATAGGACTTAATTCCACAGCCAGTTATAAAAATTTCAGACAATCGTCTAATAAGGATTGTTTTCGAATCTTTTAATAGATTACACCAAGGTTTCGTAATAGCGCTGGGTTCAATTTGATCTGTTATTTTTGAGAAGACATATTCAAGCACTTCAAATAAAATTTGATCTTTTTTTCCTAATTTTATTAATTCCAAAATAACGTCCGACGTAAAATTTGAAGTCTCAGTACTAGACACTATTGCTCTACTTTCAACTGATTCCAAAACTAAGTTTAATATATCTGTAGTATCTTGTATAGAGCCGTTTTTCAGTGAACAAGATTTTAGAAGTAGGTAAAAACAAACGTCGAGAGTCTTCTCTTTGTTTAAAAGATTAATATCAAGTATTTCATTAAAATTTATGGTCACATCATTGAATAGAATTTTAAAAACTATTTCATTTATAGCTTCATAATTATGTTTTATAGAGTCTTTAATATTTGAATGTTTCTTGAAATATATTTTTTCACCCCATGGTGATTTTATAATATGATACGTAAGTTCAGCTGAATCATTATTTTTTGGGAATAAATATGGCATAATAGCTAGAACTATTTCATGATTGACTGGTAAAGTGTTTAGAGAACAAAATTTCTTTATAGCATTATGTCTCACATTAACCCATTTCTTAGAATGTTTATTAGCAATATAAACAAAAACATTTGTCAAATCATCTTCATTCAAAATATCTTGCAAATTTTTATCAGGGATTTGTAAAGCCGCTAAAACGACGTCTTCATTATCATCTTTTAGTCTATTAATTATGGAGTCTTTAACAAACTCTACATTTTCAATTTTCAGAGATTGAAACTCTTTTGCTATATAATTTACAGCTTCAACACGTAAATTTGGATTAATGTGGTTTAAATTTTCAAACAAATATTTTCCTCCGACTTTATGGGCGACAGCAGGTTTAAAGCCTAACACTTTTGACAGTTGTGCTTTTTTCTGTGGCGACAGATTACTATCAGAGCCCATTTGCTTCTTAATAACTTTGTCGAACACATCTGGATATTTATTTTCAACAGCTTTCAAAAATTTTGAATACCAACTTAAGATTTTATTAGAAAAACCATCATCATCATCAATAATTTCTATGTCACTTCCATCGTCATTATCCTCTTTTGTAGACTCAACTGCATTTAATATGCAACTGAAAAATTTTAAGAGAAAAATGAATAATTACATACATAAAAAAATAGTTTAAAAATATTAAACAGAATTTGATTGTTAAATATAATTTAATGAAAAGCCTTGAGGCCATTTATGACGCAGGGGCACAATATGTGGCTGTAAAATCGACTGATTGTGAGTTTGATCCCCACTCAATGAGATTATTTATTTATTTAAATTTCCATTTCAGTGCTCTGATGTCAGGGCAAAGCTCGGTGTTGTGTTCCTCCACTCAACACGCAATGCCTCCAGGATTCAGAGTTCGGGTTCCTCAAGTGATGACAGAGTGTCTACACTAGATTCTCTCTGCCCTGCTATGTGCAGTACACAGCAGTGAAGCTGACTTTGATTTTTAAAAAAGCCTAGAAGTGCTGAGGTGCTGAGCCTCAGTGTCTAATACATAGTGTCTAATTGTAGACATGACAGTTGTGAGATTATTGAAAATAAGTGAGAATAATTATTTTCATTATCCTACTATATGTGGAATGCAACAGGAACCTTTGTTAACAAGTTAAAGCATATTGTTGAATGCCACCATTTAATATACTGTGTGCCAAAAAAATCTTGAAGAGCCATGCATTGGAAGCTGAGTCTTACACTTGGTTTTCACTGTTTGTCTTGCTATATACTGGATACAGCATTAAGTTTAAAAAATAAAAAAAATACAATCAATTAACTTACTTAACAATTTTTTCTGGTTGCTGATGTTTCAAATTAACCTCATCAATAAATATCTCAGGCAGTTCACAGAATCTTTTAAAATCCTCTATATTACTTTGAACCAACGGTAGTAAACTTGACAAAAATACTAAGCTGAATGTTTGAATACTAATTCCTAGTTCAACTAGTTTCTTTAAATTAGCACACATAATATTCATTACATCATCAGAAATATTACCTAAGATGTCTGTAGTCATTTTAGTTAAATGCTTTTGGTTTGTGTATATTAGATTTATTAACAATACTACATCATATGTTAAGTCAAAATTAGTTGTAAAAAGACGTGCAATTAAATCATTTATGGTACTCTTCTTAAATGTTGCTTTAGTAGATAGATAGCCTAAGACTATGTAAGAGGATGATCTAAAATCTATAATAGGGGATTCAAATCCTTTTATTAATGTTGGTAATAAAGCATTTATAATGGCTTCATTGACATATTTACTTGTGTTCATAGTACCAATTGCAGTTGAGCAAAAAAATGCATATACAGTGTTCAGTTGCGTTGCTCTGTCCCCAAATTCCATCACATATTTTAATGTTGATTTAGCAATGAATTGTAATGTTGATGTGTTTGAAACACATTGGTTATGAAGAACTTGCTTCGCCAAAGGAATTCCGCGTTTTTGAATTGATTCTAGCCAATTCCATCTGTTTGAAGTTGAGGATAATTCAAATAACTGAATGAAACGCACAAATATTTTTGTTTCATGGTATGGCAGTATCAACATCATAATTGCATCTTGGTTGTATTGGTGTATGCTGTATCTATTTACCAGCCATTCCAAAGCTTTATGACAGGATTGAAGCAGGAAATATGGAGATAGCTGAATAAGAAATTTTTCAATTGTTTGGTCCAAATTTTTGTTTACTTCCTTACTCTGAACAGCACGTTCAAAATCTTTTGATGAAACACTAAATAGTGAATCTTCATACACTCGAAATCCCTCATATAACGCAATTAACTCTTTTAATCCACTAAGACCGATTTCATAGAATGTATCGCGATCCTTTAACGCAGCTTCTTTAGGGTCAAAAAGTAAAGAAGCCTTTTTCTTATCATCTTTATAAATACCAGATTGTGGTACTGATAGCTTTCTCAATTGCTCTGCTAAGGATGTAGCTGCCATTATTAAAGATAAATACGTTTTACAGCAACCTGTAAAAAATATACATACTAGTTTTACCACTGATATACTTAAATATATAGCTCTAAAATTATACTATGATAAAATCTTACCACATTCATTAATAAAAATATTTTTAGCAATCAACAATATAAAGCGGCAAGTATAACCATGAAACACGTGTAATTGACATTCGTTCTTGTCAGTTGTCAAACGAGCAAATGACAATTGGATCTGTCACATAATCACATTGGTGTATGGGGACGTTCATCATTCATGTTTTTTTTTAAATACTCATTCTCTTATTTTAATCAGATACATACAATCTCATCTATATTCACGTACTTTTTAAACAAATTAAGTCAATTATTAAATTAATTAAATTTCTTTATAAGTATTCTATACTTTAAATACAACCTAGTTCATCTTATTTGTACGGGTAATAACGATTTCTTAAAAATAATCATAGTAAAAAAATATTTTCACTTACTTAAATAACTTTTATTTATTTTGTTTAATTTCTTATTATGTTAAATGAATGTATCCGTTCAATAATCTTAAGTCATTCAAAATTTCAAAATAACATTTATTTTATAAACGTCACTCCGTTTGGATGTACACTTGTGTGTTTTGTTAAATTATAAGTTGTTTACGACAATAAAATTAAAATATGCGCAAATTTTGTTTTGTTAAATGAAATGATGCAATTAATTTACTCCGTTCTTCTATAGTGACTATTATTTACTCTCAGTTTTAACACAAAGTGTAGAATAAATAACTTTCATTGTTCTCGAATTCAAAGTTCTTGAAGAATATGGCATCGAATTTGATCATTTTCATATTATTTATTTTTGCTAACTCATGTCTAAGTTATAAACCAGTCGTTTTAATTCATGGTATCATGACAGGAAGTGGGAGTATGGAGATGATAAGTCGAAGAATTCAAGAGGTAATTTTAGATTTCTAGTGAAAATGTTATTTGGGTAATTTTTGTGTAATTATCTTTAAGTAATTATATATCATTTTTATAGAAATAATGTATATATTTCTATAAAATTTATAATAAGTATTAATTGAAAATAAAATAATAAAAAAACAGGGTTTAAGCCAAGTGTCTATTATGTTTTTGTTTTAAAATAATAAAATAGAGGTACCTAATTTATCATATTTTTTTCTATATAATTAATCTCATTTTCCTATCATGGCTTCAGAAACATCCTGGTACAAAAGTTTACAATGTGAATAGATTTGAAAGTTGGTCCAGCTTAGAAACTATGTGGCATCAGGTATTAGAAATTGGACTGGATGTTGCTAATATTTCCAGTAAATATCCAGATGGATTAAATCTCATTGGTAAAATATTTTTATATTTATTAATCTTCATCTTTAATGTGACTTCTAATTCAAATCATTAGGAATGTATACCTATTTAAAGTTTTCTTATTTTACCATTTTAATGTTGATTAATTATATTTCTTTGTTGATTTATTTTTGTATACATTATACATATATGTTTACTGTGTGGAACTTTATATACATTTTACTAGTACGATAACAATAATAATAATTCATTCAACTAAGCGGGAATCAAAATGACACACTTACAATCGAATTCCCAAACCCATAATGTTATTATTAATATTTTTTGGTAATATTTTTTTAATTTTTTATTTAAGGTTATTCCCAAGGAGGCTTAGTAGCTAGAGGCATTGTGCAAACATTTCCAAATGTGACAGTCAGCACTTTTATATCTCTGAGTTCACCTCAAGCAGGTCAATATGGAGGTCAGTCAACCAATTATAATGTGTATGATTTATTTAGTAGTGTAATGGGTATCTATTTTAATAATATATTATATTAATATTATACAATTGAAGTATTTGGATGATTTCTTTACTGTGTTAAATATTTTTTTACTTTAAAGATTGTTTTTTAAAGTAAAAAAAATAAATAAGTTTTTAATTTTCAAGATATTACATGCTGACCGATAGAACTCAACAGCATGCTTTGACTTGTCCCATCACTTACAAGCGTATGCCATGACAGACTATTTTTAATGTAATTTAGATTTTTCTCTTTACATTTTCAGCCGGCTTTCTCCATGTTGTATTCCCTGGGCTAGTAAAGGAAAGTGCCTATGAACTGTTTTACTCTAGAGTGGGACAACACACATCTGTAGGCAATTATTGGAAGGATCCTTACCATCAAAATTTGTATGAATCATACAGTGTATATCTGCCTTATATCAATAATCATATATTGTAAGTATTAATGATTATTGGTATGTTATTTTTATTGATTCTCACTTTATATTCTTCTGCACTTTTTATTCTTAGCTTTCTGCCCATATTCTTTAGAAAATCAGAAATTCAGAATGTAAAACAATTATTTCCCCTAAATAGTTACTGAACCCACTGCACTGCTGCTCCACTGCACCTGATATTGTAGTTATAACATTTTAATCATGATATTAAACTATTAATTATCTACTGAAGCACTAGCTTGCTCAAAGTTGTGGTTACGAATCATATTAAAGTATTATACAAAATTTTTACCTATAGCTTAGCACCATCAATAATATGTAATAATATTTTTCATGGTGTTGTTGTATATTTTTGGTTGTATTTTTTTTGCTAAAAATAGTATTTATGTAATTTTACTATAAATATCTTGAAATCTATGTCATTTTATTATAAATATTTATTAATAGTATTTGTATCGTATCTATGAAGTATTTGTATGAAAATTTCGACCCAGTGTTCAACTGGTTCCATGGTGTAATGGTTAGCACTCTGGACTCTGAATCCAGCGATCCGAGTTCAAATCTCGGTGGAACCTGGCTTTTTTGTTTCTTATTTTTTTATATCTTTTTTATTTATTTTTTTAAATTGTTTTCAATTATTTTTTTTATGTTTTTTTTAATTATTTTTTTATGATTTTTTAAAAATATTTTTTATAATTTTTTTTCATCAATTCTAATGAATTTACCATTAAGTAAAATAGTATTAACTTTTTAAAATTATTTAATATTTTTTTGAAAGTAATTAACATGTCTTCAATATAAACATATATCTTATAATATGATTATTTCTCAAAGTCAACATAAGCGTCATCTACAATTTTTTTTTATTGCTTAAGCCTTCATATTGAGGTCAGAGTCAGATAAGCGAAATCATTGAACTTTTTGAACGTCATCACTATCGTTATTAATTTTATTATTGTTTTTGATAATACTGACGTTGTCACCATCTTAACAATAATATAGGGAACTAAACTAGGGAAATGAATTAATTACATGTATATATATAAATTTATATAATGTATAACGATTTTTTTTTAGCTTTACGCTGTATCCCGCACACAGCAGGGTAGACAGAGGGAACCTAGTGTTAAGACACTCCATTCACCACTTTCACAGTTGAGTGGCGGAACTCAACGCCGCGCTTTCTCCTCGACACCAGAGCGAAAAAATGAAAATATAAATGTAAATAAATATTTCATTTCCTCGAGTGAGGATCGAACCCACAACCAGTCGATTTACAGGCTCACCTTGTGCCCCTGCGCCACGACTGTCCTCAATAACGAATAATAATTTATATAAATAAATTGTTTTCGGAATGTGCTTGACTGAATACATTGGTTGTGGGTTCAAGATGATTTGGCAAAAGTAATTTTCGAAAAGGTTTTAATTCGATGCTTGATGAAGTTTTCATATATCGCTGCTACATTAAAAAAGTTATTGCTTATTAACAAATTCTGGTTCTAGTTTGTTTAGGTTCACATTGTATTCCGCATGTAAGTGTTAAGACACTCCGTTCCTCACTATCCGCCAAAGTTTCAAGACATTGCGTGTTAATTGGCAGGGCGGCACTCAACACCGCGTCCTAATATTTAATAATTTATTTTCTCGAGAATGGAGGAAAAGTTATAAAATGTCTGTATAACTACGTCGTAAAAAGATAATATATTGCAGTATTTTATAGCGTATTATTTATAATACTACAATATATAGACATGTCCCTGTTAAATATTAACTTACGTTTACTTTGTTTCACTATGCGTAGATTTTGTTTAATTTTTTATATTTTATTTTTTCAGATCAGCAAAATCGGATGACTTTAAGAATAATTTACTTCGCCTAAAAAGGCTCGTCCTCATAGGAGGCCCCGATGATCAAGTTATAACACCTTGGCAAAGCAGGTATTGTACATTTTTAAATGAAACTATTTAAACCGGGCTAAATCGCATACATTTTGATTTACAAATAATAAATAATGAACTTCACGTTGTATCCCGGATACAGCAGGGTAGGCAGGGAAAACCTAGTGTTAAGACACTCCGTTCGCCGAGTTCTGGAGGCATTGTGTGTTCTGTGGCGGACTTTACCTCGACACCAGAGCGAAGAAATGAAAATATAAATGTAAATAAATATTTCATCTCCTCGAGTGGGAATCGAACCAACAACCAGTCGATTTTACAGTTACACTTTGTGCCCCTGCGCCACGACTAGTCTCTTTACGGAAATATTATATATTTTTAAATATTTTACGTTTTGAATACTTTGCAGAGTTCATGGTGACAGGCAGACTGAGATATTTTATATTTTTCTGTTATTCGTTTTTTTTAATTTTGCGACTCCAATTGAACTATTTTTGACTTTATTATTTTTAGAAAAGAAAAATACTAAACATATACATATATTTTTATTAGTTCCTACATTATGGTAGTACATTAAAACAGATATAATAGAACCTTATACATCTGAACCTAAACTGTTAATAGTATTTTTATTATTTTCCAGCCAATTCGGCTACTACAACGAAAATGAAACAGTTGTCGAAATGTGGGACCAAGAAATATATCTGTCAGATGCGATAGGTTTGAAAACGTTGGACAAAAGCAAACGTCTCCACGTCGTCACTGTACCTGGAGTCAATCATTTCAACTGGCATATGAATGTGAGCATTGTTGATGATTATTTATTACCTTATTTAGATTAGACTGTATTTAGCTTACTGCACTGTATTTTACTGTATTTGTATTGAACTGTATTTTACTGTTTTTGTATCGAACTGTATTTTACTGTATCTGTATATTGAGTACAACGAATAATATGATCTATGAAAATTGAAATGATAAATGAAATTTGATCAAATTTTTTGAAAATTTTGTTAAATAATCATTTTTTTTTATAATGCGACCCTTATATTTATATTAATTATAGTTTCTTTAATTTTTTTATGTAACATCATTTGTTTTCAAATATTTGTTAAAATTTGACAAAATCAAACGTCTACACATGACTGTCTGCAGTTAATAATTTTAATTACAATTTGTGATTGTGAGTATTGTTGATAATTATTTACCACTATATAAATTAGACTGTATTTAATGTACTGCACTGTATGTTACTATATTTGTATGTATGGTACAGTACTGTCGATGAGTCATGGCCCTGAAGTTGGCTGCAGATGGCTGTGCAGATTTGATTTTAGGATTTTTTCATATTTTTATTATATTATATTTTACTCTAGTGCAAAAGTTCAAAAAGCCTAACTTCAGGGTGGTCACGACTCGTTTGTTACATAATATTTTTTTTTATAAATTTCATTGATGATATATCAATTATTACTTTTTCTTAATGTGACATAGTATTTATAATAAAAAAACTTTTAGTAATATTTTTTTATTACTGATTTTTTACTTTAAGTTTTAGAAAGCATAAAAAAATTTAAAAATCAAGATCTGAATAAAAACAAGAAACAATACGAAATTCTTTGTGATTGTAACGTAGATGTAATAATTATAATAGTTTAGAGTAGTATTTATATAACTTTGTGTCAAATTGTGGTTGTAACTATTAGTTTAGAAAGTTTTGACAAATGTCATGTAAAATTACCTTTGAGTATACAGAGTGGAATTGTAAGCACCACTTTAAATGAAACAAAATAAATAATAAAATTGTCATTTTAAAACAAAACGCCATTTGTAAGGATGACGCACGCACACATAAACCTATCAAAGGAACACCGCCGCACACGCCTCATTTCGAAATCGAGTCGTATGTATTGGCGATAAAGTTCAAAGTTGTTTAACCTTTAGTAGTATTTTTGTAGTAGTAAGTGTTTATGTTATTGGGATCTATACGTAATCGCGTCACGCGAAATACAGGTATGGATAAAAATCGTGAAATGAAAAAAAAATCCTACGTCCAAACTGTTGAGGCATCTTGATTAATTTCTTTAGGTATAGGTTTGAAATATTTTACCCTATATGCTGTTTCCGTAAATGGAGCGCTGCCTCTTCCACCCTGTATAAGGAATTTAAAAAACTTCTAAATTTAAGTATAATTTGAATATTGCTTCTTAAGAAATCACATAAAAGTAGCATTAAAAAAAATATTTTTTAAACTTATTTTTTGCTTTTTCATATATTACATATATTTATATTTATATCAGTATCTTTTTTGTTTTTATAGATATCTTTTCTGTTTACATGAAATAATAAAGTATATATAAAATGTAAATGCTTTATGTGATTTTTTAATATACATAAATTTAAATGTAGTTTTGTAGTAGTTTTGTACTATTATGATAAGTAATTTAATAAACTACATAAGAATGTGTTCTATTAAACTTCTAGAGAATCTACTTAATAAATTTGAGGCTAAATAGATCTGAAATATTCTAAACAGTTTTTAGTATGTAGTAATTGTGATAACATGTGTGTGAAATACGAGTCAAATATACGAATTTTATGCCATGACGCATTTATAATAATAATATAACATAATGTTAAATGAAAATGTATACATCGCCTTGCAAAAAAAAAGAAACTTTTAATTTAACAATAAATTTTATAAACTATTATTAAGATTGGAAATTTAAAATAATTTTATTATGTTTGATGAAATAAAATGGTAAAATAACTTTTTAATATTTCATAAAATAAATTGTGATAGAATAACAGAAAAGATAATGTCCACTTTGATATAATAATTAAGAAAAAGAAGTATGTGCAAAGAAATTCTACTTATTATATTATACAATAGATTAATAGAGAAGTCAGTGAATTCATTGATTGTGAGACCACATCTCGTTTTTTTTATTATATTTGTAATAGCATATAACCGTTTTGGATTTTGCCACGATACTAGAATAAAATAATTTATCTGAAATTTTGATACTCACAAATTGAGTTTTTTTAGTTAGGTCACTTTTATCCCGAACAAACGATATTACGTATATAAAATCAATATGAAATGAACGAAAATTGGAAGACGGCGTAATTTATTTTATTAACCTAATTTCTTGCCTGTGCCTGTTTTAAAAAGAACAATAAATTTATCAACATAAAACATGTTACCAGTATATATTTTTTGTAATTTTTTATATTATGAATAAGTAGACAAATGTACACAAAACATTACATTTATTAGATAGCACTTTTAAATTGTGATTACCGATTTTTTAATGTTTTTTTTAAATATATTAAAGCTTTTTTTGTATTATCTTTTTTTTATTTCCAGAGTCTATAATTACGCAATTAAGAATAACGACATATATGTAGTAAATGATTCTAACGAAAGTATCATTATACAAAAAATACATGTTTTATATACTCAAAAACTAACAGATTAGAATTTTTTTTTATTATTTTACCTGAATCAATGTAAATTTTACCTTTGTTATGCTACTAAATTAATAATTAAAATATCACTTAAAATATCACATTATATACACATTTAAAATTGTTTTTAAAGGATATAAAAACGACAGTTTATTAATATTACTTCATACATTTTATAATTTGCAAAAGATTTTTTGAGATAAGTGGAAATCCCACATAATGATTATATTAATGAGTATATTGATGTAAATCAGAATGAAATTGATACGGGAAGTGATTGCAATATCAATAAGTACGTACTAGAGATTGCATAAAAGGTTATTTACCACTGTTGTTTTTACCCACTTTCCACCTTTTTTTTGAGTAGTGCGTGTTATGTGGCGGAACTTAACGCCACTCTTTGTCATGTTATCAGAGCAAAGAAATAAAAAGGAAAATAATTCATACGGCCAAGTGGGAATCGAACTCACGACGTCGCGCTTGCAGTAATACGCTGTGCCACTGCGCCACGACGAACACTGTTTATTTAATAAATGGTTTTACGTTTTTTTCGCATAGTAAAACTGGCAGAGAATATCTATCAATCATATGGAAGCCAGATATGGAAACATGGTCGATGTTTCCATGATCATTGATCGATGACTTAGATACTACTAGTGGCTCGCCCAAGGCTTCGCCCTCTTAAAATACATGATTATTGATTTAATAAGCAGAATTGATTGACAACTATAATGACTTCTAATATGATTTTTTTACAACATTATCGTCAAAGAATTTTTGATTGTTTTAAATAAAAAAATACGACCATTGTTGATATTTGATATTTATAAAATATACATAAAGCTGATTATTTATTACACGTATATATTTTTGTAACTTTATGTTCTTTTTACCTATATAATATACTCTGTTAAATGTGCTGATGTCAATGAATAATTTAATTTACTCATTCAGAAACAGTCTTAAATGTTAAATTATTGATTTGAAGGATTCATAATATTCTTTGTAAAATAACTGTAATAATTGCATATTAACTCCTGTACAGTTTTTAAATTAGTTACATATATTATATGAACGAACTAACCAAAAAATCTTTGTATTTGCTTGATATTTCTTTCAAGATAGTTCTTTATCTCTGTGTTGAATTAATTACGACTTCTTTCAAATGACGATTACCTTTTTTTTAATGAACCGATTTTGATGAACTTTAGTAGTTAAGTTGAGTTAAAACAAAGCAATTGGTGAAATTTTCAAGTAAATCGGTTCAGTACTTTCAGAGAAATATGTGGACAAAAATATGTCGACAGACAGACAGACAGACAAGAAATCTTTTTTTTCTTCTTTTTGCTTTTTATTATTCTTTTTAAGTGTCCCTCTACCCATTTCAGTCAAAATTACTAAATGTACAGACAAAATATTTTTACTGTCTTATTATATATAGAGATGAACATATTATTCAATGGAGGAAGCCAACGTCGCTTTTCTCTTGCTAGAGCGAGCTAATATGGGGCGGATATTTCAGTTATTTTAACCGACGACACACAGTTGTACCACTTAACAAATACCTACTTCTTTCGATTCTTTTTTTCCAGGAAAAGGAACGGGCCTATATTTAACAGAAATATTATTATTAAAACAGTTATATATATATATATATATATATATATATATATATTGAAAAAAAACAAAGTTCACTCAGACAAAATTGCAGACGTCAACTTCTCTAACATAAATTAAGAGTCATGAAATAAAAACTAGATTGATTTTACATTTAATAATCACATAGGTGGAATTTTCTCCCATAATCCTTAGGTTAAGTAGTAAGCTAGCGATCCACGAGCGGCTTCGCTTGAACTTTTTTTGTTATATTACAGCCAAACTATACAATTTCTTTACATACATTGTAGCCTTTATATTATTCTGATGTATAAGCGATGTAACTGTAAAGTTTAATCTAAATCCGTTCAGTAGTTTTTGCATGAAAGTGGAACACGTCTATCCTCAATAATATTAAATTTAACTCGTTTCGTGTTTCGCCTATATACATATTTAAGAACAATACAATATAAATGTAAGTGTAATTATGACGTGTAATCAATAATCTTTAATTTGATTATAGTGTCTTATCTGATTGTATGGGAATTACTTTTTTTTCTTGCCATAAGTGTTCGATTTCGTAACATTTTATGTTTTGAGATAATATTTATCTTTTGGTCTTTTATTATCAGAAGATCTTTTAAAATTACAATTAAATTTATGAATATTTCAGGAAAGAATATCGATAGAATTTTTAGGTCAGAGTCGGTGATGGCTTTACATTTTAGTTAAAGTACCTCAGCCATTATTTCTTGTATAGTAAAATAGGTATTTTAATTTAGCGCTGTATGTATCCCAAGCGCGTAGTAGGGTAGACCATTTTCGAGTGGCGAAACTCAACGCCGCCTTTTGTCTTGATACCCAAGTGCAATGCACGGAAATTAAAATAATCCATTCTCCAAGTGGAAATCCAATCTACAACCGCTGGTACCATACCACCATATAACATACAAAATGCCTTTTAACACACAAGCTCTTCAAAATGGTATTCCTAAAAGATCATTACGATATAAGAAAAAAGGAGTATGGTAGGTATTTATAAGGTCATTGCTATTAGAGCGGAAGAAGTGCCGTTATGTAGCACTGTAGAGTGCGGACTGGTTTTGTAACAATAATTTTATATTCAACTTATATTATTAACTCTCCTGCACGTGTGTTTGTCAATCTATTACTCATTAATCTGGGCCGATTTGGATAAATTTGGAGTGTCTTAACACTAGGCTCCCTCTGCCTACCATGCGTGACAGCGAGACAGCCTGAAGCTAAAAAGAATTGAAAAAACACGTTTTAATTACGTAATAAATTATTTGTAGAAAAGTTTTTTTTATACTCAACACGCAATGCCTCCAGAATTCGGCAGAAAATGGGGAACGGAGTGTCTTAACACTAGGTTCTCTCTGCCTACCCTGTTGTATGCGGGATACAGCTTGAAGCTGATTTTTGTTTTTTTATCTCTTAAAATCACTGTGGAAGTGTAAGTTTATAAGAAAACCACAAAAAATATACAAAAGATGATGATGAAATAAAGTGGTAAAATAACTTTTTAATATTTCATAAAATAAATTGTAATAGAATAACAGAAAAGAAAAAATAGAAAATAAATCACCATAATAATTTATGTATGTATAGAAATTATTCAAGAATGGAAAGCCGGCACTTTACCTATTTATTAACTTGTACGCAGAACTAAAAACTATCCTACACAAAAGCTTTGCTTACATTTTTTCCCCTAATTGTTACAAAATATTTCAATTTTCACACGAAAATCTGAACATATAACTAAAATATGCAAGACGTAACTGATAAGAATATGAATCAAACGGTGTTTCTTGAAATATACTATCATACAAACATTCGTTGCGAGATTAGATAGTTTGAACATGTCAAAAATGTATGACTAATACACATATTTTTTACGTCAGTGCCTTAAAATAATTTTATGTTATGTTATTTAATAATAAATTATATAATATTACGTAAATAATTTAGGTTCGCTCTTATAAGTGCCTACAGCGTGTGTTTTAATCTCAATGTGACGAATATGTTTGTCTAATTATGTACATAGTCACTGACACTGTTTGTTTACCGTATTTTTTTGGGATTTTGTTATATTTATTCAAGATTCACGCTGTATCCCGCCTATAGCAGGATAGACAGAGGGAAACATAGTGTTAAGACAGGCCATTTCACATTTTCTATCCAATTTTGGTGACACTACGTATTGAGTGGCGGATCTAAACGCCGGACTTTGTCTTTTTGATTCCTCGATTGTGAATCGAACCTACAACCATCATGTTTACATTCATAAGTGACGTGACACTATACAACGACACAAAATTGGCTATACTATAAGGTTCATAAAAAACATCAGAAATGGAAAATCGATTTTTAAGCATGATATGTATCATCCAGTATGTCTATAGCTAGCTTCACGCATTTTTTAAAATATTGTCACAAAATGCTTTAATAATTGTTTAGAAAGTTTCATTATATAATATAGGTTATAATAATAATTAATTAATTTCTAGTATCATAACATGGTTATGCTATTAAAAAAAATGTAGTTTTAAACTTTCATTTCTCTAATTTAAAAACAATAAATCACTTTCCCTAAAAACGTCAATTTCTAAAAACTATAAATTCGACAGCTCGGTGAAAATACTGAAAATTCAAATTTTAAATGAAAAAAAATCGCTGTAACGAAAAAATACATATTAATCATTGTTGTGAATGAGACATAATTTTATTTCAGTGTAAACAATTTTCCTTAGTTTTTGCTAGGTTCGCTTGAGCTTGTAAACTCTATAGGCATGCGCCTGCGTACGCGCATGACTCATACATTTCTTTAATGGACGCGTGCCGGTCACCGTATTGTTTATATAGAATATCAATGTAGATAGTATATAAAAGAATTTTATATTATAAATAAATAAATAAAAATAAATAAAAATTGTTTTATTTCCCAAATCATACAATGATTCATTGTTGAGACGACCCCAGAAAGTAATTATAATACTTGTGTTGTATATGTGTGAAATCCCAATATATAATATATTATATATTGGTATTTCACTGGAAAGTTATTATTTATTAGTTATTATTTATTTTTACAATGTATTCTCCCCGTTTACTTGTTTATATTTACAATATTAATAGTCCGATATATAAAATATATTATTTTGTTTTCGTTCTTAAAAGAATCGATGCTTAAAATTAAATGTATAAAGACTATTAGGTATAGACTAACTATTAAAATTGACCGAACTGCTTAGGGCAATCTTTTGATTGCCCTAAGCAGTTCGGTGCAATTTTTAGAAATAAATTAGAATTTTAATAAATAAAAACTACTCTTAAACGGAAGATTAAAATTATTCATCCATTAAATCATTTTTTTTTATATTTCGCTCGAAAGATCGAGCGAAGTGCATTTCTCCTAAGAATTGATCTTTGATCCTTGACCGTTTCCCACGTCTGTAGAGGCGTCTGTGCATCATGAGTCATGACCCACCCATTTCTACACTCTATACAGGTTGCACCTTACGGCTCACATTAATTCGGTGACTTGGTGATTCATTGTAATACTATCTTAAGGAAAATTCTGATATTACGCATTAATGTCGATAAGAAATCGTAACAGGTATTATGTTATGCTGGTGAATTAATTTAGGAACGGAAGTAAGGAAGTGAACTATAAAACTATAGTATGTTAGCATAAAGCTATTCTTATTAAATTGGATCAGATTAGATTTATTTTTGATGCCAGTTGTGGCGCAGTGGTATAAGCGTGCGGGTATTGTTACGAGATAAGCTGTAGGTTTGATTCCCACTCGTGGTTATGAAATATTTAATATTTTATTTTTTTTCATCTGTAGTGTCTTGAATTCGGACGGAAAACTAAAAATGCAAGATGAACGTCTTAACACTAGGGTCTCAGTCTGCCATATGGGTGATCAAACGAGAAGCTGTTGTTTAAGTTAAACGAGAAGCTGAATTTAAAGAATAAAGAGAGTGTGTATTAGTATTGTAATATAATGACTGTTTCATATAAAAATATATGAAAGATATAGTTCAGTTAATCAATAAGGGAAACCCTAAGTCGATATTACGCATAGCACGATATCAGTCAATACGATTACAATTCTAATAAACTCTTTTAAGGAATAAGGAAGGATGTAAGAAATGAAGTCATTACAATAAGCCTGTAAATAGCTGTAAATTAAATATTGTTTATAATCTATATATTGTATATATCATATACTGTTCATAAAAGTGTATTGTTATAATATTGCTTATATAAGGATAAATTGATAGACAAACAAAGTAGTTGAGGCTGTCGTCGTCGTAGTGGGACTGAATTTAATAATTATATACTTGATTAATTTCCCATTCAGTATGTGTATAATTAATTTCCTTAGTTTGGTAAAAAGACAAAGCACGGTGTTAAAATCCGCCACTTAGTATGCAATGTCTCGATAAATTTGAGGTATGGTGAGAACGGAGTAAATCTCTTGGTTCTCTGCCTAACCTCAATGTAAAAAAATTGGCAGAGTGTCAAGTCAATTTTCTCTGGTAGGCAGTTGTAATTTTGCTGTGAAGCACTTCGTTTTCTCGTTGTCCCACGGGATCGTAACGACTTGACTGTAAATGCCATGATAACAGGTTAGATTTTTACTCGTGGCAATGAATAATTTTAAATTTTCGAACGGAATTGCGCCACGCAAAATGCAATGTCTCGGATTCAGAAAGTTGAGTAAGTATTATAAAATTATGAGTACTCTCTTTTTCTCTCTCTTCCTATAAACTTTTTCGTTATAACGCATGAAGTAACGTCATGTTATTTATTAATCGCTTAACAAACAGTTATTTAAAAGTTACATCTAAATGACTCATTTCGTGTATGTTAAAACAAACATGACCTCGTGTGTCTTACATAATATAAAAACACGTTGTGAATTTTATAATATAACTTCCTAATATTTTTTACTGTAATCATAATGGAAAATAACTAAAGATGGAAGGTTTAAATATAGAATAGAGTACATGGTTGTGTCGGTTAATTATTTATTTTTTTCTGATCTAATAACAGAGCACAGCGTTAGTTTCCGCTACCCAACAAGGTATGTCTACAAAAGTGTATATAAGTTATTTTAGCTTCACCCTTTTAGGGAACGAAGAAACCTGGTATTAAGACTCTATGTTCTCCTTAAGACAGTTCCGTTCCCCCCTTTCCACGAAATACTGACGAAATTGCGTGTAGATTGGCGAAACTCAACGCTGCGCTTTGCCTTATGCGCAGAATGAAAATACTAAATATTTAAAACCCCCGAGTCGAAATCGAAACTGAAACCGTCGCGGTAACAGTCGCTCCCTTGTAGCCATGTGGCCTCAAAAAGAGTGTCAATAAATGTGCGTTGATCTTGATATTAACGTCAGATTTTATCTAATCAGAAGGACTAAAATGTTTAAAATGCGGGATTTCATAAAAAATTAAATTATTTTTTTTAATTTGATCCTTACACAAAGACAATATTAATATTGGAATAAGAAATATGGACACAAATTACATATTATTATTATTTATGTATTTGAAATTATGTTTTCTCAATCATTTACACCTATAGGTACTTAAGCAGTACATTCGTGTAAAACACGATGATGCAGGGAAATCACGGCTTTAAGGTCATTTCGTGACCTTATTATTACTTAGCGTCCGCTTAGAATGTTATGTTAATAGGATTTATGTAGGCTTAAACAGAACTAATCAAGCTTGAGGCTAATTTAAGATTATTGGTTCCGCATAGTATTTCTATTGGATATAAATTGTTAATAATAGCTGTTTTATATCAGTGTCGCCGGTTTCCAACTGATTTCTAAAACGTCGTCCATTCGTCGGAGCACAACGCCGTTATTTCTTTGCAAGAGCGGTGAAATGTTAATAGTTTATACTATATCAAACCCACAACCATCGCAATTTACCGTTAGACGATACTCTATTACGCTACGATGGGCTTTTTCTCAATGTTTTATATAGCTACGAATTACGATGCTTACTTATATAACATAATAAAAATTAAAGAAATACCCAATTTTTTAGTGCTATTACTTAAAAACGAAGAAAAAGTCAGTACTTACCGCAATATTTTTTTTAGATTTTAGGTAAACCCGCTTTGATTCAACAGTAACCTTAATAGTCTTTTGAACTTATAAGGTAGGTTATATATAGGCTCTTGACACAATTACTTCAAGGCGCATCCTGCTGCTCTCTCGAAGCAAAAATGAAATATTATGAAAACTTACGTATTTTGAGGTTATATAAGCAATAAAATGTAAAAAAACCCTAGATCCGTGTTAAATTTGCGCAAGTAAGAATTACTAGTAAATCAGTCGTTACTTAATTGTGTTTTAGTGTAGTGAAAGTCGTGAATTCGACATCCATTCGTAAGAGTTATAGAAATTATTAGATGGTTTTTAGTATCTATAAAAAAATATTATATATTCTTTAAAACAGAAATTATTAATATTTTTTGTTTTCCAAAAACTAGAGTTTCCAACACTTTTTCAGAACTCATATGATTCGACATGAAAAACAACAATATTCACCATTCATATTTAAATTTTGCCTTTTTGTAACAGATATTACTATTAGTTTACCAACTTTTAAGAACCATGTAAGTATTTGAATACTGTCACATTTATCATGCTTGTCTCGTCTATTGCTTTACTTAAGAGACAATGGCAGCGTAATCTAACGTTTTTTTGTTCACCGATAAAGAATAAGTAAAAAACGTTTATTTAAATAGATTGTTTCAAATGATAAAGAACTATTAAAATATTATAAATAATGTGCAAGGTATTGTCCCGAAGCAACAAGTGTTTATCTATAAGATTGTTAACAACCCATGGAATGTAATTGCTATAATGCTTCGGTACTTATGTGATGACGTAGCAAATCATAATATTATTCCCTTGTGTTAGATATCAGAATACTTGATTTTAAGTAAGGATTCCTCGATTAGATTCCCACTTGAGATAATGATTGGATAATGAAACAATAAATATTTTCATGTCTTTGCTCTGGTGACGAGAAAAAGCGCGGCGTTGAGTTCCGCCACGCAACACGCGATGTCCTACCCTGCTATTTGCGGTGGGAGATACAACGTAAAGCTAAAAAAAGCAAAGATTTTATATTTCTATACTATGTTGTAGCACTAGGTTCCTTCTGTCTACTCTGCTATGTCTGAAAAAGTGTAGTATAAAAATAATAATTACATGTAAACCTTTCTTTTAATTAAATGTACACAATAATAATTTCAACTAATTTTATATTTAAAATTATTTTCGTGTTGAGAGTTGAATTTTTAAAATTTCTAAGAACATTCACCGCTTCGTAAAATATATACGGAATACGGCTATTTGCATTCACAAGAAGAGAGAAAGCATGTCACAGCTGTCTCTGAACGTTAATTACGTTTGAAAATGGGCGAGTTTCAGGAAAAACATGTCGTTCTATATATACGTTACGTTTCTTAATAAAACTATTTATAGAACGTCTCATCTAATTTACTGTAAATACACAATTTTGTACTTTATAAAGACCCAATTTTAGTATTGGGGAATAACAAATTTTAAAGTTTCAAGTTTTGATTGTATTAAATGACAATTGATCCGCGGCCGCTCAGAGGTAAGTGACGCATACGCAGGGGACTCCCTTATCGCATGACTTGCCTGCGCCGCTTATAAACAGAGCGCGTTCCAAATTCAAATCATTCGCACGCTGAAATCAGCAGAAGCAAGTAGTCCCTAACACTTTTAATCTTAATTTTTAAAAAAATCTAACAAAATGAAAAAATACTCAATCCTCGGCAACAAAAAGAAAGTTACAATGGAAATGAATCCTACAACTTTGAAGGTTGTCGGAAACAATTGTGTTGTAAGAGTTACGTCTAATACTGGTGAAATTGAAGTTATTGGCAACGACTGTCGTGTTGAAGTGATCGATAACTACGGTATTGTGAACTTAGTGGGCAGTGGAGGTATAGTTACTATAAACAAGAGATGGAAAGGTGATAAGGTGTCGCTACTCGGACCAAACTGTCATCTGATGGTGGAAGGCAAAGACAAGACCGCACCGTCCTACGAGGCTCAACTCTCACCATTCAGCAAGGACCTGGACGATGTAATAGAATCCATCTTCTCATTTGTGATGCGGTGAACATTAGTAGAAGAAATTTAGGTTTTAAATTGTGTGGCTTTCGTGGAACTTTTTCGCTCGTGCTTCCATTGGCAAAAGCTTTTTGAAGAAAATGTTTTTTCGATAACAAAAGCTTTTTGAAGTTTTGAAGTGCTTTATGTGAGAACAAGGAAGTGAGAAAGACGTTGTAGATTAATCATAGTTTATAGGAAAAATTGCATAAATTACGTATAAGTTTTTTACCTCATTGCACAAAATGTTATTCCCCCTATACATCCGTAATGATCAATTATGATTGTATAATAAAAAGATGCTTAAAATTTTACCGTTTTATTATTATTTTCTCAAAGTTAAACGTCGCATTTTTTTATATTAATTACATTGTAGTTGAATAACATAAAAAAAATTCTAATAAATGAAATCCATAGTGAAAAATTATTATTATTATGTTATTTAAGAAGAAATACTGATTAAGTAAAATAAATAATTAAGAATATTTTTCCTCATGCCCTCAAGACTATAATAAGAGATAAAAAAAGTATATCACTCTATCTTTTAAAATAGCATTTTTTGAATGATGAAGCGTATCATTTATCTCTTCTAAACAAACGTAAAATACGCAGTGTAATGTACATTTTATCAATGACGATTGACTACAGAATAATTCAATAACAAGTACTTTTGCTTGTGACGCCATTATGGCGCAGTTAGGATTTTTTTTTATTTCACGCTTTATCCCGCATAGCCTATCACTAGTAGAGGGAACCTAGTGTTAAGATTGAAAACACTCCGTTTCCCAATTCCTGTCCCATTTTGAAGACATTACTTGTTTACTGGTGGAGGTCAACGTCACACTTTGTGGAATTGTTATCTTATCAAATTTATACGTTACGGGTCCTCAAATATATTTAGGGATTTTTCTATAAGTGTATATAATAATGGCATTTGGCTTCTTTATATTTATAAGAAAAATACATGACGATATAGCCAAATATAATGCGTTAGTTATATAAGTGTCTAATATATACATTAAAATAATCAATATACAGATATACAAATATAATGACAGTTGGTACTGATTTTGGTGGAGGCCAAAACGTGTTCCATAATCTATACGTCATCGTCAGCTCGAGTCACAATAGTAAATTAGGTAATAATAACACAAGTAGTATATATAAATGAAGGTCACAAGTTTGATTACCTTCTGTACTAGTATTATAAAGCTTATGAGTTTGTTTGGTTGAACGCGCTAATCTCAAGAACTACTGGTTCGCACTGAAAAATATATTTTTTCGTTGTATATCTATTTTTTTATTTATCGAGGAAGACTATAGGCTATATGACCACGCGGGCGAAGCCGCAGGTTAAGGTTAGTCGTATATAAAATGATTTGTTTACAAAAGATAATATTAAAATGTTATTTTCCTTAATTATTCTATTGACTATAAAAATAATAGAGCCCTGTGTATAGTGTTATAAATAATTACTTTATTTTTCTTCACGCTATATCACGCATATACACACTGAAAGTCCAGAGAGAACCTATTGTTGACCCTCAGGTCTTAATTTTTTGTCCAAATTGTCGAAATATTGCATAATTAGTAGTGGAACTCAACGCCGCGTTTTGTCTTCTTAATAGAGCTAGGAAATACAAATAATTCGATTGGGAATTAAACCCATAACCGTCGCGTACGAATCAGGTACTGTGCCGGTGCGCCGTGACGACCTAATCTAATATGTTTTTAAAATTATTTTTAATACACAACTTAAATTATTCGTCTTTTACTGAAATGGTAAAGTAAGAGTAAGATTTTATGATATTGCTTTCACTTATATTTTTAATGTGCACAATAATTAACTAATTTATACGGCAGTTTTTGTAATTAACTTAATAATTAAAAATAATTTTCGAGGATGTAATTTTGTAATTTTTTATACAAATTAAATTTATTGACTTGATTTAATTTAAATTTTAAAAGATCTTTACAAAAATCTATGACTTTACCGAGAGTTGGTAATCTATCAAAAGTATATAGTAGGTGTGCCGGTATGAAGTGAGCTTCAATAAAAATGCATCGGTATTTGTTGTGAACGAGCCTCTTTTTTATTTGGTTAATATGACATCTACTCGTATTAAACATATTTTAGAAACGTCAAATCATTGAACAAATAACAACATATTTTTATAGTGATAAAAATGTTGAATTTTATACCAGAAAATAATGATTTGTGGAAAATATTAATTTTTCGTTTTCATTTTAAGAAAAATGTAATCGAATGTTTGTCGAGGCTTATGGTGATGTGTGATCTGCAAAAGTGTCGAAAATGGTGGCACCCACATGAATTGAGTGACAGGCAGACGGAAAAGCGAAATACATGTAAAACGTTGCTTCTACGACACGAAAAAAAGTCAGTCAGCATCGAATTGTGACTGAGGATGAAAAATGGATTTATTTGAAGATTCCTAAACGCAAAAAATCATGTATCAAGGAGAAGCGTCTACATCGACTGCAACGCCTAATCGGTTCGGAAAAAAGACATTCGGAAGAAACACAGAGCGTGTTTGCTAATAATAAGGTGGTGTATCATGAAGTTCTAAAACCTGGCGAAACTGCGGATGAGCCAAAGCCCAACCGACAATAAATGATCAATTTAAACCATGCAATGATCGAAAAAGGATCAGAATGGGCCAGAAGACACGGAAACGTTATTTTGTTGCACGATAATGCTCCGAGTCATGCAGCAAAACTAGTGAAAGATACTATATAGGCCCTCGGCTGGGAAATGCTACCTCTTAACTTGGCTCTTTCAGACTACCTTTGTTTTCATCCATGGGATACACATTGGCTGAGTAGTAATATCCCTACAAAAAAGTCGAAAAGTGGGTCTCCGAATGATTTGCGTCAAAAAGTGACTAATTTTATTGTCGTGGTATTCACAATTTGAATGGTGTTCAAAATGTATAGAAAGCAATGGCCTTTACTTTGAATAAAATGCTTCTTACATTCTCGTGTAAAGATAATGTTTTATTTAAAAAAAACGTTGTAGTAAAAACGTATATATAAAGAATAAAGATCTTAGAAAAACGTTTGTCAAATATGGATAAGACAAAAATAGCGTATTTTAATGAGACTCATATAAAAAACTAACGTGAATGAACTGTCATTGAAGTTGATGTGACCATAATATGCTTACTACGCGCTATTTTTATAGACTTGATTCGTTTGAATTGATTTTGTAATGCTTAATGAGTGAATCATTTTATAATGTTGTCATTATAAAATACTAACTTGACTTGATAGGTGACGGTTGTGGATTCGATTCCCATTAGGGGAAAAAGTTATCTGTATTATTTCCCTAACATCATAAAGCGGTGCGTTGAGTTACGCCACTTAATACACAATGTCACTGAAATTGGGTAGTGCAAATATAACATATTTATTATTTAATATATAAAATATATCACACGTTTTTTTTTCACTTTTTATATTTCTTTTAATTTTTTTTTCTTACATAAAATATAATTATATAAATAAATAAACATTTATCGTTACCGTTTAGCACATACGTATATGTAGAGATATGTTTTTTTTTCTAATAAATTTACTATTAAGTAATTTCATTTTTCGTGTTGCCAACGTCCATACCACGTTGAACACACCGGTTCTCGTCCGATCACCGAAGTTAAGCAACGTCGGGCGCGGTCAGTACTTGGATGGGTGACCGCCTGGGAACACCGCGTGCCGTTGGCTTTTTTTATATTTTATATATTTTTATTAAGATTAATAATCTAGCGTTTTTTTGCCCGATATATCTGAGAACTAATCTTCTTTAAAGAACTCTACATTCTTTTTCTGCTCTTATTAATTAAATACTCGTCTCTTGTTGCGGCTTCGCTTGAATGGTTAAATGAAAGCTGTGTATGCCATATGATATATTAAACGTACCCCAATTCAATTTGACTGCAGGTACAATGGTTGACATGGCAGCGATTAACGTGGTATAGTTATTATTTATTATAGCCTAGCGTGTAGCCTTTTCTAATAAATAGATTATCCAACACAAAATAATTCGAATGAGTGATTCCTAATATTGGCTATATTCCTAATTTTGCCTTTTTTGAATTATATTTCTTACGATTCAATAATTTTTAGTAGTATTTTACAGTCGCACGTGGTACTACTGCGCCACGACAGCCTTGTTGACTGGTTGGTCATAAGATTTATTCTTGAGTTATTTGGTGAGATCTGTCGCCAACGTCCATACCACGTTGAACACACCGGTTCTCGTCCGATCACCGAAGTTAAGCAACGTCGGGCGCGGTCAGTACTTGGATGGGTGACCGCCTGGGAACACCGCGTGCCGTTGGCTTTTTGCTAGATTTTTTTTATTTTAATATTCTCTATTGCAATATTATATTTTTCATGTTAAGACATGTTATCATTGATAAGCTTCATGTCTGGACGGTACGGATTCTACGTCACTAATTGTTTAAATCTATCTTATTATTAGAATATTAACCGGCGTGGTACGCGCTGTGCAGCGCGAACTAACGCCGCTTGCTACAGACAACTCAGAACGTTGCACTCCGACATGTTGTTCAGGCCCCCCGATTCGTGAGAAACGCCACCATACAGCGTGACCTCCGCGTCGAGGGGCTTGAAGAACATATTACCCAGCTCGCCGTCCGCGCCTTCCACCGTGCCGATGTCTCGGATTTTCCTCACATTCGAGACATCGCGCCGTGGCACACCCGCCCACCAGACATACGTCGACTTCCAAGGGATATCCTTCCCCCTTCCGATTCCTGAGCTGCAGCTGCGGTCGCTGGTCGCCTAAGCTGGGCCTCCTCTGGGTTACCAGGGGTCTCACCCGGCTGGGCTGACCGCCCGAGCTGCATATAGCTCCTCCTGCCCCGCTCCTATTCCCCCAGTCCCTAAGGACACAACCACAGGGCTTTGGCCCACCCCAAGGACGCGCCCATAGCCATGGGCGGAGGAAGACAACTACGGTCAGAGGGCTCAGCCCTGGAACCGTCTCCCCTCTCCCTCCGCGGGGGGCAGAGAGAAGAATACCTGCATAGAATATTATAGAATTTTTCCATTGATCGAAATTCGTATTTGTAGGCAATCTATATACCTACACAAGATACTAAAACCACTGTATTTTTCACTCACTTTTCTTTATAAATTGAATGAAATATTATTTTTCGAGACATTTTTATTAGGATTACTTGTAAATTGTAACTTTATAATGATATAGTAAAATCTAACGATCAGTTCCGACATGCTTTAAATTTGATCCATTTGTAATAATACTTTCTATCATTATGAATCTTGGCAGTAACACGTAAATTATAGAGACGCTCTAGAGACGCGATAACTTTTATCATAATATATATGTATTATTGAGTTATTTGGTATTACCTGTCGCCAACGTCCATACCACGTTGAACACACCGGTTCTCGTCCGATCACCGAAGTTAAGCAACGTCGGGCGCTGTCAGTACTTGGATGGGTGACCGCCTGGGAACACCGCGTGCCGTTGGCTTTTTGCTATATTTTTTAAAATGTATACTCTCCTATAATTTCCTTTTCAAAAGAAGTTAGACAAGGCGAGCCATATAACAAATGATAAACATCATCCGCTCTATAAATTTACGTCACTTATTATTTTAACCTTTTAACAATTGTTTTATTATTATACGTGTGGGCTTAAAGACCGACGTTGACTTTCGCCACTCAACAAATAATGTCTCGAAAACTCGGAGGAAAGTGGAGAACGGAGTGTTTTAAAACCTCTGCCACCCTGCTATATACGAAATACCGTGTAAAGTAGATTTGAGGGCCTAGTTCTCACTTTTCGCTCTGGTAACAAAACAAAGTGCAATGTTGAGTTTTGCCATTCAACCCGCAATGCAATTGAAAATTATGGAATGTCTTGGTTTGGTTTGGTTTCTTTTAATATGGCGTTCCGAGCGTGCCAGTTGAGCACAAAATCACTTCGCCAATGTCACGTTGAATGGAGAACACACGAAAGAGGTTGTACGGTAAAAAAAGATAATATTACATAACAGAAAAATGCATGTTCAAAAGAGTTCCCAGAAAAATACTGCCTTCACCTATAACAAGACAAAAATATATATACTATTAGCAAATTCTATTATTTTAAAATAAAATAAGGAAACCAACCGATAAACAAGCTTTTATTATGCAGAAATAATTAATTTTAACAAATTTAATTATAAAAGGAGTTGTGATCGGATCGAGCGACAACGACGAAATAGGCCGCTGCTTCCCTTTTCACGCCTTTTATTGACGTAACGTCGATGGTTGTTCTGGAGGGGAAGTGACCGCCAACACGGCCTCTCCTGACGGGCAAGCGTCCTCGCGCCTGCTCGGGCCTGCCGCCGGTAGCTCATTTGGTTCACACTGGTCAAAGTCTACGATTGAGAAAACAATTTATTAATTTTCTTATTCTACATTTATGTACAATTTGATATACACCAATTATAGTTAACGTTTTTAAACAATACCTTTCCGAGTCACCCCTACGCTCATATAGAGTCTTACAAGAGTCTTTTCTCAGTCATATCTTGACAGGGCTTATACAAGTCTTTTCCGAGTCACCCCTACGCTCATACGGAGTCTTACAAGAGTCTTTTCTCAGTCACCTCGTACCTATCTTAAGCACGGATTTATACAGGTCTTTTTCAGGTCACTCTGACGCTCAAAGTTTGGAGACTAACACAGATCTTTTCCTAATCACCCCGTACCGTGAGTTACACGACATAGATATATAAAGACAATAGTGTAACCAAGTCACCCCGACGCTGGTTATTTAACAAGACTAACACGGGTCTTTTCTAGGTCACCATATAAGTATACACACAACAAGTTAATTTACACACAACAAGTTATTTTTTTTTTTATATTAAAAATTCAATCAAGAAATATCTCTTTTTTTTTTTATAAAGATAGTAAAGTGTGGTAACTTACTCTCAAAGAATGCCGCGCAGGCGTCGGGAGTCCACTCGCCGTTCCACGGTACTAGATACTCTGCAGACGCCTGAGTAACTTTGCCATACGAGTTAGATATTAATGTGAGCTCGTAGCGGTTGTTCGCGAGCTCCTTGGTGATGCGGTACGGACCCCGCATACCACTGTCTAATTTTCCTGTGCTTTGTGACCTTTTAATTGCGTAAACAAAGTCATTAATTTTGAACTTTTTACAGGCTTTACGATTTTTGTTTACGTATGCGTCTTGAGCGATTCGATTCTCTTCAAGATTAGTTTCAGCACGTTGTCTACGTAATTCGCGCCATGCCTCGCGGTTCGGCGTCGAACCTGCTACGGTAATATCCTTGATGAGGGAGTTTATTACCGGAGTTGTGGTTTCCGTACCAATTAGCAAATTTAACGCAGAACATGAAGTCGACGCGTGTTTTGTGATATTAATTATCAGCTGAATTTTCCATAGTACTTGTGACCAAGATTCAGACTTCAACTTGACTTCTATACGAACCATATTTAGCACAGTCCGGCAGTACCGCTCGACTTGACCGTTCGATTGATGCATTTCCGGTGTAATAAAATGCAACTCAATACCATATTCAGCGGCAAATGAAGTAAATTCTACGTTAACGAACATACGACCCCTATCGCAAACGAGTAACCGTGGTGTACCGAAATTACCTATAGCGCTAGTAATTACACGTTTAAATTCTAATGAATCTTGTTTACGCATGGGATATAATAAACAAAATTTTGTGAATGCGTCAACTAAAATTAATATGTACTTGTAACCATCGGACTCGGGTAAGGGACCTAACGCGTCTACATGTATAGTATCGAAAGGAACACTAGGTTTTTGCCACGAAGTTATTGGCTGCAACGGTGCACGCGGTGCTTTCTTATACATAAGGCAATTAACACAATGTGATATGTACTTTTTAGTGAAACTACGCAGACCGGGAAACCAAAAATGTTTTAAAATTAAGTCTACAGTCTTCTCATAACTCAAATGATCGTGTTCATCGTGAAATACGCGAAGTAAACTTAACCTATAGCCTTTCGGTACATAATATAACAGTCGCGATCGTTCACCCACCTCATCGTACTTGTAGTACAGCATATCATTTATTTTTTTGTATCTTGTATCATCTAATAGCCCATCGTTTAGTTTTTCTATGAGTATAGCAACTTCTGTGTCTGCTGACTGCGCGATTTGTGCCCACGTACTAGGTTTTATTGTCGTACAGACATTAACAGGATTTCTACTGAGATAATCAACGTGCGACATGTACGTACCTTTGCGATATTCTAAAGTGAAGTCGTAATCTTGAAGATACATCCACCATCGCGCCCCCCCTAGGTTGGAGATCCTTTTTGCTTTGCGTTAATTTAAGAGCATTACAGTCGGTGACTATTTTAAAATGCTTACCAACCAAGTATTGTCGGAAGTGTTGCAACGCTCTGACGACTGCGAGGGTCTCCAATTCGTAAGAGTGGTACTTAGGCTCCGCACCTGTTGTAGTTTTGCTGAAGTAGGCTATAACACGCTTCCGTCTCTCGAGATCTATTTGTAGTAACACTGCTCCGTAGCCCTGCGAACTAGCGTCAGTGTGTAATTCTATATCTAAAACTGGGTCGAAAATAGCTAACACAGGTTCACTAGTTAATTTTTTTATAATTTCTTGTCTAGCTCTTTCTTGATCACTACCCCAATGAAACTTTACATTTTTACGAGTTTGCGCTGCAATACAAGCGGTTTTAGATGCGTAGCCATATATATATCTGCGAAAATAACCTGCCAGGCCTAAAAATTGTCTGATTTGTTTAACATTTTGAGGTGGAGGAGACTGAACTAAGGCTTTAATTTTAATTTCGCTCGGCCTAACCTGCCCGTTGCTTATTATTCGCCCTAAGTATTCTACTTCCGGCGTAAGAAACGTACATTTATTAAGATTTATAGAAAATCCAGCATCAGTAAGGGTTTTAAAAACGGAATCGATTAATTGCAAGCCTTCATCTACACTATTATGTTTTAAAATTACATCATCGATATATACAAGTACCTGTTCGGATTCTATATACGATTTTAACGTGTCGGTCATTATTCTTTGATACACAACTGGTGCATTCGCGAGACCATAAGGCATCTTGAGGTACTCGTAATGACCCTCTGGTGTCACGAACGCAGTTTTATCTACAGAATCATTATGAAGACGAATTTGATGGAAACCAGTTGTCATGTCGCAAACCGTGAACAATTTACTCTTCCCCAGTCTATCTATCTGATCGTTAATCAGTGGAAGTGGAAATCTTTCTTTAATGGTCAAGTTATTTAAGGCCCTATAATCTACAACCATCCTATCAGATCCATTTTTCTTTTTTACTAGTAAAACAGGGCTAGCGTAGGCAGAATGAGATTTACGTATAATTTGCTTATCTAATAAATCGCGAACAATATTGCGTACTCGCAACTTTTCATCGTATGACATTTTGTATGGTCGATAGTAAACGGGTGTATCATTTTTTAATCGAATCCGCATTTCCCCTGTATTGACAGTTGTAGTTGCAGTACCACTTAAGAAGTATTGTTTGTACTTGCTAAGAATATTGATTAACCTATCTTTATCATTACTGCTTACAGGCGAGTTAATAGAATCAAAATAACTTAACGTTGAATCGTAAACACTATTCACCGGTAAAGAGTAGGATCTCATAATACATTGAGAAGTCGCGGTACGAAAATAAGAAACTCCTTCTCTATTTAAGACATCAGTACCTATTATTACTGGTGTATTAAGAAATTTACGTGGAACAATATAAAAATCGACTTCTAACGTTATATCGCTAAATTCTATTGGTAATGTAATAAAAGTATTCGATTTGATTTCCGTACCACCAATTCCACGTAATATTTGATAACATGGGTTTATTTTACATGAAAAATGTTTAGCTAAATCGGCAGATATTAAAGAAATATACGAACCACTATCTATTAAAACATCGGTAGGTATACCACCTAATACCGCAGTAATTACGTCGCGGTTCTTATCTTCTACTATTTCGCGACAAAAATTCACATTACTCATGTTGCGAGACTTTGAGCGTTCTTTTGCAAAACAAACTGATTCACTATGACCAATTTTCTTACAAAAATTACAAACAAGAGGTTTCGATTTTGATGAACCGGGGATCGACATTGAATTAACTTGAGACAAGTTCGGTGATTTATCATGATTTTCAACTTCAACTTTAGTTTTTTTGCTGTGACACGCGGCACCCAAATGACCCCATTTGTTACAAACGTAACACTTAACATCACTACTTTGTCGTTTTCTCGGTATATAATTTTGATTTCGTCTATAATTGTCATTTAAATAAGTGGGTACTTTTGGAAACGGTTTTTTAAACGATCGATCACTAACATTTGAGTTATTATTTATTTTAACGCTAGGTTTTACATAAATAGATAGAAAATCAACTAAATCAGTAGATTGTAATTTGGAATTAATAGCCGTAGCACGTATTTGGGGTTCTTTAATACCGCGTAACACAATTGCAACCAGTAAGTCATCTCTCAAATCTTTGATAATTTTTAATCGTAATATTGAGCGAGCTACGAGCATACTCAGCGTAAGTCGGGTAGTCATTACTACTAGTACACATAACTTCAAATAGAATATTAGCTACGTCCACGTGCTTAGGGCACAAAGATATTAATTCGCGTTTAAAATTTGTCCAGGTTCTATCATTACTAGACCATTCCGAGAGCAAAGTACTAGCATCACCTTTGAGACAATGAGCAACCCGACCCAGACACTCAATATCATCCCATTTATTATGTATACGGGCCCTATCTACTTCGTTACACCATAAAGTCACATCATGCAATTTAGGATCGAAATTCGAAACATAGTAATGGTTTGGTTTTACCGTGCTTAATGAAGTGAGTGCTTCGAGGAATTTTTCGGCCACTGTAGTACTGTCGAGGGTAGGAGTTGGCAACGGAGTCGGTTCTGCCGCAGGCACGTTCAAAAGCAGTGGTTCACGTTGCGCGTCTTCGTTCACGGGGCTCATACCCGAGAATGTTTCACGTTGTGCCACTGGACTGAGTTCCGTAGGAGTTGAACGCTGCTCCAACGCCGTCAGCCGATCCAGGATGGTCTCCAGTTGCTGACCTATTATATTAGGCTGAGAGCTAGTCAGCCCTCGCCGTTGTCGCCCTCGATTCGATCCACGAGGCATTTTATGCAACTACGATAAAATTAGAGGGTATAAAGTAAATAAAAATCGCTTTTAAAACTTTGGGCGGTGGGATACACACAAAGATATGAAAACTTCGTGCGTATCCCACTTCTGATATTAGCAAATTCTATTATTTTAAAATAAAATAAGGAAACCAACCGATAAACAAGCTTTTATTATGCAGAAATAATTAATTTTAACAAATTTAATTATAAAAGGAGTTGTGATCGGATCGAGCGACAACGACGAAATAGGCCGCTGCTTCCCTTTTCACGCCTTTTATTGACGTAACGTCGATGGTTGTTCTGGAGGGGAAGTGACCGCCAACAATACAATATATAAATATAGAGGGTTAGTAATACCTATTATTTTACATCAATGTTACATTATAGTTTAATTTTGTTATTCTTAATATATTTACATAAAAATTTACAAAGTGGACTAAACACAAACATTAACAAACACTGAACATTAAGGGGGCGGGGAACTTTATGAGGAAGGATATCATATAAGGGACGGATCAATTTAGGACAAGAGAAAAGGATGTGAGAAGGGGAACCGTCGTCAAGGCCACATTCACACAGAGAATGGTCCCTGACCCTGATCTTAGCCAGATGAACAGGTGTACAAGCATGCCCTAAACGTAAGCGACAAATTGTTGTTATAATTCTCCGTTCAGTAAATTTTTGAGTATAAAACCAAGGTCGCCTTGGGATAGAATGTTGGATAGAAGCATAGTACTTACCTTTCAGAAGCCTTGATCTTTCCCAGAGTTTTCTCCAGGAATCGTCCAGGTGAGTAGATGCAAGGGACAACAGATCCTGGGCCGAATTTGAAAAATGATCTAAAGTGCCACACTGTATAGCTAATTTAGCGCAGGAGTCTGTAGATTCGTTCCCACTAATTCCAGAATGGCCTGGAATCCAAGCTAAAGTAATATGGAATGTCTTAACATCAGACTTCCACTGTCTACCTAATGCTAAAAAGCGTGGGGCAACTGAAACCAGTTTTTATAATTGGTATTGCTATTAATTTAAACTCAGATTTACAATATGACATCCGTTCGTACTTGGGGAATCACATTCAATATATTTTTTAAAAGTAATGACTTTAATTTTTTTTTTTTAACTAATGTTAGACACATCTAATTAGACTAATATCCAATATAAAAAAATTAAAACCTAAAGAAGAACGTCATACCTATATATAACCTACTATGTTATAAATAAGATCCTCATAAAAAACTAACTTTGTAAGTTGAAGTATTACGCACCATTTTATAAATCTGTTTCTTTTGGTTGATTTGACAATGTTTAGAGAATGAATCATTGTTGCCATTATGTAAACAGGTTTTTAAATACATAAGAAACATTAGTTTGACAGTAAAGTTTTAAAAAAGTATTTTGAAAACGCATATTTGATGGGTAAAAGTGCGAAGTTTTAATTAAAAACTTATACTATAATATTTAGCTTCGAATTGAATATAATCGTATTTATAATATTATGTTTTATAAATTTCTTAGGTGTTTATTTTTTTTACTTGAAGAAATTTAGTGAAACGTATAAATAAAAAAATTGTTTTGGTCGGTTTAAGTATTTTTCTATACACAAAATCAAAAGGTGTAAAGTCGATACGTGACTAATAAATATAATATATATCGGAGCCTATCCGTATTTCGAGTGCAAGAACACGTGGCCAATTTCTGATCGATAATTACTACTCTCATTTATTTTAATAAGTTGTCAACAACGTAAGCAACGTGGACGTCCACAGGATTTCGAATAAGAATCATTAAAGGAATTCAGCAAACGCCTAACCAACCGCCACTAAGACCGTACAGATTCTCATTCTAACCTACTCATTGTCAAAGCGTGTAAGTACGCTCCTCACCCTCACCCGTTTCTTCGACGCTCTCGCGTCCTTCTAGTTCCCGACGATCCAATTACAGCCGCAAACGCCCAGTACATAGTGATAAGTGATATGACCTCCTCGAGATATAATACTTCCAAAACACATCTACGTGGCTTTGTTCAACCCCGACAGACTGATGATAGTCAATATCTAGTATTCGTGACGAAAAACTTCGTGCTTTTTAAAAACACCTTCTTTTTTTTTTTTTTTTCGTGAGGAAATCCTGTTACGGATACCGGCCCGAGTGGGGACTCGAGCTCGGTTATGTGGGGCTCGCGGACTGGCAGATGTTAGGCTGTCCGAATACCCACTAAACCTCACGGTGCTCCTCCTCGACCGCCACTGGCCGCGAGACGCGGGGACAAGAGTCTTCCGCGAAACGCGGCGGCGGGAGCCTGCAAGGCACGTCTCGGAGTCAAGGGTGGTGGGCACCCTCGACGGCCTGCTCGGAGTAGCGCGCGGGAGCAACCTGCGCGCGACTACTCGGGCCAGGTTTGTAGGCGGCCAGCTTCCCCAAGCTGACCGCCCTCTGGCTCATTAGGGCGGAAGGCGGCGATCGTGTGCCGCCCTCCGGCGACCCGGTCTCTTACGGCGGATGGCGAGTTCGGCAGAAGCCTCCCTCGCCCGTTCCGCAGACTCCTTCTCGAGCACCACTGCCTCGCAGAAGGAGGAGACCGCATCCCACGACGTCTCGCTGCCGGCCATGGCCTTGACCACGGCCGGCAGGGAGAGGTCGTCCCCTATGACGTCGCGCAGAGCGCGACGTTGAGACGCCCAGGCTGTGCACACCTCCAACGTGTGCTGGGCCGTCTCATCGAGGCAGTCGTCGCAGTGGTGGCAGCGAGCGTCGGGCTCCCTCCCGGCGATCCGACACAGGTAACCTCCGAAGCAACCATGCCCCGTGAGTACCTGTGTCGTGCGGAAGGTTAGGACGCCGTGACGCCGCGCTAACCACTGGCGGAACACTGGACGAACAGCCTCGATCGTCAACCGGCCGGCAGTTGGTGTCGCCAGCCGGGATTCCCACACTTGTAATGCGGCTTCCCGCTCCTCCTCGGTGCGTGCTGGGCTTGCCGCGGCCCCGGACGCGAGGCCCCGACGCCGGCAATAGGCCAACGCCAGAGACGTCGCGTCCAGGTCCCACGGCACGACTCCGGCCAGCACGCACGCTGCCTCACCGGAGATGGTCCGATACCCCCGTATCGCCCGGATGGCCATCACCCTCTGCGCACGTCGCAGCAGGGCGATGTTTTGCCGATCCAGGGCGTCCGCCCATACGGGAGCGCCGTAGAGGGCCATCGATCGGACCACTCCGGTGTACAGCCGACGGCTCGAGGCGCTAGGCCCGGCGACATTGGGCAAAAGGCGCGCCAATGCCGCCGCCGTCTTCAGCAGTTTCGGGGCCAAGGATGTAAAGTGGCCCCGGAAACTCCACCGACCGTCCAGAACAAGTCCGAGGTACTTCATGCTCCTCTTGACATCTATTCTGATGCCATCGACGACGATGTGGGCATCTGCTGGTGGGCCCTTTCGAGGAGCGTGGAAGTATAATGCCTCAGACTTGTTCAGGGCAACCTCCAACCCTAACTTCCTAATTCGGCCGACGACGTCGGCCACTCCGGCCGTTGCGAGCATTGCTGCCTCGCGATAATTCCTCTGCTGCGCCAAGACCAGCGTATCATCGGCGTAGCAGAGGACTCCAACTCCTCGTAGGGTGTCGCCTCTTAACACCCAGTCGTACCCGATGTTCCACAGGAGTGGCCCAAGAACCGAGCCTTGTGGAACACCGCACGACACTCCGTACTCCACCCACTCTCCTCCAGGAGCCGGAAAGGTCACAGACCTCCCGGACAGGTAAGCCCCGATGACGCGGCGCAGGTATGGAGGCACGCGGTGATAGATAAGTGCCTCCTCAATGCAGGGCCAGGGCACGGAATTGAAGGCGTTGGCGATGTCTAAAGACACCGCCAAGACTCCATCGCCCCGGGCCACCGCCTCCTGCGCATGGGACTTCACCTTCAGTATGGCATCCACCGTCGAGCGCCCACTGCGAAAGCCATACTGCTGGTCCGAGAGATTTGGACCTGTCCGCTCCAAGTGGTGTTGCAACCTCCTCGTCACAACACGCTCGAAGAGCTTGGCGATCTCGCTCAAGAGCACAATTGGCCTGTAGGCGGAGGCTGAATCCGCCGGGCGTCCCTTCTTCTTGATGAGGACTAACCTGCCTGTCTTCCACCGCTGTGGAATTATGGCTTGAGCCAGACAGGCAGTGAATAGTCCTCGCACTCTGGGCCTAAGGGACTTAAGAGCCAAAGTTAACGCCCTCCCGGGAACGCCATCAAGGCCAGGTGCGGTGCTCTTGCTGCGAGATCGGCGAACTGCCTCCTCGAGCTCTTCCTCCTCCACCTGTGGTGCGACACTGTCCTCCTTCTCTTGTGGTGCAGGGCGGGCCATAGAAGGTGGTGAAAAATTGGCCCGCTGCGGGAATAGTGACGACAGAACCCCTCGGAGGACATCCGGTTGGAGTGTCTGCGTCAGTGGCGGAGCCCAAGCCCGTAGCTTACCAAGTACCATACGGTATGGCGTGCCAAACGGGTCTTGGTCTATCCCCGCAATCATCTGGTCGTGCGATTCGCCTTTCACACGACCGATTTCTTCCTGCAACCGCGTTCTCGCCTCGATATACACCTGGTACAGACGGTCTTCCTCCTCCTGGATGCTTTTTAAAAACACCTGTGGGAACCCTATTCTGACATATATAAAATTCTTTTTCTTTCTTTCTTTTTACGTTTGTAGTCCACGTAACGAAGGATTCGAACTGCTAATTTAATATATACCATTTTCATAAACTTGGTTCGTTTGGATTGATTTTGTAATACTCATTAAGTATTTCAAAATCAATCAAAATGTTTTTCATTAAATAAATCAGTGTAACCGTTTTTTTTTATTGTTTACTCTTTCTTACACTACAGACTTATGGTCCGTACCTTTTATCATCGCATACATTTGTTGTCATAATTTATATCTATCTTTAGATATTACTTAGAACTAGACTTACATTATTAGAGATATACATATATATTATTGTAACCGTTATAGAATACCTAATTTTAAATAGATATAAGATTAGGTAGTATTGTGGTCCCAGCGTAATTACGCGAAATATTCGATATTTTATATGTATTTGTTATTTATAGTTTCCATCATATTGATAATTTGGCCCCTCATGTTATAATGTAAAGTGAAGGAATCTTATTTGAATGTTTTGTTTGTTTACAGATGCCTAGACTATTTTTCTTATTTCCAGCGTCGAATAAAAGAAAAACTTGGGATCTTTAAAAGAATTAAGAACGCCATATAAGCAGCTGATATCATAGAGAAAATGACGCTAGGAGTTCTAGAGATGTAATATGCAGTAGGAGCTCCGATAATGAAATGAAGTAGCAACCGACTCGTATGTATGTGATGAAAATTTTCATCCATCACTAGCACCTCCATACTTAGATATGCATTTTGTATATTTTGTGACACTAGTTATTCCAGCGACAGACGTGGAGAAGAGTAGATTCTGTGAAGGTGAATATTATATCTACAGTCTTCAAGGCGAATATTTTTTTTGCTGAAATTTTTTTGTTAGTTTCAAGACACTTAATTTGTCCTCCATGGTGGCCTTATAGTCCTCACTTGATCTCAAGTTGTTAGCGATTTAATTTAAAAATAATCTTTAAAAAAATTTGCCTAGTCTGTTTTTAGAGCAGGTAGTTATATGCTCGTTCTTTTTTTGTTTTATAAATTAATTGATACGCCAGATTTGTATGTGTTTTAGATGGTTTGATAAAGAAAAGATAATAATTATGCTGCCAATGACAAGGATCATGTCTGGACTCTACGACTGTACGTCGCTAATTATTTATTCTAACAACAAATGATGTATTGTTCTAATATCACAATTCATTAATATGTACGTATTTTTGTATGTTTAAGTATTTATTTTATTCAAGAAAATTTGCTGTGCAATCATTCGTAGTGTCAATTCGTAGATTGGAGCGATGACGATGAATAAATTTAGTAACGCTTTGTGTTTACTTTTACATTATGTATTATTGAATTGTTTGGTATGATCTGTCGCCAACGTCCATACCACGTTGAACACACCGGTTCTCGTCCGATCACCGAAGTTAAGCAACGTCGGGCGCGGTCAGTACTTGGATGGGTGACCGCCTGGGAACACCGCGTGCCGTTGGCTTTTTGCTATATTTTTTAAATAATATTTTCTACTATATGACTATCCTTTTAAAAAAGGATTATTTAGAGGATTCTAGCATTCATTGCTATGCAGATGATAGCACGGACGCTGTTTACTCCGGCCGAGTAAGTCTTTCTCGGGAAAACGCCGAACAGTGCCGAAATAAACTTGTGTCTTCTGTTGAGGCATCCCTCGACAATGTCTTCTCATGGGGTGAAAGGAACCTAGTTCAGTTTAACCCCCTGAAGACACAAGTTTGCGCGTTAACCACAAAAAAATCCTATTTATCGTATCACCAGTCTTTCAGAACATTTCCCTTACAGCCGCGCCCACTATCAGTATATTGGGCCTCAATGTTTCGAGTGACTGCCAGTATCGCGATCATTTGGAAAGCAAGGCCTAGTTGGCCTCGAAGAAACTGGGGGTCATCAACAGAGCGAGATGGTACTACTTCACGCCAAAACACCGTTTGGCCCTATATAGGGCCCAGGTTCGGCTTCATATGGAGTACTGTTCTCATCTCTGGGCTGGTGCACCCCAGTATCAGCTTGAACCATTTGATCGCATATAACGTAGAGCCATTCGAATCATTGGGGACCCAATAATCTGCGAAAGGCTTGATACTTTGGCTTTGCGTAGATACGTCTCCTCGCTGTGCGTTCTCTATCGCATTTATCATGGGGAGTGTTCTGAAGAACTGTTTGACCTGTTACCTGCCGCCGAATTTTCTAACCGCACAGTACGTCATAAGCTGAAATATCATCCACACCACCTGGAGACGTGGCAATCCACTACTGTGCGGTTTCGTAGGAACTTCCTTCCACGCACCACGGAACTGTGGAATGGCCTACCCGCGGCAGTGTTTCCAGGTCGATATGACATGGGTACCTTCAAAAAGCGCGTCTATCTCCACCTTCAAGGCCGGCAACGCACCTGTAGCTCCTCTGGTGTTGCACGGGGCCGTGGGCGGCGGTAATCACTTACCATCAGGTGACCCGAACGCTCGTTTGCCTTGTCCTTTTCCATAAAAAAAAAAAGATGGTATGATAAAATAAATACATATTACCAAAAATATGCGTCAAGTCTGAACTCTGCGGACTCTACGTCACTAATTGTTTTAATCTATCAACAAGTTTTTTATTGCCAGAATAAAATTGTTATTGATCGAAATTTATACGTGTAATGTTTATAAACTAAAAACATTTACATATTAGAAGAGTCTGTATTAGTGAAGTCCTTTAAAATATGCAACTCAGTATCTAGTAAGAAACAAATATAATTGCTTAATCATTAAACTTGGCTTATAATTATAAGTAGTTTAGGGGACAATAATATTATATCGTTTAGCCTGGATAAAACGAAAGCTATCGACATTGCTCGAAGAATTACTCAGCTGAAGTGGCAGTGGGTGGGAAACATAGTGAGGAGAAAGGATGGCCGTTGGGGTGGAAAGGTTCTCGAGTAGCGGCCGCGAACCAGACGACGCTCGATGAGCAGGCCCTCTACCAGGTGGACCTACGATTGGATCAAGGTTGCGGAAAGCCACTGGATGCAGGCAGCGCAGGACAGATTGGTGTGGAGGTCCTGGGAGAAGGCCTATGTCCATCAGTGGGTTTAGAAAGACTGATATGACGGTAATGAGCCGGGCTGATGATGAAGTTCTGGCTCACATAATTTGTAGCTCCGAGCATTTTATACCACTTGTTGCACTTGGTATACCAAGCCAAGCCAAGCAAAAGCGTATTTTGTAGTTTTCTTTAATATTTATTTTGTTAATCTAATAGGAAAATGTGATAGCGGTTATCGAATAATGAAGAGAACAAGACACAATTGAAATTATTTCTCTTTCTTTTAGAAACGAAGTTACATAGAAGTTATATTTGATAAAGATAAACACAATAAAGACTCTTCAAAAAAATGTTTTATTAGGCATTACATTTATGTATAGTTTTCGATCAAAAGTAACAATAAAACGTTGATAGATTTGAGAAAAAATTGTGATGTAGAGACGGTAGAGTTCAGAGAAGAAGCTTATTTTTGGTAAAATGTATTTACTTAATCATACCATCTTTAAAAAGTATAGTCATACAGTAGAACATATTAATTTAAAAAATTATAGCAAAAAGCCAACGGCACGCGGTGTTCCCAGGCGGTCACCCATCCAAGTACTGACCGCGCCCGACGTTGCTTAACTTCGGTGATCGGACGAGAACCGGTGTGTTCAACGTGGTATGGACGTTGGCGAAAAATTATTTCAAAGACCCGAACACTATATAAAAAAAGTCTATAGTTTGAATATATCTATGAAAAAATTACGTAGAGAATGAAATATGAAATCTCAAATGGTATACGAACTGGACAGATTGGAAGGCAAAATTATTTTGTATATTATTTGTTTTATACCTATAAATTTTGCTTGTAGGAATCTGGGCCATATAAGATTTTTAATTATCGCACTCTTTAATTTAATAATGTAAATAAACTATTACGAATAATAAAATTCCGTGTCAAATCTGACACGAAGAACGGAAGTGTCTTCCAGAGCAGAGAAATGGAAATATAAATTTAAATAAATGTTTAATTTCCTTGAGTGAGGATCGAATCCACAACCAGTCGCGTTTACAGTCACACTTTGTGCCCTAGCGGTGTGACTGGCTTCTAATATTTTTCCAAATCAAAACAATTCTAATATTACAGTACCTATGATGTGCTTGGTTGCCCAGCTTCTATTTATGTAACGTAACAAACCATAGTATAAGTGGAAGTGGAGCAAATTGATCTTTCATACTATATCTATTTTAAAAAAATATAGTTTAATTAACACCTAGCGACATAAAATTGGCTTCGCCCGCATAAACTTATAAGTCTATATGTTGTTCTGATGTATAAACTATATTACTGTAACATTTTATCTAATCCGTTCAGTAGTTTTTGTGTGACAGTGGAACATCCATCCTCTCAAACTTTCACATTTACATTACCTATATTATTATTGTTATTAAGTAGAATAGAAGGATTAGACTGTTGAAGGCAGTACGCTGAATAGTAGGGTAATAGAGTAGTGTGGTCAAGGCACACCTAATAAACAGGATGTTAATAGGCTCAAAATCCAATAGAAATTTTTTTAAGATTTTTTTTTTGTTTCGTTTTCTCAACATAATCAAAGCTAAATTAGCAGATATTGGATAAAGAAATTTATCACAATGACCTGCGAAATTGTGAAAAATACTATAAAAATAAAAGTTTTTTTGGGCTTCTCGTTGTATGCTACATATTGCAGAGCAGGAAGAGGGAACTTCGTGTCCAGACATACCATTCTCCACCGTACTCATAAAACTATTTAAAAACACTATCAGTCAGACATATAATAACTAATTAATACACAATTAGTCTATCAATTTTAATTTCTATGTGCTGATATAAATCTTCGTTCTTAATACCGCAATCTATTAGGGACTTTTTCATACAAAACAATATTAATATTACTAAATTGTTTCCGTTTATTTCTGTTATTGTACTTAAATAGTCATTAGGTGTTATGTTATTGTTGAATCATTCTCATATGGCTTTATTTCAGGTTCTTACCCCTGGTAATAGGGTGTCTCATAACTCTGTAATATATGTTGTTTTATTTAAATCATTTTTTTTGGAAATCTCTTCAAATTAAATTTGTGCCTTTTGTATATAAAATTTTAAGAAAAAATAAGTCTGTTATAACTATTATAAGTACATATTTTAATATATTTAGCATGTTCATATGTATATGTAAATATATAATTAGAAAAATATTATTATACTTAATTTTTCTATACACGCATATTTTTATATTGCAATAGTAATAGGTTTCTTCTTTAAAAGAATAAACATTGAATATATAATATTTATATATTAATAAAAAAATGACAATTTTTTATTACTTAATTTTATTGTCACCCAAAAATATACTTTCACATCAACAACTCGGTTCGCTTTTAGGTCAAGTGCTTTTAAACTGTATATAATCAAAGTCCTTACTGCTTTTCAATAGCCATTGACATGGGCGTATCTAGAGATATTTTCATTTCCTGGACTTTACCTTTCCATGATCGTGTTAATGTTGTCTTTTAGATTTTACACCGAAAATTTTTTATAAGCAAAATTTTATGGTGGACACCAGACTATTCTGGGGTGGGCACGGACCACCTGGCCTCTCCTCTTCCGACGCCCATGGCTATTAATTACCTAAAGTTAATCTTTCTTTCATAAATCTAGAAAAAATATTTTCGTTATAATAATTAATTTCTATTCCAATATAATATAGGTACCTACTAGATATACTTAATAGGCCGGTCGTGGCGCAGCGGCACGAGGTGTGACTGCAAAACCGACCGGTTGTGGGTTCGATCCCCACTCGAGGAGATGAAATATTTACTTAAATTTATATTTCCATTTCTTCGCTCTGGTATCGAGGTTAAGCGCGGCGTTGAGTTCTGCCACTCAACACGCAATGCCTCCAGAATTCGGCAGAAAGTGGGGAACGGAGTGTCTTAACACTAGGTTCCCTCTGCCTACCCTGCTGTGTGCGGGATACAGCGTGAAGATATAGCGTAGAGATATATATATATATATATATATATATATATATATATATATATATATATATATATATATATATATATATATATATATATATACTTAATAATTTTCACTCATTTAGATGTATTTTTTCATCTGATATACTTCGTAGACTAGTTGTGATCTCAGTCGTTGAAATCTTTCTCTAATTATATTACTGACGGTCATAACATTTTGTTATTTGTAGATTCCTAATTTCAAATGGTAATTAAAAAAGTGCCATTTGTATAGTGATTTTTAATTCCTTCATCGGACGTGGTCCTCCGTCCGTGGGACCCTATAACAACTCGAAACACTGTCTGTTTGCGCGGAAAACGGGCAATGGAGTGTTTTGACACTAGGTTCTTTTTGCCACAGCTATGTATGAGATACAAGGTGAAACTAATCTTAATTTACAAGTTTTTGTAGGCAAAAATAAATATTATTAATAAGTACATATTTCAACTTATACATAATATAACGCGTTTTTTTTTCATATCTAATGAGTATAGGCAAATATTGAATCATATTTTAAAGGTGACCTGAAATCTATAAGGATATTTGGTGAAGGACTCGCGTACTTCCCCGCCCGCCTATCGTATTATTACCCTGTAGGTACTTCGAATGCTATCTTATATTGTTAGATACAATATTTCGAAATTAATATTATTTATATTATGTAGTAAAATGGCAGTATAATACAATATTTATTAAACCAAAAATTATTGACGGTATTAAAATAATGTTGTGACACACGGTGACGGATAAACAGACAATTTAGGGGTCCGTTTTCTATCATTCGACTACGGAGTCATCAGTCATGAAAAGGATATCTTTTTTGAATTTTGTGAAAGCGGAGTTTCAATTTATATTTTCTTGAAAAATAAAATTTCGAGAAAATTGTAACTAAATACATTATTAAATAAAAAACGATAGCTCAGATAATGATGAGAAAATAAAAACCAAAAAAATATATTGAAGAATGAGATTGTTAGATACTCTAAACTAATAATGTAAGTTTGTATTTTTCCTTTTAGTTAAAATTTTTATGCAGTCATTTTTTTGTTTTCTTATAATATTTTTTTTATAATACTTGCTTATATAGACAATTTTTTTAATTTGTTTAAACATTTTTTTAAAGAGTTATTCCACACTTAAGAAAGAAAAATACTTATTTAGAAAATTTATAAAAATTTGAACGTAGCGGATCGAATCCTAAATAAGTAATTTTTCGAATTATTTACGCAATAATAATACTTTTGGAAAGTTAAATGTGCTTGATTCAATAAAAAATAAAATATTTATTTCAATATAGGTACGTGTAGGTATAATATAGAAATTTCATGTTTCGTATATTATATGACATGAATTATATTTAAATTATTCTACATTATTATCTATAGAGTATGTTGATTGATCTGTACGTATAATAATTTCAGTGTAGCTTGGAGACGTACGGCTTAGTGATCAGAGCGCTTGGATGGCTTCCAAGAGGCGCGGATTTAAATCCCGTCGTCAATTTTTTATGCGTTTTCCATATAAGTGAAAGTCTGTACCTATAGACTTACCTGTATTTGATAATATTGTCTTTCATAGAATATGAATTAAAAATACTATACTATACTTTAAAAAAATCATAACATTATGATATTTAAATTGGTAATAAATATAAAGTAATAATTTATGATAACGAATTTTGTATCTTTTAATAAGGTAAATGGTAATAAATCACTAAAATAAAAAGAGGAGATAAGATTTTATTGAGACTTATAATATAAGATTATTTTATTTACAATATATAATTTCGCACTCGTCGTCACAGTCGTTACGGTTCCATGGTGTAATGGTTAGCACTCTGGACTTTGAATCCAGCGATCCGAGTTCAAATCTCGGTGGAACCTAACTTTTTTTTTAATTCTCTCATTTTCCCACATATCAGGTGGGCAAAGTAGTAGTAGTATCAAGATAGTTTTCTCCGTTTTAGGTATATAATTTTTTTTCTTCAAATTTTCCATTTTTATAAGGCTCAGAATCGAAAGGACACTAATATTTTATTAACTTGGTCACAATAGATTTTTTTATATACATTTATTTATGGATACATATTTATTTCGTAGAAAACACGACGGTTATGGTTTCTATTCCCATTCCCAGGAATAAAAAAATGTTATATGTTCACCTCCTCGCTCTGGTAATGAGGCAGAGAGCGGTGTTGAGTTTCGCCATTCAACAAGCAATGCTTCAAGAATTCGGCGGAAAGTGGAGTACGGAAGTGTCTTAATGGGAACAGATTTTTTATCACAAAAAAAGATCATTTTACATCTCGTTATCTGTGACCAAATTACTTTATTAGTAACATATAAGTTTTTGAGGCCAGTCGTGGCGCAGGGGCACAAAGTGAGCCTATAAATCGAATGGTTGTGGGTTCGATGCCCACTCGAGGAGGTGAAATATTTATTTACAACTGTTCTTCGCTCTGGTGTCGAGGGGAAAGCGCGGCGTTGAGTTCCGCCGCTCAACACGCAATGCCTCCAGAAATTGGCGGAAAGTGGGGAACGGAGTGTCTTGAAACTAGGTTCCCTCTGCCTACCCTGCTGTGTGTGGGATACAGTGTGAAGCTGGAAAAAAATAATAAGTTTTTAGAAGTTTTAGTTTACCACATGTATGTATGTTATTTTGAGATACTCCGTTTCGTCCAAACTTACATCAAATAATTACCCTAAAAAACATTAAATCATTTTTTCAGGTATAGTAAGGTTTTTAAATAGGGTTACACAGGGTTACTTCGGGTAATATCGCACACCATAAGCCTTTTTGGTTATAAAATCTGTTTTTTTTTTGAGATCAAACAGTCTCTTTATTGGTTAAATCAGTGCTTTTGTATATAACACTAATCAAAATTATATATTTACGATTATTAACTTCTAAACATACCTTAAATTCACTTGTTTTTGCATCTTGAATATCTAATCTTAAATATTTAAAATGGTAGGCCCATGTGGCCTACGGTCATATTGGGCACAACCGACAAATTAAGTAAATTATATTACCTACCTTAACAAATAAAATAAAAAAAAATAATGCAATATAGTATATATATAAATATTATGCATTATTTTAAACAACAATTTATAGATAAAAAAACTTTAAAATATATTTATTCTTTTTAAATATGTAATCCAAGCCAACGTCCATACCACGTTGAACACACCGGTTCTCGTCCGATCACCGAAGTTAAGCAACGTCGGGCGCGGTCAGTACTTGGATGGGTGACCGCCTGGGAACACCGCGTGCCGTTGGCTTTTTTTTCTACTTTGTAGAAACATTTGTTATTTTTTTATATTGCAGGAATCTATGTTTTAGAAATCAAATATTTGATAACTGGAATCCTAATTTAATGTGAAATAATATATTTTATCTTACGATTCTGATAACAAGACTATAATATCAATTATCAAGTTTTATACATATTCATATTACCCTAAACTTATTTTTTTTACTTTCCTGTAAGAGTAAGATTTTGGGAACAATGATGGGGACAAGATTTTGGGAATCAATGAAGTATAAATACTACTTCTTTGTTTATTTGATTCTAAAAAACACACAGTCATAAGAAAGTGCCAAGCCTAGTGATACGTCACTCTATTATCTACTCTTTAACTTTTTTGACACATTAGTTAATAGACGACGAATCCCAATACCGTAATTTCGAGGAAGAGACCAATAAATATATATTTTTTAATGTATTTTTTATAAAAAAATATATTTTTAAAAATGTAAAATTTATTTCTATTATGTAATAAAAATATATATATTTTAAATAAACAGTTCAAATTACTATGATATTTACTAATAAGTGCAATTCAACTTATTTGTGGCAGGCCAGGATCGAATTATATACTCTTTAGTTGTGTTATATATGTAAAGAGGCATACCCTATACAGAGGCCGCCCTGTCTTTTAGCGCTTCGTTCCCTCTGGTTGAGATGAAGCGTGAAACTTAAAAAAAAAACAGTAATATGGGGACTAGGCACACGAATTCGCGACATTAGTTGAAAATGGCTTTATACTTGATTTTTCCTTTTCCTCTAACCGAAAGAAATACGTAAAGCCTAAAAAACTGTCCAACATAAAATTTAAGCGTTTACTATTAAAAATAAGTACATTTAAAAAAAAAAAGATTTGATCGACCACACCTGTCCAACCTGTCAAATAGGACCTTCCACGTCAAAAGTCCCGTTAACCCACTAAGGCCGTGCCTCTCTCTTGGGCATCATAGGTTTTAATGAAAAAGCATCAAATTTCATAATTGACTGGAGCTCACCCCGCCCCTGTCTTGTGGGAGTCGCAATTTATTAATCAGAAATAATAATTCACGGGTAATGTTGGCGACGCGATGTGGACAGCGATAAGTAGTGCTTGTTGGAAGGGTTGTGGCGGGTTCCACGTATTTTTTGGTATTTTTCTTTTTGGGGTTGAAATTTTAAAATATCTATAGAACGTAAACCATATACCCAATATAAATTATTAGAAAATTATTATTTTTATTACACTATAATTATCTTATAATAATAATAACATAAAATATTTTATTGATATTTATAATAGCTTATTCAATTTTTCGACCTTATTCTATGTTTATCATACATTTTTTTATACTTAGATACAATTTTTTTACTAATATAAAAAGAAATTTCATGTTTGGTCACTACATTCGTTGGCTTTTATCATACTAAAAATTTAAATAGAATTATTAAAAAAATAGTTTTTAGAAACTTGTTTATATTAACCACTATTTTTGAAAATTCCGTGTAAAGAGCGGTGTATTATATTCAAGGAAGTTCTATTACATGTGTTCTAATTTTATTTCTTACCGTAAATTATTAATGTGTTCGTGTAAATCGGCTTTTTATATTTATCGTCATCCGTTGTGTCGTTGCCAAATTCACAACGAATAGATGTTCTCTAATCTTTAGTAGAATTTCCAGAGAAGTTAATAAAATATCGAGATATTTTTTTCTATGAAACATATTTGCTAAGAAGCTATTAATATATTTTACAGTTTTACTTTTTATGTTTGATTAAAAGTTATGTTTTCGAATGAAATCTGAAGGAAACTTGATATACATTAAATATTTATATTTCGACGAACATTTTTGGCAATATTATTTTTAATCACTTTATTTTGTTTATCTATCTCGTTATAACATTAGAGAATGTGTATAAAAAAATGCATTCATTTAATTTTTTATAGCATAATTTTGAGAAGGAATATTTGCTAATACTATTTTATAAGGAGTTGTTTTGTTTTAGTTTTAAATGCTTAATTTTATTTGTAATCGTTATTTTAATAACGATTACAAATCAGTTAACAGTTTAAATTGACGATCTTACACTATTAGACGGAATTTTGATATAATCATTGATTATTATCATAGAGAATTCTATAATTATTTTTTTATAAATAAAATATTTTGACTTCTTACTGACATATAATATTTAACCATCAAAAAGCATTAAACTACGTTCCACAAGTTAAACTAAAGTTTAAACAGTGTTGCCCACAACATAGATTTCAACGGACACGCCACTTGTCCCTTGGCACTGTCAGTGCAAGAGTTAGAATTTTTAATTAAACTAATCAGTTAATTCGTCAAGGCGCGGTTGAATACCCAAATGCTCTATACAGGTAACTATTATACAACAGGTAGTTTTTATATGCTAGAAAGTTTGAAGTTCTTTACTCTTGGGAATATCGTGCTCGAGGACGGTAAAAGAGGTTGTATATATAATTAGGTCACATTTGCCAGGATTTTTTTATGTTTTTTTTTTATTCGTTATCTGCTTTTATTGCTTCTGATGTGTAGATGTATTTTTGTGAAATTGACATTTGGCCAACATCGTACAGGTGAATCTGATAATAGTTATGATTTAGATTTGGATTTCTATTTCATAATAATTTTTTATTTTCGTTCCTCTAATAGTGTGCTTTATCTTTTTACTTTTTACTTTCTACATGAACTCAGGACATCGCGCGTTACATAATAAGCTCAGGACATTGGTGACGGAATTCAACATTGTCTTTGTGAAGGAACATAATTAAGAGTGGTAGCTATCCAGTGTTCAGAGGACAGTTCTTATTATTTATGTTTTAAACAGTAAAGATACAGATCATAACTTTCTTTTTTATATTTTTATTTAATTTTCATATAAACAATCAATTGATAGACAATTTGAGTTTAATATTCGCCAACGTCCATACCACGTTGAACACACCGGTTCTCGTCCGATCACCGAAGTTAAGCAACGTCGGGCGCGGTCAGTACTTGGATGGGTGACCGCCTGGGAACACCGCGTGCCGTTGGCTTTTTGCTATTTTTTGTTATGTATTATTACATATTACTCAAACGTTTTATTTCTCTTTTGGATATTATTTTTTTATTTACATAATATAACATGCCAAGCCAAGTTCAATCCAAGAAGAAACTGGCAACGCAGCACAGTAGTATTTAATTCCAGTCCGATCGACTGCCGTAAGCCGAGGTTCGTGTCCTGCAGAGGACGTCCCTACCGCCGTCGACATCCTCTCCAGCAGCCACGTAGTGTTTGTAATTCTTTGAGGACAGTGTACCCTCTTTTCTACCGACCCGGTGTTGATATAAAAGCTAGAAAGGCTACCGTTTGATACTTTTTACTATTTTCCAAACCTTTTGATATTTTTTACTTCTTTGTAATATCAAAATTTGTGTAACCTAAATTGAACGGATTACATTAATTTTGTTTCATCTATTATGATACTCGTAGCTTGTTTTTATAATATGTCTGAAGGCAGTTGATCAAAAGTACTTCTTTATTATTATATATTCAAACAACTTAATGTGCCCTACATCTTACGAAGGTGAGGAAGGAGCTGATTCTTATTTTATTTTCTATAACATATCTTATAATCTCAGAAAATCAATTTTAATTTCGGGAAATAAAACTTATTTCTTTACGACGTCTAGTATCAAAATTATAAAAGGAGTAACCACACATCCAAGTACTGACCGCTATTGGTATATGACTATATGAGTTAGCTTCCAATATCTCGTCCATTTAAAATAATGAAGAAATTAAAAAAAGGGCTAAAAAGCCAACGGCACGCGGTGTTCCCAGGCGGTCACCCATCCAAGTACTGACCGCGCCCGACGTTGCTTAACTTCGGTGATCGGACGAGAACCGGTGTGTTCAACGTGGTATGGACGTTGGCGAAAGCTTATTACAAAAGCTTGTTTAATTGTTTCGTTATTATTACTGATAATTTTCACGCAAATGCATACATATGTTCAATTTAACAGCAATTGAAATCATTGAAAAAAAAATACTTCAATTTCGAGTTAGTGAGTACGCATTCTGTCTTAACTATATATTAGACTAATAGTCCTCAAATTTCAGCTTTGCTAAAATAACGTAAGACTGGGGGCCCTAGGACTTCTATTGGGCTATTGCTATTTCATAAAAAATAACAAATACAAAATTATATTTTATTTATAAAGGGCAGATAGAAGATTCATTTGCACTGATTAATCTGTTTAATTAATCATACATAACGAAACATTATGTAGAGTCACGGAATAAAAAAATGCAATTTAGAAAAGAGGAAAAGTTTACATCTGGTAAAATTAAAACAATTGTATAAACAATTTGCGTAAATAAAGGTAATTATAGTAAATTGTAATGCCTCATCATGTAACGGTTCCATGGTGTAATGGTGAGCACTCTGGACTCTGAATCCAGCGATCCGAGTTCAAATCTCGGTGGAACCTGATATCTTTTGGTGGTTAATGTATTTTTTGTGAAGCTTCACGTAAATATCTTAAAATCATTAATAAATATATTTATTTAATTATGAAAGGTTATTTTCAAAGGCTTAGAAGATAGTGATAATAAGCCGCATTTTTATTATAAGACTTATTTTTTTATTATATTTTGTTCATAAAATATATTACGTATAATATATACAAATAATAATGAAATAAATATTTAAAAAAATCTCTACTTCTAAATTGCAATTTTTGATTCCACAACTCTACATAATATTTCGTTATGAACGATTATTAAAAAAGTATTACAATTATTAAATAGAGTAATCAAATATAAAAATAATGTCATAGTTGATGTGTATAAAAAATCTATACTTGTTATTTATTTTTAAAAATAGCCATATTTGACAGCAAAAAAGCCAACGGCACGCGGTGTTCCCAGGCGGTCACCCATCCAAGTACTGACCGCGCCCGACGTTGCTTAACTTCGGTGATCGGACGAGAACCGGTGTGTTCAACGTGGTATGGACGTTGGCGATGGCCTTCTCTAAGGTACTAAACACTACCTGATAAAGTTGCAACGGAACTTTAAATGGACCACAGGCAAACAAAATTCATATGTAGAGCTCACGTAGGAAAGCCAAACCACACACAACGCGTTCGACCATCAAGGTATAGGAAGAAAGGAAAAGCACTTTATCTTTTTTCTTTCTGTAAAAATGCGCTTTTTTGAAATAACCAAGAATACTCACGAGATAATACAAATAATTTTGTAATTTTCATAACTTTTTACCTTATTGAAACATCTTTGAATGATTTATAAAGTTTCTCTACATCCATGTCACACAGCATGCTCATATGCACACTAAGGTGGTCGGATGAGAGTACTTTGGATCAACTGCCATGAAATCTAGAAGAAAACATAAGTTATGAGGAATAAATGAAGAAAAAAAATATGTTCCAAAAATTTTTATTGTAAGTTGTTTTGTCTCTCCCTTTTACTCTCCATTGTAGAAAAAATATCTCTTACAAATAATAATTATATATAAATAAAATGCTTGTACAAACAATATTCCACACGATTCCATGGTGTAAAGGTTAGCGGTCAGGAAGGTTCTAACCACTAGACATATCACGAACCAAAGCATTAGTTATTAAATAATACTTTTAAAGTGTTTGGGATATTACTTACAATCTCTATATATAATAAGACAGTAAAAATATTTTGTCTTTACATTTAGTAATTTTGACTGAAATGGATAGAGGGACACTTAAAAATAATAATAGAAAGCAAAAAGATTTTTTTTGAATTTCTTGTCTGTCTGTCGACATATTTTTGTCCGTATTTTTCTCTGAAAGTCATGAACCGATTTACTTGAAAATTTCACCAATTGCTTTGTTTTAGCTCAACTTAAATACTAAAGTTTAGTTCATCAAAATCGGTTCATTAAAAAAAAAGTTATTGTCATTTGAAAGAAGTCGTAATTAATTCAACACGGAGATAAAGAACGATCTTGAAAGAAATATCAAGTAAATACAAAGATTTTTTGGTTGGTTCGTTCATATAATATATGTAACTAATTTGAAAACTGTACAGGAGTTAATATGCAATTATTACAGTAATTTTACAAAGAATATTATGAATCCTTCAAATCAATAATTTAACATTTAAGGCTGTTTCTGAATGAGTAAATTAAATTATTCACTGACATCAGCACATTTAACAGAGTATATTATATAGGTAAAAAGAACATAAAGTTACAAAAATATATACGTGTAATAAATAATTAGCTTTATGTATATTTTATAAATATTAAATATCAACAATGGTCGTGTTTTTTTTTTTAAAACAATCAAAAATTCTTTGACGATAATGTTGTAAAAAAATCATATTAGAAGTCATTATAGTTTTCAATCAATTCTGCTTATTAAATCAATAATCATGTATTTTAAGCGGGCGAAGCCGTGGGCGAGCCGCTAGTATAATATATATTACATGGTGTAATCGTTAGCACACTGGGTTCTGAATCCAAGTTCAAATCTCAGTGAAGCTGCACTTCGATCCCCACTTTCCGCCGAGTTCTGAAGGCATTGCGTGTTGAGTGGCGGAACTCAACGCCGCGCTTTGCCCCGACATCCGAGCGAAGAAATGAAGATATAAATGTAAATAAATATTTCCTCTTCTCGAGTGGGGATCAAACCCACAACCTGTCGATTATTCAGTCACTCTGTGCGCCCTTTCGCCACGATTGGCTTCGAATTATTATATTATTAAAAATATTAAAAAAATTGTGGCTCCAGCTAAAATTTATGTTTTGCGGATAATTCTCTTTGGTTTGAAACTCGTGAATACATTAATCATATATTAAGATTTTTTGTAAAATATTATACAAAAAATAAATATCTTACCGAATTACCTACTTATCAAAGACAACGTTAAAAACCGGTCGTTATAATTTAAGTAATTATTCTAATAATAATTACGAATGGTGAGCACTCTGAACTTTAAATCCACTGATTCAAGTTCAAATTTTGATGGAACCTTATATTTCTTTATTTATTTATATAAAGCTTCTGTTATTGCGCAGTGGCACAAGTGTGTGATTGTACTCGCGATTGATTTTGGGTCCGATTAAAATAAATATTTGTTACAATTAAAATATTCATTTCTTCACTCTGGTGTCGAGGCTAAGTGTGGCGTTGAGCTCTGGCACTCAACACGCAATGCTTTCAAAATTCGAATAGGCGGATAATGATGAATGGAGTGTATCAACACTAGGTTCACTCTGCCAACCCTGTTGTGTGCGGGATGCAGCGTGAAGTTGATTTTAATTAATGTAAATACATCTATTTATTATACTGCTACCTACCTAGAAAATCTTTGGAAGTTCATACCCCAATTAATTATTTTCGTGATACACCAAAAATATCAAGTAACATTTATTTTGTTTTCAGTATTATTTATAATTTATAACAGAATTAAAAAATGAGGACAGATTTATTATTACATCTCTCATAGCCTCAATAACTCTCTATAAGGCGTCTGACTAGAAATCAGATTCCCTCTGGGAGCGTAGGTTCGAATCCTACTGACTGCGAATTTTTTTATTAATCATAATTTCAGCAAATACGCATGTTTTCATTAATGTGGTATTGATAGAGAGTTATTGAGGCTATGAGAGATGTAATAATAAATCTGTCCTCATTTTAAACTCTGTTATAAATAATAAATAATACTGAAAACAAAATAAATGTCACTTGACATTTTTGGTGTATCACTAAAATAATTAACTGGGGTATGAACTTCCTAAGATTTTCTACGGCCTGGTGGCAGTATAATAAATAGATGTATTTACATTAATTGAAATCAACTTCACGCTGCATCCCGCACACAACAGGGTTGGCAGTGTGAACCTAGTGTTGATACACTCCATTCATCATTATCCGCCTATTCGAATTTTGGAGGCATTGCGTGTTGAGTGCCGGAACTCAACGCCACGCTTAGCCTCGACACCAGAGCAAGAAATGAATATTTTAATTTAAACTTCTGTTCATTTAAGTTTCCGTTGCGACTTTATCAGGTAGTGTTTAGTACCCTAGGAAAAGCCATCGCCAACGTCCATACCACGTTGAACACACCGGTTCTCGTCCGATCACCGAAGTTAAGCAACGTCGGGCGCGGTCAGTACTTGGATGGGTGACCGCCTGGGAACACCGCGTGCCGTTGGCTTTTTGCTGTCAAATATTGATGTTTATAAAAAAGTAACAATTTTTTTTTATATAGAGCAACTGGAAGGTTCTGTTGAACTCATGACCGAATCAAAAATTGCAAAAATGGAGGAAAAATTAAATTATTATTCATTGTTAATTGTGTTATGAACAAAATAGTATTATAATAAAACTACGGGTTATTGACATTTGTCAACTTTTGGACACATGTATTTAGCAAATCAGCAGTAATGATAGCAGTTAGTATTAATTTCTTTTAAATATGCTGTTGCCAACGTCCATACCACGTTGAACACACCGGTTCTCGTCCGATCACCGAAGTTAAGCAACGTCGGGCGCGGTCAGTACTTGGATGGGTGACCGCCTGGGAACACTGCGTGCCGTTGGCTTTTTTGCTGGCAAATGGCTATTTTTCCCGACTGCTAAGGAAGGGTTATGTTTTTCGCGCGTATCTTGTATGTATGTAACATTCTTTATTACCTCGTATCTCCAGAACCGCTGAACGGATTTACATATTTGAGGTATCGTTAGATTCGTATTAGCAGCCCAAGTGTTCTTAGATAGGTGACGTTAGTAAAAAATGATCATGGCGGCTGTGGTACGCCATTGGACATAGTAAAAAAAAAATTTTCGTTTCGAATACTACAATATGGGTATCAAATTCAAGAGCTCAATTTCAGGGTTTCAAAAAGGTATATCATGATTATCATTACCATAATAAATTCTAACAAAAAAATGAAAAATAAAAAAATATTTGTAAAAACAAAAACCCCGACTGCATCAAACTAAAAAGAAAATAAACAAGCCCAATAGTTTATTAGGATTAACAGTCGGGACCTATAAGTAATTCTTCAATCAATAAAATCTTTACCAGGAACCTCGCATAATTTAAAGAGGTCCCGGCTGTTAATCCTAATAAACTATTGGGCTTGTTTATTTTCTTTTTAGTTTGATGCAGTCGGGGTTTTTGTTTTTACAAATATTTTTTTATTAAATAAATAACTAGTATAATTTTTTACAGAACAACTATGACATTAATTTGAACTGTTTATTTAATAATCTTAATCCTTTTTTTTAATAATCCTTCATAAAGAAACATTATGTATAGTTGTGGAATCAATAATTGAAATCTAGAAGTGAAGATTTTTTTTAAATCTTTATTTCATTGTAAATTTTATAAATATTATGAACAAAATATCAAAAAAACGTTCGTCGTATAATACAAATACGGCTTATTAACACTGTCTTGTAAACCTTTGGTCGTGTAATAAATAAATATATTTATTAATGATATTAAGATATTTACGTGAAGCTTCACAAAAAATACATTAACCACCAAAAGATATCAGGTTCCACCGAGATTTGAACTCGGATCGCTGGATTCAAAGTCCAGAGTGCTCACCATTACACCATGGAACCGTTACATATTGAGGCATTACAATTTACTACAATTACCTTTATTTATGCAAATTGGGATTACAATTGTTTTATTTTTACCAGATATAAACTTTTCCTTACTTCTAAATAGCATTTTTTTATTCTGTGACTCTACATAATGTTTCTTTGTGTAAGATTGTTAAACAGATCAGAATCAGTTCAAATGAATGTATTTTTTTTATATTTGTTATTTTTTTTATAAAATAGCAATAGCCCAAGATCCCAAGGCCCCCAGACCGATGTCATTTTAGCAAAGCTGAAAACTTTAAGACTATTAGTCTAATATGTAGTTAAGACAAAAGGTACATCTCTATAAAATATGAGTTTTTCTTTGTAATCATATTTGTGGCAAAACGAAATATTAATGTAGCAAAAAATTTTTTTACTATTCTTTCAGTAACAAGGTGGTTTATGTGTTTATTCAAGAAAGTGGAACATTCGTTACTAGCTTAATTTCTTAGTATAACATAAATGACAATAAAATAGGCAAAAAACCAACGACACGCGGTGTTCCCAGGCGGTCACCCATCCTAGTACTGACCGCCCCCGACGTTGCTTGACTTCGGTGATCGGACGAGAATCGGTGTGTGCAACGTGGCATGGACGTTGGTGAAAGCTTATTACCAAAGCTTTTTCAATGGATTCGTTATTATTACTGATAATTTTCATGAAAATGCGTACATATGTTTAATTTAAAAACAGAAATTGAAATAATTTAAATATTATAACTCCACTTTCGAGTAAGTGAGCACACATTGACTTAATTACATATTAGACTAATAGTCCTCAAATTTCAGCTTTGCTGAAATTACGTAAGTCTGGGGGCCCTAGAATCTTGGAGTATTACTGTTTTTTAAGAAATAACAAGTATAAAAAAAAATATTTATAAAGAGCAGATAGAAGATTCATTTGCACTGATTAATCTGTTTAGTAAACTTACATAAAGAAACATTATGTAGAGTCACGGAATACAAAAAATGCAATTTAGAAGTGAGGAAAAGTTTACATCTGGTAAAATTAAAACAATTGTATAAATAATTTACGGAAATAAAGATTATTTATAGCGAGAGGAAAAGAAGCTGCTGAATAATTATATCACCAAAATGTAGCACGCTTTAATTATTTATTAAGTGCTATATTTCTTATAAGAGTTAATTTATTTTTAACTTTTTAGTTCATTTTCAAGCAAATAATAAAAGCTTGTTCTCAAAAAAGGTTTTTTTTCTTAAATTTATTTTTCGTTTGATCGAATTAAACGAGCCAAAATTTCGGAATTACGGAATTCCTATAACCACCTTCCAGCTCCATCATCATAGCCTGGTTTCCATAAAGTATCAAAGTACTCGTCAAAACGAATCAACCGAGTTCAAACTCGATGGGGCTGCGTCATCAGCTTAGCTCTTTGTCATAATAATATCACATTGTCATTCGGAAACCGGGAAGTGGATTAAATGTATTTTGCAAAATTTGATTACAAACAGACAACGGGACAGGACAAAAGTAAACAAAAGCTTGTAAAGATAGCCATATTTGACAGCAAAAAAGCCAACGGCACGCGGTGTTCCCAGGCGGTCACCCATCCAAGTACTGACCGCGCCCGACGTTGCTTAACTTCGGTGATCGGACGAGAACCGGTGTGTTCAACGTGGTATGGACGTTGGCAATCATTTGTTTTAACGAACTGAACACTATCTAACGCAGTCATAATAAAAAAAAATAGACAATAGGAAAAAAAATCAAAATTCAAAACGCAAAAAGGGAATACGTAGAATTTCTTAGAGGACAGATGGAGAGAAAACAAAATGTTGATAGAACTGACTCATTTGTTGCTGTTTACTCAATTTGTCCATTACAAATACTTTTTCCTATACAATTAATTTCAGGACTGAGTATTGAACTTGGCACACAGTTACGTCTATCTCATTCTGTACAAAAAGTAATGATATCCCATCAAAAACACAAATATAAAATGAGAGCCAAGTTCAGTAATATGATATATGCCTTGATTGTTGACTTCAGCGATAAAAGAGTGGGAACACCATGTGTCGTTGGATTTTTTGCGTTTTAGCCAAAATATACTATATTTCTTAATTAATTATTTTTATGATTTAAAACTTTTTTACCTTTTACTTGACTCTAAACTGCCCCATTGCTTTAATTTATTATTATACTTAGAATTCCATTCCATATCTAAAGAGAAAAAAACGAACACTTACAGGATCGCTGTCTTGTTGTCTGTCTGTCTGTCTGTCTATCTATGAGTCCGACTGTCGAGACCCTTTTTCTAAAGGTCGTGCAAAAGTATCAAGCTTAAATTATTGCTAAACTAATGTTTTTTTAAGGTAGATAATATAACAAATATGAGAAAGATCAATATGAGGCCGTCGCGTCGTGGCGCAAGGACATATGTATGTGGCTACAATGCGAGGATTGTGGGTTCGATTCCCGCTCGGAGGAATGAATAATAATTCAATCAAATAATAATTTGTTAATACTTTAATTTCTTCGCTGTGGTAGGTTGAGCTCCGCCACTCAACACACAACGCCTCGAAAATTCAGCAGCAAGTATGGAATGGAGTGTAAAAAAAAAGTCATATATGAACTTCATACAAGATTTTGTAAGTATGTCAAGTAACAGGTACTACAATTAGAAAGTACTTTATCAAAAAACATTTTAAGATTAAGATATATGTGTTTACAACTTCACACTATGTATTATACAGCAGTCGTGGCCGAGCGGTTAAGGCGTCTGACTAGAAATCAGATTCCCTCTGGGAGCGTAGGTTCGAATCCTACCGACTGCGATTTTTTTATTAATCATAATTGCTGCAAATACGCATGTTTTCATTAATGTGGTATTGATAGAGAGTTATTGAGGCTATGAGAGATGTAATAATAAATCTGTCCTCATTTTAAACTCTGTTATAAATAATAAATAATACTGAAAACAAAATAAATGTCACTTGATATTTTTGGTGTATCACTAAAATAATTAACTGGGGTATGAACTTCCTAAGATTTTCTACGGCCTGGTGGCAGTATAATAAATAGATGTATTGACATTAATTGAAATCAACTTCACGCTGCATCCCGCACACAACAGGGTTGGCAGTGTGAACCTAGTGTTGATACACTCCATTCATCATTATCCGCCTATTCGAATTTTGGAGGCATTGCGTGTTGAGTGCCGGAACTCAACGCCACGCTTAGCCTCGACACCAGAGCAAGAAATGAATATTTTAATTTAAACTTCTGTTCATTTAAGTTTCCGTTGCGACTTTATCAGGTAGTGTTTAGTACCCTAGGAAAAGCCATCGCCAACGTCCATACCACGTTGAACACACCGGTTCTCGTCCGATCACCGAAGTTAAGCAACGTCGGGCGCGGTCAGTACTTGGATGGGTGACCGCCTGGGAACACCGCGTGCCGTTGGCTTTTTGCTGTCAAATATTGATATTTATAAAAAAGTAACAATTTTTTTTTTATATAGAGCAACTGGAAGGTTCTGTTGAACTCATGACCGAATCAAAAATTGCAAAAATGGAGGAAAAATTAAATTATTATTTATTGTTAATTGTGTTATGAACAAAATAGTATTATAATAAAACTACGGGTTATTGACATTTGTCAACTTTTGGACACATGTATTTAGCAAATCAGCAGTAATGATAGCAGTTAGTATTAATTTCTTTTAAATATGCTGTTGCCAACGTCCATACCACGTTGAACACACCGGTTCTCGTCCGATCACCGAAGTTAAGCAACGTCGAGCGCGGTCAGTACTTGGATGGGTGACCGCCTGGGAACACCGCGTGCCGTTGGCTTTTTTGCTGTCAAATATGGCTATTTTTAAAAATAAATAACAAGTATAGATTTTTTTATACAGAGCAACTATGACATTATTTTTATATTTGATTAATCTATTTAATAATTGTAATACTTTTTTTAATAATCGTTCATAACGAACATTATGTACAGTTGTAGAATTAAAAATTGCAATCTAGAAGTGGAGATTTTTTTTTATCATTATTTCATTGTAATGTGTATATATTATACGTAATAAATTATGAACAAAATATCATAAAAAGCTTTTATCATCATCGGCTTTTTCACACTAACTTCTAAACCTTTGAAAATTTTTACCTTTAAAAACTACATAAATATATATATTTATGATTTTAAGATTTTTACGTGAAGCTTCACAGAAAATACATTAACCACCAAAATATATCAGGTTCCACCGAGATTAGAACTCGGATCGCTTGATTCAGAGTCCAGAGTGCTCACATTTACACCATAGAACCGTTACTTTATGTGGCATTAATAATAAATAATAATAATATCAGATAGTGTTTAGTACCTTAAGAAAAGCCACCAACGTCCATACCACGTTGAACACATCGGTTCTCGTCCGATCACCGAAGTTAAGCAACGTCGGGCGCGGTCAGTACTTGTATGGGTGACCGCCTGGGAACACCGCGTGCCGTTGACTTTTTGCAATTAATATTGCTTTTTTTAAATAAGTAACAAATATTTTTTTATTTAGAGCAAACTGAAGCTTAATTTGAACTCATTACTCTACTTAATAACACACGTAAAGAATCATTATGTAGAGTTAAAGAATTAAAAGATGCAATCTAGAAGTGGAGAAATAAATAAATCTTTATTTTACTGTAATTTTTATTATCTGCAAAATAGTATTAAAAATAGTATTATTATAAAACAACAATTTATTGACACTTTACTTTACTTTACTTTACATACTAAACTTTTGGACGTATTTATTCAAGATGATTTTAGAATATTTACGTGAAGATTCCTAAAAATAAAATTAATCGCCAAAAATAACAGGTTCCACCGAGATTTGAACTCGGATCGCTGGATTCAGAGTCCAGAGTGCTAACCATTACACCATGGAACCGTGGTAAAATAAGGCATTATGATTAATTACAATTACCTTTATTAAGGAATATTGTTTGTACAAGTGTTTTATTTTTGTATAAGTATTACTTGTAACAAGAAATATTTATATAAAATCTTACACTCTACAATGAAGAGTAAAAGGGAGAGACAAAACAACTTACAATATAACGTTTTAAACATCGTTTTTTTCTTAATTCATTCCTCATAACTTACCTATGTTAGACTATGTGTTACCTTATAGATTTTATGGCAGTTGATCCAAAGTACTCACATAAAACCAAGTGTGCATAAGAGCATGCAGTGTAACATAGACGAAAAAACACATAATTACTTATTTTTTTTAATCAGTAAAAATATAATTAGTTAACTAACTGTTTTTAAATATGGCAAATAATTGCGGAAGAAAACAAAATACTAAAATGTTATTTCTTTCATCCACCATTTCACCTTCATGGTTGAACGGAAAGCAAAACCACACACGACAGTGTGGTTTTGCTTTCCTTTATGAGATAGTGTTCAATCCTTTAGCACATGCAATCGCCAACGTCCATACTACGTTGAACACACCGGTTCTCGTCCGATCACCGAAGTTAAGCAACGTCGGGCGCGGTCAGTACTTGGATGGGTGACCGCCTGGGAACACCGCGTGCCGTTGGCTTTTTGCTATTTTAATATTAATCTATAAATTAATTTCTTATTTAATCAAGTGTTTGCATTGTTGTTAATGTAATCTATAATTGAATTATCTCTATTTGATAGTATCCGGTTCCATGGTGTAATGGTGAGCACTCTGGACTTTGAATCCAGCGATCCGAGTTCAAATCTCGGTGGAACCTAACTTTTTAGAGGGTTAACATATTTTTGACAAATAAATAATTCAATAAAATACATTAATTTACTATACCGGTGATTAGTTACTGCGCTCTTATATATATATATATATATATATATATATATATATATATATATATATATATATATATATATATATATATATATATATATATATATATATATATATATATATATATTTATAGGTAATTTCCTGGAGAAGAAAGACAAGAAGGGAGGCTGTTTCTGACTGATTTATTTCTAAAATATCTTAGGTTGAAATGAGTATATTCTTCAGATATCTTAATTTTTATTTATTAATTAATTTAATATATATGAATAAAATGTTATGTTTTTGGCACTATTATTTAGAAGATATCCTGCCATTCTAATTTAGCAACTATTACAAGACATATTTTTTATGGAAAAGACAAACACCCCTGTAAAACTAGATGAGCTACAGGTGCGTTGCCATCTTTTATGTACGCAAGGCAAAATAAAATGTGTAACTATATTGGAATTTATGGCAAAATATACGTATCAAATCTTTGCCTAGAATAAAAAAATCGCAGTCGGTAGGATTCGAACCTACGCTCCCAGAGGGAATCTGATTTCTAGTCAGACGCCTTAACCGCTCGGCCACGACTGCTACATATACAGCTTAAAAAAACACACGTTTCTTTATGTGAGTTTACATCTATAAATTACTACTTTCTATTTTAAGCTCTTGGCCTACATAAGAAAACGAAAAATAAGCGGTGAAGGTACCAATCGACTCGACACATATACATATCGAATTCGACACTATAAAGACAATTAAAATGAATAGGGTACATCCGGTTGACCTAAACTTATGAAATTTGGCAGCTAGCATCTACAGGTAGTACTAGTTCAGGAAAAAATCATATCATGAAAACATATACATTTGTGGTTAAATTCTAAAAAATAATAGCCTTAAAAAGGGGGGCAAAATTGGTATTAAAGCCGCTAGTTTAAATGAGATATCAGATGAAAGGGCTCTGGCTAAGCTAAGCTTGAATTTTAGAAAAAGCTCGTGGCCATAAATTTTAGTACTCGCGCTCGTCTGGTATTTCTTATTTTATTTTTCGGGACAAAATTTGTTGCAAGTTAAATTTCTGGGGTGGGCACGGCCTATCCGGCTCCTCCTTCCTTCTTAAATCCATGGGTTAAAATCCAATCGTTAATACGATACTAGTTAATAATTAATTAACTATATAATATTGGCATTTTTGGCACTTTTGGACTTTGAATCCACCAATCCGTGATCAAATGTCGGTGGAACCTTACTTGTTTGTATAAAAGCTTCATATATTTTGTTTCTTAAATCGTAAATAAATCTAAAACATTGTTATTTAAATTAAATTAATTTGATTGAATCCTTAGTTAATAATTTTAAAAAATAAATAAAAAACACTGAATACATCTATTAAAGTAAGACAGTGGGAACATGTATAATAGTTTCAGACGTGTCACTTAACAAATTTTTTCATCTCGCACTCGTAACAGGGAAGGTAGACGAAACTGGGAACCTAGAATTATATACTAAGCAACAGTAATATGTTGTTAAATTTTGATTCTAACAACATATTACTTCACTAATTAAAATCTTAGTTTTATTGGCAAATGTGTACTTCGCCATTAGGCAAATATTAATATTCATCTTTTCTCCCATTTTCACATTTGAGTTTTTTATATAGACGACCATTTTTTCAATGAACTAAAAACCTGTTTAGCTTAAAGAGTAATTTGATTTGTGAAAGTACTATTACATGCGATATTGATAACTATTATCTATATACATATATAAAAGGTCTTGTGCTGACTGACTGAGGTAAGACGCACGCAGAGCCGTAACCGCTGATGGTAGAAACGTGAAATTTTGGGCAGATGTTTATTTTCATATTCTGGACATCCACTAAGAAAGGATTTTGAAAAATTTTAACCCTAAAGGGATGCAATAGCGGTTGAAAGTTTGTATGGTTTTTTTTTAAATTGGCAACGATTTTTATAAAATTTGAAATTCAGACTCTTAAAAACATTTCACTGAACACGTCTTTCATGGTTTTTTAGAAATCACCCCCTAAGGGGCAAATAAGGGGTTGAAAGTTTGTATGAAATAATCTTTAAATCACTTATACTCACATTAATTCAGACTGTTAAAAATATTCTATTCAACACGTGTTTCGTGGTTTGTTTAGAATTCACCCCTAAGTGTAAAAATAAGCGGGCGAAGCCGCGCGCGTCCACTAGTCTATGATATAATATTCTAAAATAGCTTATATATGAAAGTGGTAGGCATCAAACTTAATTTTCTTTTATAATCTAAGAAATAATTAAAAAATATATATATATATATATGAAACGTCAATTTAACGTTATAAACATAAAATATAGAACAAAAAGCCAACGGCACGCGGTGTTCCCAGGCGGTCACCCCCATCCAAGTACTGACCGCGCCCGACGTTGCTTAACTTCAGTGATCGGACGAGAACCGGTGTGTTCAACGTGGTATGGACGTTGGCGAAAGCTTATTACAAAAGCTTGTTCAATTATTTAGCTATTATTACTAATAATTTTGACGAAATTGGATAAATATGTTCAATTTAAAACAATTGAATTAATCTAAAAACATGACTTTTGGTAACTTATAACAATTAGCCAATTAACAATATTATTACTATAAGTTTTAAACGCAAAAAAGTTAGGTTCCACCGAGATTTGAACTTGGCTTTACTGGATTTGGGATTCACTTTGTTCAGTTTTTCTCAGTAACGCGTGGAGGTATCGAGCTGATTTTTTTATCAAGTACTCACGTCTATTGTCCTTTGGAGTTGTGAAAAATTCTTATTTTTAAAGCCAATGCAATCAAAAGATACAGCCATTTATCTCGCATATTTCCGTCAGGGAATCAAAACTTATAGGATGACCTTCACGTGAACTCGGAATCTTTTAATGCAAAAAGTAAAAATTTATACGTATTTCATAGAAAAAATAATTACAAATTTATATTTGTAGATCATTGCATACAAAATGAGAGCATATGCCCGCAAAAGTTTGTCAACTTAAGTAAGTTCTATTTTCTTTTCCCAGTTGACCTACAATCCTGAAATTGGTACGGAAACCTCGGTGCGCAAATAAGCCTCGCACTGACCCGTTTTTTTTCATATTAAATATTATTATTTAATAATATTTTTTTATTGCTGTTTTTGAATATTGAAAATATATAAGACTTTATGGAAAATATTAGTAATATTAAAGAAATACTTGAGCGAGCTTTTATAGTTAGCGCATGCCAACGTCCATACCACGTTGAACACACCGGTTCTCGTCCGATCACCGAAGTTAAGCAACGTCGGGCGCGGTCAGTACTTGGATGGGTGACCGCCTGGGAACACCGAGTGCCGTTGGCTTTTTTGAACTTTTTTAACATTTCTCCACTATTTTTAATGAAAGAGACATTAGAAGCTTAGTCATACCACGAGCGTCAGTACTGGGATGGGTGACCTCTTTTAGATACTCAATATAGTAAAGAAATTAGTTTTATTTTCTGAGCTTATACAATATGTAACAAGAAATAAAATCTTACTTGAACAAATGTTTAATAACTATATTTAAGAAACTATACTTTTTTAGCTTCACGCGGTTTCCCGCACGCGGCAGGATAGGGAGAGGGAGTGCCTAATTCTAGAGAACGTATCCCCAGGGTGGCAGATAGGGGAATGCTCGTCGTTAGAAGAGTAAAGGAGACATAAAATACCCTCCTTGGAGCAACAGACCGGAGAGAAAACTCCATTACAAAGCTCAGCTCTCGAGCTTCTTTGACATATTCGAAGTAGAAGTCGAGAGCTGTTACAAGTGTTCAGATCGGAGTGCTTGTTAGAGATGGCGACGGAAAAACCCTACAGGGATGAACGGTGGCACTCGAGTCTTTCAGGAAGATTACGACCTTGATGTCAGGAAAGCACAATCAAATAGAATGAAGATTACTAGGGCGTACCCCTTAAGCGACGCTGGTGAAAGCGAGACATTTTAGGGCTTCCCCCAAAACCGACGGCAAGAATAAAGAGCGAAACATTAAGATAATTTTCGAGCTACGTATTGCTATATGGGAACATCCATCCATCTAGCCATCTTGAATCGATGATGATGTGAATGTGGCAATTGTCACATTAATTAATTAACAAATAAAACAATCTCTGTTTTAGTTACAGTTCATTTTAAGTATATTCAATGTATTTAAAAAAATATCAACATTGTATTCGATATTATTTTTCTATGCACAAAAAGTGTCATTTAGAGTTCACCTAAATAAAAAAATAATTAGTTACTAGTTACAGTTAAAGCATAATTGACGCCGTTCTGTGTGATTGTAAATAATTTGTTTAATCAAGTGTATAAGCCATTGTTTTTACTCATAATAATTAATGAAATACGATTAATATTATAGTAAAACATTAATATCCGGTTCCATGGTGTAATGGTGAGCACTCTGGACTTTGAATCCAGCGATCCGAGTTCAAATCTCGGTGGAACCTAACTTTTTAGGCTTAAAAATACTATCCCACATTTTTATTGATATTTTAGGGCCAATTTCTATTAGTTTTATGGCAGCATAGCAGGATAAGCTGAGATAACCTAATGTGTAACTTACATATTATGTTTTTATTTTGAAAGCAATATTATTTGTAGAGCCTGCCCTATGTTTTTTGTAGGTTTCCTCAAACATGCCCATTTTAATAAACGAGCTTTTAGAATGTGCATACGCCAACGTCCATATCAATTACTACCAAATAACTACTTGGTTCCATAGTGTAAATCATCAGTAAATAAATGCACCCAAAGATTTATAAATGTTAACAAGTTGTATTTACTTATGTATCAATAATAAAAAAAAAATAAAAAAAAAATCTCAATGTCTAATTACAAACAATTGATTCCATAACTCAACATTTTTTTAACATCTCACTGTATCCCGTACATAGCAGGCAGACACTTCGTCCCCATCAAGTCGTTTCGATTTCTCACTTTCCACCAAATTCTCTAGGCATTGCGTGTTAATTTCAAGCGTTGCCTCGTTACTAGAGCGTGGAATGGTAATATTAATTATTTTATTCCCCGAATGGTAAGCGAACTCACGATCATCGCGTTTACAGTCGCATGCCTAGGCCACTGCGCCCAAAAAAACTTAAATGGTAACTCTACATAATACTTTAATTTGTGCAATTAATAAATAGAATAATCATCTCTGTACAAAACGAAAATTAAAAATCGGTAAAGAAAATAAAATATTTTTTAATTGTTTTTAAATAAAAAACAGTATTGCAAATATTTGCAAGCAAAAAGCCAACGGCACGCGGTGTTCCCAGGCGGTCACCCATCCAAGTACTGACCGCGCCCGACGTTGCTTAACTTCGGTGATCGGACGAGAACCGGTGTGTTCAACGTGGTATGGACGTTGGCGAAAGCTTAATACAAAAGCTCGTTCATAGGTTTTGATAGATATTATAGTTTTCAAACGAACGTTTCTGTCGTAAGGGCAATACATGTACAATGACACGTCACTCCATTCTTCACTTTCAATGGTGTATTAATATGGTATTAACGGCGAAATTTAAATTCTTGTTTTTTTTTGTATACTACTAATATGACATTCGACAAAGATTTGAACCCATAACTATATTCATCAGCAAACCTCATTTTCATCGCGCTGTCATAATACTCCATCAGTTTACTTAATTTATTTTTATTATGTGTGATATCCGGTATTCCGCACATCAGCAGGTCAGGCAGAGACCAAGTGTTATGACAGTCCATTCTCATTAAGACACTTAAGTTCCTCACTCTCCGCCGAATTTATGAGGCACAGTTCCACCACTAAACAATGTGTTTAGTGGTGGAACTCAACGCCACGCTTTGCCTCGTTACCAGAGCGAGGAATTCAAATTATCAAATATATAATTTTCCTGAGTGGGAATCGAACCCCCTTCCTATCACATTTGCATTCGCAGCCAGCCTTACTAAACTATACGTAATGATATAATTTAGTAACAATACTGTGCACTTTAGGCTTTGAATGAGCGATCTGAGTTCAAATAACGGTGGATTTATTTTTATTATAAAAAAAAATATATTTTAAAATTAATTTCGTACTTTTAAATTACTTATTTAAATGATAGCCACAGACTTTGTTTATATTACTTTCTTATTGTGCTTTTATTAATTTCACGTATATATTAATATACCAAAATGATACTTATGATTACTTATATAAGAAAATCTTTTATTCCTAGCGTTAACATACTCGATTCGTCACTAAGACATTTCTGGTCCCCAATTTCCATTGAATTCTTGTAATTTCGGCACTGTTCGGTTCTGTTGACAGTTAATAGACAAAAGAGTCTTATATATAGAAGATATTATATGAACTCGTTTTTTTAACTTCACGCTTTATTCCTAGCGGAGTGAAAGAGAGGAGAGATCGGAAATTACTGTAATTTGAACAAGTGTTAAAGTATTTTGTAGAAAATCAGCACAAATCTCTCTTTAAAATGTGTGACTTCAACTACACGGTTCCATGGTGTAATGGTTAGCACTCTGGACTCTGAATCCAGCGATCCGAGTTCAAATCTCGGTGGAACCTGATTTTTTTATAAGGGAAGTTACACAGTACAAGTTCTGGTTTTATTTTTTTCAAGCTTCATGTCGTATCCCGCATATACCAGAGAATCTGGGAAACCCAGTGTTACGCCGTTTTCCGTCAAAATAAGTGGATATATCCCACATTATTATTTTTTAAGATGGTATGAAAAATTTACACATTTTTTCCTTAACACCAATATTTAACGTATTCGCATAGCGCAATTGATACAAATATGAAGGCTTGGAAATATATACTTAATATTTCCAAGCAAACAAAAGTCCATATACAAAATCATATCAGGCAATGTCTAATATTTTTTAATCAGATAGACGAGACTAAGCAGGTAAAATAAACTGTCGAAGAAAAATTACTGTACAGGTAGCCAATTATGCAATCTATACAATTCAGAAAAAAAATACAATTCAGAAATTAGTTCAATAATGTAAAACTTATTCTTTACGTACGAGGTCAGTCGTGGCGCAGGGACACAAAGTGTGTGTGAAATCGACTAGTTGTGTCCCCCACTCGAGGAAATGCAATATTTATGCACGCGCGGCGTTGACTTCCACCACTCAACAAGCAAAGCCTCCAGAACTAGGTGGAAAGTGGGGAACGGAGTGTCTTAATACCGCATATTTCCTCTGCCGACCCTGCTGTGTGCGGGGTAAAGTGTGAAGCTGATTTATTTATTTTTATGTAAAACTTATACATTATATGCCTGTATTCCATACAATACTAAAAAATTTAAAAAGCAAAAAGCCAACGGCACGCAGTGTTCCCAGGCGGTCACCCATCCAAATACTGATCGCACCCAACGTTACTTAACTTCGGTGATCGGACGAGAACCGGTGTGTTCAACTTGGTATGGTTAAAAAGTTAGGTTCCACCGAGATTTGAACTCGGATCGCTGGATTCAAAGTCCAGAGTGCTAACCATTACACCATGGAACCAGATGTTGTTAATAAATTATATCATTAAGCATAGTTTCCTAATTGTAGTTATGAAACACTTGTTCAAATAATAGTTCGAGATCCCATTGCTTAAATCTGTAGGGATCAGTAATTCTAATGAAACTTATATTTAAGAATGATTACTATAGCAGAAAAGATGACACTAGGATTGCTTAAAAGAATCCTGCCGCGATCTTAGGCTATAAGATCTTTTTTATTTGTAACATATCTTAGAAACGTATAAAACAGAAGCAACTTTCTGTACCTTGTTTAGTATCCAAAAGAGGGCATCCATCCAAATACAGACCAGCGTCACCTTACTTCCACCGTTTTTTAAATTTCATAAGATGTGATGAAGAAATGTAAAAAAATAGCAAAAAGCCAACGGCACGCGGTGTTCCCAGGCGGTCACCCATCCAAGTACTGACCGCGCCCGACGTTGCTTAACTTCGGTGATCGGACGAGAACCGGTGTGTTCAACGTGGTATGGACGTTGGCGACCACAATATTCAAAAGCGCTTTCTGTAGTATCGTAGTTATTATTACATATTTTTAGCTTCATGCTATGGTCCCTGGAGGGAACCTGGGAACCTTGTTTAAGACACTCCGTTCCCATTAAGATATATTTTCCGCTAAATTTTAGAAGCATAGCGTGTTCAGTTCAATGTGAAAAAATGAAAATATTATTCATATGTTCCACGAAATTGTATACACATTTCATATATTAATAATCATACAATCATCCTAACATAAATTTCTTGGAAAAAAAGATCGAATAGATTAATATTATTTGTAAATTAACTCAGATCTAGGGTAAAATATACAAATTTTAAAAATAATAAGCAAATTTTAAACATGAAATCTTAAATAACAGTAATTTTGTAATTTTATAATTTAACATTTTGTAATTTTTACACAATCTTTAGAGGTTACTGTGTACAAAGATGGTAGTTTCCGCATTTACGTTTCTGATATCTTAGAAATATGTGCCATAAAAATTAAGCCCTATTTGATAGTATATAAGTAAATAAAAATAGAAATCAAAATAAAAACTGCATTTTTTCTTTTTTTCATACTTAAAACATATTAATAAATTTGCATACAATTTATTTGTTTTGAGTATAGCATAAATTTTAGACCTAGAGGCTCTACATGCAAAAAATGCCTGTTCTGCATTCAGCAGGATACAGTGTGGAGCTGAAACAATACATAGAAAAAATTATATTCACTCGTGTCAAAGTGTATAGCTGTCTCATATATATATACAAGGATACAACGCTGAGAACAACCCATTTTTGTTCAATAAGAAGTTTCGTCTTAATTTACAGTATGTAGGCCAAGAGCTTAAAATAGAAAGTAATCAATTTGTATATATAAACTGACATTATCAGTAGCTACGTATTTTTTTAATAATTTTGTAAGTAGCAAGTCGTGGCCGAGCGGGTTAAGGCGTCTGACTAGAAATCAGATTCCCTCTGGGAGCGTAGGTTCGAATCCTACCGACTGCGATTTTTTTTTATTGGAGGTGTAATTGCAACGTTTATATTTTTACTGTCAATTCTTATTTAGATAGCTCTTTTATGTTGTAATATTTTTTTTATTTTTCTTTATTGGATTCACTCGAGGCAGTTAGTTATTGTGTGGTGTTGAGTTTTGCCACTCAATACGCAATCCGCGAATTCACAGTGGAAAGTGGAGAAAGGTGTGTATTGTTTTAGTTTTTCTGTAGTAACACAACGTCAAAGGCAGGGTTTATACTAATCACCTGGAAATTCCAACATTTTGTTTTTCACGATAACTTCAAACTTAAAAAATGGAGTATTTTCTTTACACACACAGGACTATTAAATATTTTTCATTTCCCAGCTCCGACAAAGTGCGACGTTGAGTTCCGCCACACAACATGCAATCGTTCCAATGTATGTGCAGTTAAGAGGAAATCTAAAAAAATATAAGGTAAATTATTTAGGAGAAAAGCTATGATTTAAAGATGGGTCGCCTAAAACTTTTTTCTTTATTTGCATGATGGACATTTGCTCCGTACTTTTGTTAAAAATTAGTTCTTCATATTATATACCTACATCATGTAGGCTACATATAATATTTCTTTTGACGTAAGTTTTTTTAGGTTCACGGTTCAACGTTGCGTGGTAGGCAAACAGAACCTGGGGACGTAATGTTAAGATTCCGTTCCATTAAGACAATTCGTGTTCTCTATTTCCGTCGAATTTTAGAGGCTAACGCGTAGAGTAGCGGAACTCACCGCCGTGATTTAAATATTAACTCTAACAACAAATGTTATAGATTTTTTTTAGTGGAAATCGAACGACAATCGGTCGCGTTTAGAGTCGCATGTTTGTACCCCTTCGCCCTCGACTGGCTTCATTATCAAGTTAATATTATATTCTTACTTTATATATACTTTATATATTCTTACTTTAATATATTCTTAATTATTACTTTTTTTTTTAAATCAGCTATAATGATAACAGTTAGTAATAATGTCTTTTAATTATGCAATCGCCAACGTCCATACCACGTTGAACACACCGGTTCTCGTCCGATCACCGAAGTAAGCAACGTCGGGCGCGGTCAGTACTTGGATGGGTGACCGCCTGGGAACACCGCGTGCCGTTGGCTTTTTGCTATATTTTTTATACCTTCACGTAGTGGCCTAACTTTGGTTGATGTGAACATTTTATAAAAGTCGTTTAAGCATATTTTTTTGGCTACACTACTCAATATGATGGAAAATAATAATAGAAAAAAAGGATTACATATACTATATACCACATATAAGCAGAAATCCTCTCTTCCATAAAATTTTCGAAGCATTGATCGAGTGACAGAACTCAACGCCGGATTTTGTCTTGCTACCAGAACGAGGAAATGAAAACGAATAACCATCGTATTTACATTCAGACTTTTCATACAAACCAATTGAAAATCTACCGCATGTATTCATTAGGTACCTACCTGTATATAACACTTAACATCTATCTTATTACTACCATTTCCAAACTTTATTATACAACTATTATTCCATCACTTCTTCACAAATATTTAATAATTTCTACAACCTACTTACACCACCCCTTTAAAAAACTTAAGATTTCAAACAAAAAAAAAACAAAAAACGACAAAACGGCGAATGGGTGAAAACAGAACGTAGTCAGGTCCGAACCATTTGTCGTTGTAGATTACATTTGAAATGAAAAGTAGGTAGTTTCAGAAGTTTTTTCATAGCGTCGCTCGTAAATACCTGTCAACCCGTTGACTGATTTGCATGCTTTATTCCCTCACTTTTACTTACTTGGGGCAAATTATTTTCAACTGTAAGTAATGATTGAGTGACAGTTTGGGACACTTTGTTAGATACTGTGCTTTTATGATTTTTTTTTTAGTTATTTTAAGCTGTGTGTTTTTTTGCCTATTAAATAAGTAAATAAAAAATGTGTACTTACAAAGAACTTTACTTTGAAGCGAGAGAAGCAATTTTTTCTATAAATAATTAATTGATGAATAACACAACATAAGTAGATAGGCAAAGGCAGTCGGTCGTAGCACAGGAGCACAAGTCTTACTATAAACGCGGCAGGTTTGATCGTTTGCGGGTTCGATTTCCCACTGAAAGAAATAAAATATTTAGGTAATCTTTACATGTTAATATGTGACACTGGAATAAAAGGGTAATTAAGCTTAAGTAAAAAATACAGGTTAGATTTTAAACCTCCTCACAAACGAGGTACTCTTTGCCGTCGTGTATACTTTTGTTTTATTTGGTAAAAAGTGGTGGGATGTTTTCTGACTTATTGTGAATTATAAAAATAAATTAGTTATGATTGAATGTATAAATTATATAAACAATCTTTTATTAAATAAGAGTATTAGTATAGGTAGTATAGGTGATAAGCGGGTGAAGTTTGAAAGGGACGTAAGTAGTACTATATTATATTACTATACGTAGGTATTTAAATGTACACAATACACATAATAATACATATAGCTTCCAAGACATCTAAACGTCATACACGTTTATCATAAACATCAAATCGAACAAAACTTATATGATACTCAGCTATTCCATCCAAGAATATCAGAACGGCCGTCATGTTGGATACCTTTCTGGGCATCGCATTAAAATATTGACAAAATAAAATTTAGAATTTGGACGTGAGCGTTAAGGCGACGGGGAACCGCCAAGGAGCCATTCCGTACCAAATGTTTCCAATAAATATATTATCAAGTTACAAATACTCTAGCGTATTCGACACTTGCGAAAAAATGTATATTTATTCATAATATTTTGGATGTTTTCGTTTGGGCGGGTGTATGGAGATGGGTTGTATGTCGGACTAGGGATTGGTGTCCGTTATAGGTCTGTTATGACATTTAGTGCCCTACCCTTGAAATGGTGAATCTATTATGTAAAATGTTTGTGTAAATTTTTATTTTGGTTGTTTTGGTTCGATTTTAAAGTATTTTTTTAATTTTTTTTTTAGATTCGGTGCTGTATTTATTGTTGTTTCACTTCGTTTCCAATTATTATTCAATTTTCGAGATATTCATATTTGAGACCGGCGGAAATCAACGCCACACCTTGTTGTCAGAGGGTGGAAATGGAAATCGAACCTACTACTATCGCGATTTCAGTAAAGTCCCCATTGCGCTACATTACGTAATATATGATGGGCTTAATTAGGCCTATAGTTTTTTTACTACTACGAGCTTATTTATTACTTATATAATAATGTTATATATAGTATATGTACATATATATTATATATAAAATATTGTATTCATAACTTTATGTATCTATTTTAACGGTTTAAGTCCAACCGGTTCCATGTGTAATGGTTAGCACTCTGGACTCTGAATCCAGCGATCCGAGTTCAAATCTCGGTGGAACCTGACTTTTTGTTGCATATTGTTTTTTATTTTTCTGTGTAATTTGTATAATTATGATAAAATACATGCTTTCTGGAGCTTTCCTGAGATGGCGCGTTGAATGCCGACCTAGAGTACTACGTCAGAAGCTTCCATCCTGATCCTGGAGTTGAGTGGTTTCCTCAAACATCCAAGTAAGTGTTGACTGGATGACGTGATGCAGGACATCAGGGCCAATAAACTAACCATTAAGGATTTTGAAGACTGTGAAAGTGGAGTATATTGAGTTGGAAACTCGGAGGTCAGATATTGGCAACAAAATCTAGAACTAATGCTAAAGGGAAAAAACATATGAATACATTTGTTTTCTATTATCATAAATTTTGTACGTTAATTCCTAATATTGTATCATAATATTTAAAAGATTGGGCAATGACGACGACTTCTTAAAATATTTCCTTTTCTTAGACACTCTAATTATAGTCTAAAAACATGAAATAATTCAATAATATACATTTCAAATATATGTATGTAGGGGAGAGGGGGGCACATTCGAACGATTTTTAAACTTTGTGTCATATCTAAAAAATCTACAGTTTTTAAACTTCTTTACTATTTCACAATGCTTAGTCCAACTATTGTGCCACACAATCGTAGCATCGTATGTAGAAAAATATATAAGGTAAAGGTGCAATATCAACTTTAGTAGCAGTAGTCAAATGTTCAAAGCTGCCCCCTTGCGGGGTAGCTTTGAGCAATATGGGGCAGTTTTGAACTATCATCGAATTCAATGAAATTAAAAAGCTTTTAAGTAATTTTATCAATAAACTTAACATTAGAAACGATGGAGATCAAATATCAGTACCATGTAACTGAAAAAAATAATATACCTAGTTTAATATTGCGATTGTACTAGTACTAATGTTAAATAACTTTAACATTATTAATAGACTTTAAAAAAACAAAAAAGTAGCTTTGGCTTCGTAGATGTAATTAACATTATGGGATCAATCATAGAATAAATCTAATATTATGAAAAATAAAACATAATTTTTTTTAAATAAACAGCTTACTACCTTAATTTGAACTTAGAAAAATTAAATTTAAAGAAAAACATGAATGTAGTACGTGACGTAACCAGCAACTGAAATTGGGGGAAGTAGTCTACGTAGAAATAAAAATTAGTTTCACGTTTTATCCCGCACACAGCACGGCAGGCAGAGGAACCTAGTGTTAAGACACTCCGTTCCCCACTTTCTGCCGAATTCTGCAGGCATTGCGTGTTGAGTGGCAGAACTCAACGAAAAAGAAGAAATGGAAATATAAATTTAAGTAAATATTTCATCTCCTCGACCGGGGATCGAACCCACAACCAGTCACTATCAATCATAGAATAAACCTAATATTATGAAAATAAAACAAAATATTTTTTAATAAACAGCTTATTACCCTAATTTGAATTTGAGAAATTAAATTTAAAGGAACATGGATATAATATAGTGACGTAAAGAAAAAAATTGTACAAGTTACTTTTTTACTATTCATAGATGATGAAACATTCGCTAAAATGGAGTCTCCAATATTTATTAAGTGGTAGTCTAATTCCATTACGTAGTCTTCATACGCACAGGTATCAGTATCTTCATTCTCGTCACAGTAAATTGTCACTTCCTCTTCTGATTCCAAATTGTCACTTCCTCTTCTGATTCCAAATGCATTTTTGAGTCAGTTTCTTGTAAAGAAAAGTTCAGTTTTGTTTTGTTTTTCTTTCGCGGTATTTTGTTATATATAATAATATTCAAAACTGCCCCCCTTATTTTGTTCAAAGCGGTAGTGGTATTTGAAAAATTAAAAACGTTTTTTTTCAAGTAAAAGTTTAAAAATTGTATTAATTTCTAGTTTATTGCATGATATATGAAAAATTCTAACTAAAAGAGGAAAAAATAAAACCATATACCATGAATTGGATCCCTGCGATCCTTACGCGTTTATTTAAAAATGTATAAAATTTTACTCAAAATCAAACACTCCGTAACTCAACCTCTCCGCTCTCGTATATCAGCGGTGACAAGTGACACGTGTGCAGGTTATTGCTGCCACTACTCAAAAAAAATCTAACAAAATTTCTTTTTAAAATAGCTCTGTTAACACATATTTTCAAAGGTGCCCCTGTTCAAAGCTACCCCCCCTCTCCCCTACATATATCTCATTCATCTTATGAATTAGTTTTAAGTGTTAAATTATTTTATGAGTAAATTATGTTAGTTAAGTAACAAAAATGTACATCAATATTTTCTTAATTAAAAATAGGTTCCACCGAGATTTGAACTCGGATCGCTGGATTCAAAGTCCAGAGTGCTCACCATTACACCATGGAACCGGATACTTTTAAGAAATATTTTTTTAATTACATTTAGATAATTTGTATATAGAATATAGGCTATTAAACAATTATTCAGGTAATATACTAATTTATAGACATGTGTTTTATTCAAATCGTTTATTATGATAATCGTAAAGTGGAGGTCGTCGTCGCCCAACAAACAACACAGCATCTGAATGAACACAATCATTGTTGGTTTGATTTCCACTCGGGGGAGTTCATGACTTTTATTTCATCGCTCTAACAACAAGACAAAGAGCAGCGCTGAGTTCCGCCACTCGAAACACCGCTGAAAATTGAAGATTCTTTCATCGACGATCTAAAGTGGCTTTCACAATTCTTAGTAACTCATAATAGGAAATAGAGAAAATAGTAATTTAAATGTTTATTTGACATTTTATGAGATTTAGTAGGGTGACTTTATAAGTTGATACAATCATATAGTCACTAAATAAATGAAATATAACACGAATGTGTATGAGGTCTCATAGCTTGTGAAATATTCACTGAGCGACCAGAAACCGTGTCGCTTTTAAAAGCTTTCAATTCAATATTTAAATTTTCAATTTTTCATATAATATCTATATTTTACTATAAAGTTGTATATCTTGTGCTCATTTTTGTGTGAAAATTGTCGTTATACAAAGTATACCATCAGTTTTTGCAACTTACTAAATAAATGTTAACTAAGATTTGAAAATATGTTATTGCGCCACAATGGTTCCTATTTTTGTGTTAAGACACTCCTATTCAAACACTTCCGTTCTCTACATTGCGCCGAATTCTAGAGGACATTACGTGTTAGGTGGCGGAACTTAACGCCGCATTTTGCCTCGTTACCTGCGCAAGGGAATATAAAAATGAGAATGTTATATATTTTATTCGAGATGGAATTCAACCCAAAAACTGTCGCGTTTACAGTGGAACTCTTGTACCCCTGCGGCATAACTGGCTCCTTTTTCAGGTTTTTTATGTAAAGAAGAAATAATGTAAATTATTTTTTTTATTTTTCCAAACAAATCGCTAATATTTCTGAATAAATTTCAGGCAGTGATAGTATTGTAATGTAGAGGCAAGATCGAAATTAAAACATCTATGGCACCTCTAGGGAAATTTACTATCAATATGTTGTTGGCTGTCACTCTGCAAGATGAAGCCTTCTCATCCAATATCGAAAATCTTAATCCAATACGCCGCGACAGCGAATGATTTATACTGGGAAGCGATGGCTGATCGGAGTTGTAGCATGTCGCTTTTACTGTTACATTTTTTTTTGGCTAAAATTAAAAAATATATATTTTATATTACATAGTGCTTAGTGACGTCGTGGCCTATAGATAGAAGTGTGCGTAGTAAACAGCGGCGTTTGTAAATTCGACTCCCTCTCGTGGAGTGGTTAATATTTTCATTAACTCGCTCTGGTAACGCCTCAAGAATTTGATGGACAGTGGGAAACAAAGAGTGTTAACACTAATTTCCTTCCGCCTAACCTGCTACGCGCAAGATACAGCGGAAATCTAAAAAGAAAATAAAATGTTTTGATATTATACATTGTGGACCTGATTACTAAGGTATTGAGGTCTCTTTTCTGCAAATGTAAATATATTATAAAGTATTTTAAAATGAGTGGGAAGTATGAAATATATTTACTACAAATATAGCAGCAGGATAAAATTGTTATAATAATCAAATGATATATTGGAAACTGTAAAAAATCTTTCAAATCAGAACCTATTTAATTTAATGACATTTCCTTGATCAAGTTATCAATGATTAATAACATTTCCTTAATTGAAAAGGTTATTAATCATTGATAACTTGAAATATATTTACCATAAGCTGTTGAGTTCCGCCACTCAACACGCAATGCCTCAAAATTCGGCGGAAAGTGGGGAACGGAGTGTCTCAACATTAGGTTCCCTCTGCCTACACTGCTGTGTGCGGGATACAGCGTGAAGCTGATATGATTTATTTATTTTCTTTTATGTAAACTAGGTGCATATCCACACGCAACATTTTAGCGCCCCAACCCGTCAGTAATCCACTCCGCTGCGAGAGCACCTGCGCGCAATCACATAATGATCGCTGAAAGGGGATTTTTTGTCTCATGTTACAGTTTCTCGATAAATTGATGAAAAATAATATATTTAAGGTAAAATATAGTATAATATAGGAAAAAAAGGTATTTTTTTTTTTAGAGGAGTCTGTAAATAATGTTTAAGTATATATTTTAGGGGTAAGGGGAGGGGAAAGAAACTATATTTTAGAAATCTATTTATCCTTGTTTCTTATATTTTTTATCATTACATTCTTTGTTTAATAACACTAAGAGAATAAAATTAGAGCTGTGAAGATAAGAAAAAGAAACGAAAGAAAGTATACGAGTATATGACAATAGGTATAATGCTCTCAATATTTCATCCATGACAAAGACGTGATTGACAGCAGAACAAAATATTTTTAACATTTTAAGCTTGTAAGCTTTTAGAAAGTTATTTTCCCACACTTTTTTTATGTATAACATTATCTAATCTAATTTTAAATATAACCTTTATCCTGAAATATAACACAGTTCTAAAATACAGTTCTAAAAAAAATCGATCATTAAAAAAATCGATTCTTATTGCTGTCAATTAATATCTACTATTAACAGTAACTAAACTAAACAAAAACAAACAATCAGATTGATCGCGACAGAAGTATTTTATCCTTGTTTCTCTATAGAGAATATTTGAAATATAACCGGCAACTAGGAGTTCAATTAACAGTACCGTTATTAATGGGTCGTTCCGACTCCGATTAAACTCAATCCGGGAGCCGCGGGGTTGATGCTATCGTGGAAATTAAAATAATTTGTTTTTATTTATTTTATTAGTTATGTGAAGAAAACTTTTAATATTGTGTTATTTCACAATGTGGCACTGGATCACAAAGATGTGATTGTAAATGCGACAGGTGGTAAGTTCTATTCTTAAAAATATTACATATTTAATTTGCTAAAGTTCTGTCACTCAATAGGCAATGTCTTTAGAATTCGGCATAATGTAAGGAATAAAGTGTCGTCACGATAGTTCCCAGGTGTGTACCCTGTTATGTGTGGGATACAGCATGCAACTAAAAAATTATCAAAAAAATTAAAATTATATTTCAAGCAAATTTATTTTAATTTTTAGCCATTTGTTAAAATTATGATTTGGTTGTAAAGTTGTAAAAAAATTAAAGATTTAAAAAAAAATATGTACATACATATATTATATAAATAATTCAAATTAAATTTACTTAAACATACTTATTCACGTTAAATTAAACATAAAACAATATAATACTGTAATTTTATTGTTAATATTTGTGTTGAATTTAAATAATTTGTCTATTATAAAAGAGTAACTTTGGCCATTTATTTACACAACTGTACAAACATATTGTCAAAATTATAATTTTAAACTACAACAAAAAAGAACGCATAATGTAACTATGTGTTAAAAATGTTAATTTTCAATTTAAACATATTTTGTTTGTTTTATTTTGGTTACGTCTATAACAAGGTAGGCAGAGGGAACGTAGTACCTAACATACACCTGGAAATTTCGTTTTGTATTTAAGTAGTTTAAAGTTTGTGAATTTCATATTATATAGTTATATATGGCTATTTATTCTACTGGTTACTGCTATTTTTCATTAGATAGTCTACCATCTATAAACTAGAAAGAAAAAGAAAAGAAATAAATAAGGCATATTTTAATATAATACGAAAAATGAAATAATATCAAAAAATATGATTTATTTTTAATTTTATAGTATTAAAAATAAGAATAATTTATTCCGGCCGGTCGTGGCGCAGCGGCACGAGGTGTGACTGCAAAACCTACTGGTTGTGGGTTCGATCCCCACTCGAGGAGATGAAATATTAACTTAAATTTATATTTCCATTTCTTCGCTCTGGTGTCGAGGTTAAGCGCGGCGTTGAGTTCTGCCACTCAACACGCAATGCCTCCAGAATTCGGCAGAAAGTGGGGAACGGAGTGTCTTAACACTAGGTTCCCTCTGCCTACCCTGCTGTGTGCGGGATACAGCGTGAAGCTAATTTAATTTAATTTTAATAATTTATTCAAATAATTCGACAGCGCCGACCCTACGGAGGCACGCACTAATTACAAACGAGAATCCAATGCAATAAATCACGGACATAATATAACGCAGTCACAGGAATGTATGCCCCAAATCCACGGTACATTTTGTATTTTGGCCAATATATAGGACTATAGATAGGACTTGGCCTGTATGTGGTGGAGATTTTTTTTTATTTCTAAAGCATTTTTTTTTATTAATTTTAGTTATATTATGAGGCCAGTCGTGGCTCAGAGGCACGAAGTGTGACTTCAAAGCCGACTGGTTGTGGGTTCGATCCCCACTCGAGGAGATGAATTATTTACTTAAATTTATATTTCCATTTCCTCGCTCTGGTGTCGAGGCTAAGCGTGGCGTTGAGTTCTGCCACTCAACACGCAATGCCTCCAGAATTCGGCAGAAAGTGGGGAACGGAGTGTCTTAACACTAGGTTCCCTTTGCCTATCTTGCTGTGTGTGGGATACAGCGTGAAGCTGATAGTTATATTATGAATGTAAGTAGCCGCCAGATATTTTGATTACTTGGGAAAAACCCGTGCTTTCCTGTTCTCGTCGGAATTTCTGGATGCTCTCTGCTGCTTCTCTTTAAACTTCCTAATCTATCTTTTTTTATTTGATGTTATATCCTTCCTTTCCTCACTTAGCAAGGTAGAGGACTAAAAGGGGGGCTAAAAAGAGGGAACCAAGTGCTAATACACAACGTTTCCATTAAGATATTTCCGTTCCCTACTTTCAGTCGAATTCTGGAGACATTGTTGAGTGGTGGAACTCGACGTCGCGCTTTGCCTCGTTGTCATAGCGAGGAAATGAAAACATTAAATATTTCATTTGCTTGAGTGGAGATTGAACCCATAACCTGTCACGTTTAAAGCTACAAGGCTTCAAGTAATTTTTCTGAGATATAATTGAGGTTCTCGGGGGAGTATTCTTACATTAAAACTCATCAAACTTCATACTATCTCTGTATTTGTGTTTATATTTTAAAAAATCGGTTTCTAAAATGGACGCAGAATGAACCTCCCTCTGAACATTGGGTCTACAGAATGAACCTCCTCTGAACATTGGGTCTCAAAAAATCTCACAATATATGTATAATAAAATTCTACTAAAAATAAAGACAAGGAAGAACAATTTACAATACTATTATGCAATTTCGAATTAATTCAGAATATTTTAAAAGGTCATTAAGCCCAAGTCGTTAGCGGTTACATCAGACGCAACGAGAATCACCCAACCGCGTGTTGACTTTAATTTATTAGTTTTTTTTAAATTTTGCAGAAAATTTCGGGATTTTTGTGATAAATCTCAGCTATTTTTTCTCTCCACACTTCGGTGTACACAGTAGGATGAGCAGTAGGAACCTAGTAGTAAAACAATCCACTTTCCATTCGAGATTCCATTCCCATTAAGACACTTCTGTACCCAACTTTCTGCTGAATTCTTGAGGCATTGCGTGTTGAATGGCAGTACTCAACACCGCATCTTCTTACATATTTGTTTTAGCTTTAGGCTCCGTTTAGGATCCCACAAGGTAAAAGGCAGTACCTAGGTAGGTACCTAGTATTAAGACACTCCTTACCCCACCTTACGGATAACTATAATTTACAATTTACCCCAACCCCTATTACCTAAAGGGGTTTACCTAAACTGCACAATTCATCAAGTGTCGTGCGTTTAGTTACAGTTAATGTAATCCAACTGTCGCGTTGCGGTGATTAATATATCATATACAATAGAAAACTAATTAAATACTCATCTTGTTGGTTTCGATTGTCCTTAGTAATAAAGGATATCTATTTTAAAGTGTTTTAGCTTGTATTTTTTTATATTTAAATAATTAGCTTCACGCTATATCTAGCACTCAGCCAGTAACTTGACACCGCGCTTTGCCTCGTTATCAGAGCGAAAAAAAAAGAAAATAATACATTTCATTCCCCTGAAAATGGAATCGAACCCTCAACCAGCCGCGCTTACACTAACACACTTGTGCCCCGACGCCAAGACGAGCCTCAATATTTATATTTCTTGTTTAAACATTAGACTACTCTATATTGAATTTATAAAACAGAACAATTTCTTTGGCTTAACGCTTTAATCTCAGGAACTACTGATTCGATTTCAAAACGTCTTTTGGAATTAGATAGTAAATTCAACGAGAAGGGGTTTCAAAACGACGACCAATGGTAGCGGAGCCACGATGAAAAATAATGTAAAAATGATAAAACGTGAGAGCTGTAACTTTTGTTACTTTTTTTGATCACGCAGGTGAAACCTAGGTAAAAGCTAGTCGTATAAAAAAAATTATGGAACAAAGTCAGAATTTTTCAGAATTGTACTTGAACTTATAGCTCATGAACTGAGGAACAGATTTTTATTAGGTTTTTATAATAATCTGTCTATCAGTGTTAGGCTAATGCTGAGAATATTTAAGATTTGTAAGGTTCTTTCGAAAGTAATATATATATTTTTTGCTTACTCGCAAAAATAAAATAGTGGATTTTTTGTGTACTTCACACGGACAAGGCCTGACAAGCTGAATATTACGATTATAATATTATAATACTATATATTATACAAAATGCTTAAATAACATTAATAGTATAGTAGTTAATTCACGGTTAATAAAATTTTATGTAAGATAAGCGTCTTAAAGCAAAACTGAACGCAACCCTTATTTTAGTCAGGCTAAAAAAAAGCGAGCGAATGTTATTTAATATGTTAATAAAAATAAAAAAATAAATTATATTAGCTTCACGCTGTATCCCGCACACAGCAGGGTAGGCAGAGGGTGTAGTGTTAAGACACTCCGTTCCCCACTTTCTGCCGAATTCTCGAGGCATTGCGTGTTGGGTGGCAGAACTCAACGCCTCGCTTAACCTCGACACCAGAGCGAAGAAAATGGAAATATAAATTTAAGTTAAATATTTCATCTCCTCGAGTGGGGATCGAACCCACAACCAGTCGATTTTATAGTCACACCTTGTGCCGCTACGCCACGACTGGCCTCAATATGTTAATATATATTAAATAATAACATTCGCTCCAACGATATACGATCCCATAAACATCATATATATAAACAGATACAAAGTTTCATTTTCAAAGCTATGATAATTAAAAAAATGATATATTTGATTATATTTATATCTTTCAGTTTTTAATCAACTAGTTTTCTTATTTTATGTTTTATTCACTCCCTTGTATATTTAAAAATCAGCTTCACGCTGTATTCCGCACGCAGAAGGGTAGGCAGAGGGAGCCTAGTGTTAAGACACTCCGTTCTCCACTTTCTGCCGAATTCTGGAGGCATCGCGTGTTGAGTGGCAGAACTCAACGCCACGCTTTGCCTTGGCACTAGAGCGAAGAAATGGAAATATAAATTTAAGTAAATATTTCATCTCCTCGTGTGGGCCCACAACCAGTCGGTTTTCCTTCCTTGTATATTTTTCATCTTTAATTTTTTTCACGCATTATCAACGTTTTGCGGGTCAGGCACATTTCTTTCAAGAAGTGCACCATTATTTCCTTGGCTTACTAGACTCTACATTACCCTAAAATTAACACTTAAATGACAAAACACAATTTGTAATTGGAACTCCATTAGTACACTTGTGCTGTTATCCCATTTGTTTTCCACAGCCCGGCCTAATCCCGGTTTTGTATCGGGATAATCCGGGATCAGGAATCATGACACTATTGTTGTAAGTGTGAAACCGACGTAAATAGGCCTACGGTTTTGGTACCCTACTGTTATATTATCATAATGTTGGTTATTGGCATTTTCGATTTTATTATTGTGGTATAGAGTTCAAATTTAGTTGATTAATCTAAAGACTCTACATCGTTGAAATGAATTCAATTTTGAAAAAACTGCAAATTTGTACGGTATATGAAAATGTATTTTATTATATAATTGATAAGATTCAATTTACAATGTGAAAAAAAATGTGATGTAAGCCTATCCAAGTCTTGGTTCGTTTTGTTTTGGAACAGGGGATGTTCTTTTGAGTGAATTTTTATTTTAAACGCTCATTGTGGGGGTTAATAACGAGATTATTATTTGTATTTGGGGAGGATTGCTCAAATATTGCCATTGTCGGTTAAATGAAATGGTAAATTTGTTCTTGTTGCCGTATGTCTATGTTTTTAATTGATATTGTTATTTAAGTCACCTGCTTTATGTGTTGTTTTGCAAAATTAAGATTTTTTTTAGTTTTACGGCTATATCTTGTATACAGCAGTGTAGGAAGAGGGAAGCTAATGTTAAAACATCAGAATTCTTTCATTTGAAATTTTCGCAGAAATCGGAACGGTTTTTCATAGTATTTTACAAATTTCCTTTAATTGAATACCCATATTAGGTTTGTTGTGCAAAAAATGTGTAATATTTGATTTCGTTTTGGCGTCCGTTTTAGGTTAAAAACAATATTAATTGTATGTAATTTTATTATCATCTGAACTGAAATCATAATCCAAATTTTAGCTAATCGAACACTGGAAAGTGGATATACTGAGCTTTCCAGATTTCATATACACTAACAGATTACCTGATACCGGAAGTTAAATAAAAGCTTCATTTTACAGTAAAACATGAACTGTGATCCAATTAATTGGTGATCAATTATTAATAATTATTTTCTCGGTAAAGAAAATGCGACTTTGGGTTACGTTACAGATAACACAATGTATAATGTCTTGGTCCACTCTACCTATTATAATCTAACACTAATTGATATCTAGTCCACTAAATATGTTATTTCGTATTAAAACTACACAGTATTTAATATTAACTATAGTATTTAATATTAAAACAAATAATAAAATTAAGGAATTGTAAAATGCAACTAGTATTATGCAAGCACTAAAACTTATGGGCCATAATATAAACGACGACGTTTACGGCTTAACCTACGCCTAACGTCAATGTTTACTTTACACGGCTGATACGGCTACGATATTCAAATTGATATTGAAATTAAAAATTCTGAATCCATTTTTTTTCAGCTTCACGCTGTATCCTGCACACGTAACAGGAACCTAGTGTCAGACAATCCATTTCTATTAAGACACTTCTGTTTCCCACAAGCAGGCAGGCCAGACAAAGCGCTGCGTTGAGTTGCACCACTCAACACGCAATGCCTCTGTGCGCGGGATACAGCGTGAATGACTTAATTTGATTTGTTCCTCACATTTCATTGAATTTTGGCGGCATTGCGTGTTATGTTGGTGTAAATAAAAAAAATGAATTTTAATTTCTTCTAGTGGGAATCAAATTCACATCAATTTGTTGAATGGACATAAAGTCACCACTGATAATTATTACGTAGCCACTCTACGTATGATCCTAGGAGAGTATCTAGGTAACGAAAAAAATAATATTTTATTCCACAATTAGTTTAAGTCCCTGAAACCCGCTCTAACACCAGGGTAGAAGGAAGTACAACTAAAAAGATACAATGCGAAGAGAAACCTAACAGTTGTTATATAAAATATTATATTAGAATGTTCATTTTCAACCTTATAATTTTTTTATTAGTTTTGATAAAGTGCTTAGATACATATACAAGGTATACACAATAATATGTATTAAACTCTTATTTAAATGTAGTAAACTAAATATACGTAAAACACCATAATAAATTAATTAATAAAAGATTGAAAAAAAGATTATTATTTGCATTTTTGCGGAGTCTTTACTCCGCTTCTTTCTTCTTTCTTAACTAGTGTTAAGACACTACGCTCTCCTGATTGACTGTTAGGTGGTGTGGACGTGTTGTCATCGGAGCTGAACCTAATTGATAGATGAGTAGATGAGCATATTAAGCATTTAGAAAGTTGTTTAGACAGCTTTGCTACAGTACAGTAAAGATACATATTTATCTATTGATTATATTTAAAATGAAAGACAACAGGTTCCATGGTGTAATGGTTAGCATTCTGGACTTTGAATCCAGCGATCCGAGTTCAAATCTCGGTGGAACCTAATTTTTATTATTAATAAAAATATAATTTTTCTAAATTGGGTTAATGTTTAGTGAAAATAAGGCAGCTTTTCATTGTGGGTTGCTAAAAATTTCAAGTAAAGTTTTTACTGCAGTATTTTTTTTCTGCTTATTACTGATCGTAGGCATCCCTCATAGAGCGCCAACCTCACCGGGCTATCATCTCTCCGTTGCCAGTCACTCTTTCTTTGTTTTTTAGTTGCTAGAAGAATATTACAATGGGCTGAAATGTGCCATCACTAAATTATAATTCGTATAGCTTTTGTTATTGTGTTTATAGATCATATTTTATGTGTGTATGTGTTATGTGAGTGTGTGAAATAAGTATATATATTTTATAGTACTTATATTAATTTAAATTTGTGTAAATTATCAAAAACTGCCCCTTGACACGCTATATTCTTTTGTTTCTATAGAAAATAAAGAATCGAGGATCTCTTTGCGGGTCTTCCTACTTTTGTATTATTATAAAAAAAAATGTTTTTATTAATCTTGAGATTATATGCTATAGTGATCTGATAAAAATAATCTTTAATATATTTCTCAAAATACAAAGCAAAACGAATGAAATGAATACTCAAAATACAAAAAATATATTACAAAAATCGTATCGTATCCGTATCAAACGCTATAAGGGACCTATCCTATACCCGTTCGATAATTATCGGCAATACACGTTGACGACACTCGCGGGCGTTATAAGACGTACGCTTTATGCCATATAAATATATTATTGGGAAGTGAGACACTAACTTTAGTGTACGCTGTTTATTTAGTATGTAAATTGTTATATTTATTCGTATTGGTATTTGAATTTTGTTATATTTTATTGTTATTTTGTTAATACTTTATCTTTAAACCAATGGTTCCCAACCGGTGGTCCGCGGACCACCAGTGGTCCGCAGAAGCCTAGAAGTGGTCCGCGAACAATTTTGATTTTATGACTAGGGATGGTGAGGCGAAGGTTCTGTTTAATTATCACAGTTAATTTTTAGTATACCTCCATGCATAGTGGTCCCTGCTACCAAGAATGATATAAAAGTGGTCCTTGATCAAGAAAAGGTTGGGAACCCCTGCTTTAAACGATGGCTGGGAAGTGGAGAGAAGAGTGTTTTATTATAAGGTTCTATTTGAATACTTTGTGATATACGATGTTTAAAAAAATATGGTTAATAGAGAAATTATTTAAATTATAATGTCATAAAAAAGGAGAATCAAATAATAGTTACTGTATACTTTTTTTGCAAATAGTTGGGTACGCAGTAGAAACCTAGTGTTAAGATACTCCGTTACTCACTCTCTGTCCACATTTTGAAAGATGTCGTGTTGAGTGACGGAACTGACGACGTGGTACAAACCACGTCGTCAGTTCAGTCAGATATACAAATATCTGACAAAAAATAACAGATATGATTGATTGGAAAAGATAGATTTCGTGCATTTTAGCGCAGTGGAACAGCACATAAGGCAATTGTTATCGGTTCGATCCCCTCTCTAGTAGAGAATATCGTCCCTCAAGACTCAAAGCAGAGAATCTCTAAAAAAGGCTCTCTCTGTCCTGATATTAGCGAGATAAACTTTGAAGCCAAACCATATAAATAATACATTAAAATTAATTCGTTTCATCATATATTTTTTTATTTTTGATGAATAACAATAACATTTCATTTCAAATTCCGTAAGTCGACATCACAAGGGTTTCAATAATTTACGTAATGATCTTAATTGTCAATAAAGGTGTATTTAACGGTCCACAAATCAATGTAGCAAATTGTTAGGGAGCTCGCTTGAGCCAGACTCTACAAATCTTGATTACCGCGAGATGGCTTTGAGCACGCGACGAGTTATTTATTTAGAAGAATTGTATTTTAGTAGCAGTCAAGGGTTCTGTTCTCAGTTAAAGTAAATTATTACATCTAAAAAATCTTTATAGTATTTTATTTATGTTGATATATCGAGTTTAATAGTGTCGTAATTAGTTTAAATCTAAGGATTTTTAAATTTTTATGGAGTAATTTTTTATTCGTCGGCTTTTGACAAAAAAAAATTATTCAAATTCTAAACCAATGGATATCACTGACAAAAATGAAATCACTTATTATATTAATAGTGGAAAACGGAAGTGTTGTAATGAAGGGGTTACTTTAAGTTCCCAGATTCCTTCAAAAAAATCTATATCTAGAAAAATCTTTCAAAAAAACATGAAATAGAGGACCGAGATAACATATTGAGAATTAAATATGTGACGCTGCTATGAGTACAATAGCGAAAGATCCCAGGGCCACCAGACCTATCTCATTTTAGCAAAGGTGAAATTTTGAGGACTATTAGTTTAATATGAAGTTAAGAAGTAGTAACTTGAAAGTGGAGTCCTTTCAGAGGCCCTGTCAAAGAGCATCGGATTGCTTATAAAGGGTCTTAAAACACTCCTGTTAATATTATATGTAAAATATTTGCTTGCTAGTATAACATAGTTTCCCCAATTTTAAATAACTTTTGGCAAGTCTGGCGGGAGTAAAGGCCCACTTAAAGGGTCTGGCAATAATAGGTATACATTCAGCTTTGCTAAAATGACGGTAGGTCTGGGCCCTGGGCCTCGGTCTACAAGAGGTGTAGGCCAGTTGTCAAAAAACAGTATAACAAAGGATGCGCAGAGCTTGTCGGCCGACGTCACATCTACACTATATATGATCACTCACACAAATTCAAAGCTCAGCTTAGGCCTTGCGGACTGTATGTTTTTTTGAGTACTTAAAGAGATTGACAGCTACTATTAAAATATATTATTATAAATCACTTTGACGAGATCGCCTACAAAAATAATTAGGGCAATTTCATTTTAAGCGTTTTAAACATTTTAATTTAATATATAATATTTGTAAAAACAATATTATATTATTAAAGTAGAAGAAATACCAATTTCAGAGAACTAAAAAGGTTGAGGCCAGTCGTGGCGCAGCGGCACGAGGCGTGACTGTAAAACCAACTGGTTGTGGGTTCGATCCCCACTCGAGGAGATGAAATATTTACTTAAATTTATATTTCCATTTCTTCGCTCTGGTATTGAGTTCTGCCACTCAAGACGCAATGCCTCCAGAATTCGACAGAAAGTGGGGCACGGCGTGTCTTAACACTAGGTTCCCTCTGCCTACCCTGCTGTGTGCGGGATACAGGGTGAAGCTGATTAAAAAGGTGTAGTGAGACAGCGTCTGATAGCATGATTGTTATGGGTTCGGTCTCCACTCTGGGAAATGACTTTGTTAATAGTACATATTTTTTTATTTCGCCGTCTTTTGGGAAAAGCATGAAATCAAGTTCCGTTATGCAACCCATAATCTTTCAAAAATTGGACGGAAAGTGGGAAATTTAATGTTTTAATACTATTTTACCACTATCTACCATACTACTCGTATGTAGGGAAAAAGTGTGCAATCTCATCAATTTTCTCATCAAATTCCATTATAACAAAAAATATAGCAAAACGCTACTAAAAAGAAAGGCTTAAAACTAATTACATTTTAAAAACACGACTAACTAAATCAGATATCAGTATCGCATGCGTCCACCCCATAGTTGGTTCCTATGGGACGTCGTGCCATCAATTATTCTCGCTAACTGCGCGGTTTTCCACGCGAAGTTAGAGTTGTATAGCTCGTCTGTTTCAATTTTCACCTGATGAATAAAAAAATAAATTCTTAATTTATATTTGTAAGAAGTAAGAAGAAAAACAGTAGTCGTTAGTAGATTACAATAAAGTACAATAATTAAATTAATTTAAATTTATATTAAAGTTAATTAATTATAAATAATTTAAATTAAAGATACACTTAGTATATAAGACAATTTATTAGATTTAATTAAAATATATTTATAATTGCTACTTATTTAATATTAAGATACTGAAATTTAAATTTATATACAGCAAGACCCGCTTATGATGGGATTAACATTATAGACTTAACAGTTTTGTTAAATCTTCTTTCAATCATGACGTTGATGACGACGAAGCTTACACAGTCAACTGTGACTTTTAACTAATAATATTATTTGTATGCTGAAACAGAATAATATACTATATTTATTTAATATACAGATGTAGAGAAATCAAACACTTCGGGGATTTTACAGAACTTATATTTCTTCCAGAGCAAAATACTATTAACCTTGTTCAATGTCTATCTTAAATTCTAATACAATATGTTATTCTAGAGGACTTCTCTCTTCTTCCGCCTCAAGTCTAAAAGTGTATCTTGAATTTTCCGGCCACATGAAACGTCATTTTATTAGTGTCTTCTAGTGGTAGTTCTATAAACTTATATTCAAAAATATGTTTTTATTAAACAAAGAGGCCTTATTTACATTTTTTGTAATAAATTATTACGAATATCCATACTATAACTATAAAATCATTACACATATAAGAACTAATATTCAATATGACTTCGAGAAAAGTAGAGGTAACTTCATAAAAGAGGCTCTACATTTTCAATATGTTATTACAAAATCAAAAGAAATCCATACATTTAAATTAATTTTTGCTCCCATAAAATAATAGATTATAAATGACTTGAAAGAAAATTTTGGCTGGAAAGTAAGCTTTCAAGGAGGAGGTAAGAAAGTAAACTATCGAAAGCCTATTAATAACATATCTAGAAATGTTATTTATGCCGTTTTTTAAATAAATCAAATCAGCTTCACGCTGTATCCCACACACAGCAGGGTAGGCAGAGGGAACCTAGTGTTAAGACGCTCTGTTCCCCACTTTCTGCTAAATTCTGGAGGCATTGCGTGTTGAGTGGCAGAACTCAACGCCGCACTTAACCTCGACACCAGAGCAAAGAAATGGAAATATAAATTTGAATAAATATTTCACCTCCTACAGTGGGGATCGAAGCCACAACAGTCACACCTCGTGCCGCTGTGCCACGACTGGCAGTTTTTAACAACTATAATTATTTGTTCAAGTGTAGTTAATGCACGTATACATCTTATTAGCATGTTGAGATATATAATTGATTACATATTAATACACGGTTCCATGGTGTAATGGTTAGCACTCTGGACTTTGAATCCAGCGATCCGAGTTTAAATCTCGGTGGAACCTGATATTTTTGTTGATAATTTATCAATCTTTGTGTAAACAACTCTTATAAATGAATTATTTTTCTCCAACTTCTTCAAATTTTGATTGTTCGTGTCATTTATTAATATTTTATATAACTATTGGTGTTATAAACGCGACTGGTTGTGAGTTCGATCCCCACTCGAGGAGATGAAATATTTATTTAAATTTATATTTCCATTTCTTGGTTCTGGTGTCGGGGCAAAACGCGGCGTTGAGAGAACCTAATGTTTAGACACTTCGCTGCTCACTTCGCTGCTCACTTCCGAATTCTGGTAGTATTGCGTGTTGAGTGACGGAACTTAACAGAGAAAACATGAAAATATTAAATATTTCATTTCCTCTATTGGAAATCGAATTCACAATCTATCGCGTTTACAGTCACATGTTTGTGCTCTTAGTACTCTATATACTTCTATAGTACTCAATTCCAAATAATTTTATTACAAAAGCTTACAACACTGCCACAGAAACGTTCTCCTCTTGGCCTCCCTCCCCAGACATCAACCAGGTAAGGCAACATAGGCGAAATTCATATTGACGTCTTATAATCCGTTCGGGTCCAATTTCATCAGCATATCACTTTCCGATATCATCCCTCCACAATAGACTCTACCTAGAGTTATCAAATTTATTCAAATTGTACCGTGTCGTTGCCGCAATTGTCACACCTGCTTTCAATTGTTATATTGAAAAAGAAACTTTATTTAAAAAATATAAAGTTCAAATTTCATTGTAGACAAAGCTTTCACAATTTCGAACAAGAATATATGATTATGGATAGAAGTTCTTATTCCACTCAAAGTAACATCCGTTTTCTCTTAGCAGAGCTTCAACGTCTTGGTGTTTGTTTCGCAATTTTCGCCCTTAAAGTGTGTGTATTAAGAGTTTTCAGTTTGAAATGCAAATGTCTCGACGTCTGAAGTCTTTTGTATCAACGTAGCTAAGATATAGAATGTAATCGCCGACCAGAAACTTGTTTAATATAACTGTCTGGCTTCAGTCCGTTTAAAGGTTTCAGAAGTGTTGAATTATTTAAACGGTTTTTTTGTTTATATTATTTACTATTTAGGTTATGTTTTGAAGTTTATTAATAATTAATTTTGTAAAATTAGTTTAGTTTTTACGGTCACTTAGTAAGTATGTTTTTGAAATTCTGATTTTAAGAGTTATTATTTAAAATATGTTTATTGAAATATTGTCATAATAATAAAGTTACTTTCTAATACAATTAGAATTAAATTTTAATCAGTTTTCCAAATTTTGCAAAGAGAACACTTTACACTATAAACTACCTTGTAGTTACTTAATATAAGTACATAAATACATACATAATAAACCAAACATATATATACATATATCTACTCTATGACAATAAAAAAACCGTCACGCGACCGATAAGATGAAATTCCTGTAGCGTCTCTATTACCAACTTACTTTTGCATCTCACTAAACGAATTTTGTAGCTTCACCAAATTGTAACGTTGCTTTCGCGTTCGCAAAGTTAAATTTGCCGAATTTACATAAAGATGGCACGAACAGCGAGTTTGACGCATCGGAATCAAGTTAAGGGCGGAGTTACTTTAAAACTGTCTCTTAGTTGAGACGCCGAATCCGTTTAGAGTTTTCAATGTTTAGTGTTGGCTGTTGTCGATAGGATAAGTATCCTATTTTTTTTTCTATTTTCTTTTTACGTTACGTTCTCCAGACTTTATTATATATATTTATATAAGTTTATAATAGACTTTATATAAGTTTACAATTTGTAGACTTTGCCTTTCAAAGAGCGAGATTACTTTAAAATGAGAACACTAACTCTGAATATAATTTCAACCTTTACGCATCACACAAATTGGATGTTATTAATTATTTCATAATATGGATATAATTATGACATTCAGAATCAATCAGTATTTTTAAAAATCTCTTAAGCGTTATTATTTGGTATAACAAAAATCTGTATAGTGTATAATATATGTTATTTATTTGTATTCATTTTACTCTTTATTATTTATGCACTACTGAGATATCCTGTACTATTTGTAAGTTTATGTTAGTTAAGGTTACCTGTAAGAGATCACTAATAGTGATAAGGTCGCCTTTGCAGACTACCTCTGTGCGCAAAATGTTTATTTTTTATTTTTTTTTATTTTTTCTGTTATTTTATATTAGTATTCCTATTTCTCTTGTAAAATATTATATTACCTCTATGTATGCAATAAAGAGTTTTATCTATCTACTTTTTCCCATTATTTAGGAAACATATGCAAGTTAAGATTTTTCCTCCATACTGCGGAGAAAACATGGACAATAAGACACTGGGATTGAAACTTTGCATGTTGGCTAATGACTAGCTTTTACTTCCGGCTTCGGCCATATGGAAATATATTAATTGTATATGATTCGAAGCACCCAAGATAACTTTGATCAAAGGTACAACGAGCTACGTCGAAACGATTAGCTGGATGATTATAGTGTATAACTCTTGACCAATAAATAGACAATATTACAAAAAAATATAGGTATGTCACACATTTACTCCCTGAGATTAGAATCTTTAATCAAACAATTTTTTTTTTAACTTTATAATGTTTTTTAGTATGGCATTCCTATTATACCAGTCTATTAATGTTAAAAGTATTTACAAAATTAAACCTATAACCACCAATAAATCATTAAAACCTAAAACGACATTATTTATTCAACCCCAAGCATCGATACTCAAGACATCACTATCTTTCCTCCAGAGGCGTCCAACTTACGTATTGAGTTACTCTTCGGCCCAATCGTGTCGTGCTCTCCCATTATAATATCCGTTGCTGCTGCCTTAATCTTGATATTTACATAATAGCACTTTGCTTCTTTATTGGGTGTTGAATGATTTTGTTAATCTATCTTTGTATATAAAGGAGGATCTATAAAATATTTTTTTTTATATAAGGGTTTTAAAATATTGAATTTTAGTCATGATTTTGACTTTTTTATCTATCTGGGTAGCTGATTTCTTAATTATAATTGCTTTAACAAAATGCTTAATTATGTAGATTTTTCCGCATAGCTAAGAAGGCAGAGAGTGGCGGCGCTCAATGTCTTACTTTGTCCTATTATAAGAGAGAAGAAACGGAAATAATTCATTCCTTTGAGTGCGAATCGAACCCACAAACATCGCCTTTACAATCAGATTCTGTACCGCTGCTGGCCTATTATAAAATAATATATAGTATTAAAATACAATATAAAATATTATTAAAAAAAACTATTAACAAAACAACTAACAATATAAAAACAATAAGATAAACTCACGTTATTTTTGATTTGCATTCAAAACCTCACGCCACCATATTGGCTGACATTCTATCACACGCACATTCTTCAATAACGTTTCTATCAAGGGGAGTATTTGAATACCCCCCCCCCCAGTAATTGATTCGTAGTGATGTCTTTTGAATTTCAATGAGAGATTAAACAGCACCAGGCTGACGGATGTGAAACAAATCGCGAGATAGATCTTATTTAGACACTTTAGTACAATTGAATTGAGATGTTTTTTTAGTATTGTCATTATATTGAGGCCAGTCGTGGCGTAGAGGCACAAAGTGTGACTGTAAATGCGATTGGTTGTGGGTTCAATTCCCCATTTGAGGAAAAGAAAGGTGCATTAAAATTTACATTTTCATTTCTTTGCTCTGGTGTAGAGTCAAAGCGCGGCGTTGAGTTTCGCCACTCAGCACGCAATGTCTCCAGAATTCAGCAGAAACTGGGGAACGGAGTGTCGTAACATAAGGTCTGCCTACCCTGCTGTGTGCGGGATACTAAAGCGTGAAAAAAAAATAGTTTATATTTCTTTTTTCTAATACATTTGTGAGGTTTGGAATGACAATAGAACTACATATCTTGATATTATAATATCTTGTGTATCATGTGGTTCAAATCTTACGTGGTGGAGTATATTTGTATGATTTTATGTCAATATTTGTATTAGAAAACAATTAATATAACTATCAACTTCACGCTGTATAAAGTAAGGAGGCCAGTAATTTATTTTGTTTATAACTTACCGTCCAATTTTCGATAAATTGCGAGAACCAGAGCGAGGAAATGTAAATAAGTTATGCCCTCGAGTCAAACTAGCGGTCTTTGCGTTTACAGTCACAATCTGTACCACTGCGTTACGACGGCCTCAATAAGTATAAGAAGGAAAAAAAAGGAAAATAGCTCTACCACATTAAAACTGGAACTTGGGACTTATAAGTACGATAAATTCATCTATTTTTAATGAAGCCCCATTCTTTCCCAATACAATGAAATTATAAGACTCGTTACAGGGTGTAACGAGTCTTATAATTTCATTGTATTTATAATTTATAAAAAAACCTTTAAAAAAATAAATAAAACAAAAACAAAAAAACGAAACCTATTAAAAATATAATTCCCCACATTCCAACATACAGCCAAATAAACTTGCATATTACATACATACTCATACATCATGAAAAGTGATTACTTCAATAAAAATTTGATCGTATAGAGTTTTATATGTCATCATAAATACGACAAACCCTTGTATATTTATGAACTCATACGATACTAAGTGATAGGACGATAAAATGTATATTATACTATATTGGCAAGAGTTAACGTGCGTCAAATGTACGTATATTCTAATATTACAATAATCTATGATTAATAGAATGCTTTGGGATGTATGGAGGAAATCAATTGGTTTTTATAGGTTCTTTTAGGAAGTAAGGCTTAATATAAACGGATGGTTTGGTTTTTTTTTGTAGCCAAATATGAACATAATAAATGAAGAAGTATCTTCAACTTTAACCGTTCACGCGTGGTTTGTGAGTTTGATATTGGTTCATCACTTGGGGTTATGAATTATTTAATTTCCGCGCTGTGTTTAGATATAATACAGCGTTGATTTTCACCAGTCAGAACACAATGTCTTTAACTTAGATATTATAAAAAACAAAAAGTAACTAAGTTACCACTGTCTGTGAAATTGTAACGAAAAGGAAAGTAAAAGAATATTTTATATGGCCGTGTCTAAGTATAAATGATATACGATGGTTATCAATTAAAATGTGACATGGATTGGTGATGATGACTTTGGCTGGAAGATAAGTATGTAAAATATATTTTAAGTATTATGTGTATGAGTGATAGGAACATAGCCCTTAAACCCTTTTCCTACATGCCTAAATATAAAGCAGATTTAGGTTGCATTCTCACAATTACATTGAAAAATTACATTTTTTCTTTATCAGCTTCAGGCTGTATCCGCACACAGCAGGGTAGGCATTACGCTTTGTACAGATATAATAAATTAGTAAATGATTTAAAATAGATTAGTAGATTTGGAGTAGAGTAAATTCCATTTTTTCGTTTTTGTATTCAATTTATATCGAGCACAAAAGGAGCTTCATGAAAAGTTATCTACATGACTGTCTCCAATAATAGACTGTGTCTATCCACGCGGGAACAATGAAATCAATTATAAGACATTAAAAGTATAATCGATCTAGTAGTTTTATTCTGAATAATATATTTCGTAAATTATTAATGAACGAGGCCTGGCGCGGAGGCACAAAATGTGACTGTAAAATCAACTGGTTGTGGGTTCGATTCCCACTTGAGGAGATGAAATATATTTAAATTTATATTTCCATTTCTTAACTTTGATGTCGAAGCAAAGCGCGGAGTTGAGTTCCACCACTCAACACGCTATGCCTCCAGAAGTCGGCGGAAAGTAGAACACGGAGTGTCGTAACACTAGATTCCCTGTGCCTACCCTACTATGTGCGGGATACAGCGGGAAGCTGATTTATTTTATTTTTATTAATGAACGTAAATATAAAAAAAACCATCATATTCTAAAGAAATGCAAGGACACATCGCTAGTTTTCCCCAAAGAAAACACGTATCCACATAAAAACTTCAAAAACCGTATGACACTTAAAGGGAAACCCTAGAGAATCAAAATGCGTGAGAGCAGAAAATTATGCAAAGAACTGGTCAATACAACCCTCGGCTTTTACAACACTGTCAATATTTTATACGACATGATGTAAATCAATCATTTTTGTATGAGATCGTGAAATTTTATCATATTTTTTCACGTATACATACATCCAAATTATGGTAAGTACTGAGTACTGATATAGAATATCACTGAAGGACTGTAAATGTATATAAAAATTGGATATATGTGCTTTATTCGGTTTTACTTATTTTATTTTTCTTAATAAACACATTAAGAAAATGATGGATTATGTGTCATTTGATATATACAAATACCTACATATCTATACATATCTATAAAATTGTAGCACATTGGTGTCTGTACATGTGAGAAAAACAATATTATTGGGGACATTTATATATAAAATAATATTCTTATATAAAAAAATTATTTTTAAGATTTGTATTGGTTTGTCGTGTTGTTTGTGCGTTTGATTTCAGAAACAGCTTTACTGATTTGAATGCAATTCACTATTGTATTTTAACAAACTTCTCTTTTTTTCATTTTTTATTTGTTTTATTTTAATCGGTTCATAAATAAAAAAGTTATATTAATTTAATTTGCTTTATTAAATCGTATGAAACTTTAGTTTTTAATGTTTGGATATTATCTTTAACAATGATAAAAAGCACTAAAGTATAATAAGTAGTTGTGTAGCTTGAGAGGGCGAAGCCATTAGCGGGTTGCTAGCATAGAAATAAAGTCACAAAGGTGATTTATTTCTATAAGAATTAATTTTTGTTTTCAGCCAATCATTCGGAGTGGTAAAATAGGAGGAAACAACACATATGCAATGTGAAGGTTGAGCGAAGATGAAACTAAGATGAAATAATAAAAAAAAAACTTAATTTTTGGTGTTGTGTTTATGGATAAAAGATACTGTCTTTAAAATTATATATTAAACATATTATCTCTTTTATCTTCTATAACAACTTTTAATTTAATATAATAAAAATATGTAAAACATATTTATTAATAACCCTTCCTTAGCGGTAGGGAAAAAGTGTAATAGTAAAAAGATAAAGTCATCGTTTTTTAAGTATGATTCATTATATAGAAAATTTACTTATAATATACTCTTTTAAAATTTTTTATATGTGTAAAAAGCAAGGTTCCACCGAGATTTGAACTCGGATCGCTGGATTCAAAGTCCAGAGTGCTAACCATTACACCATGGAACCGCACATGTTCGTTGCTTAATATATTGTATATAAAATTTCGCCTTTCACTTGCTAGACTCGATGACGTCATGGGGTCATCTTTCTAGGTCGTATTAAGATATCATGCGTATAAGACGTCGAAACGGATATGATTTTATAGAAAAAAAATTGCTTCACGCTGTATCCCGTAAGTAGCAGGTTAGGCAGAGGGGACCTGGTGGACTCTCCATTCTTTGCTTTCGTGGCGGTACTCGACGAATCGCTTTCTTTTACCTGGGCAAGGAAATACAAATAATACATAAAAAAATATTTTTTGGATGGAATGAAATATTTGACAAAGGAAAAATTATATATTTTTCTCTCTTTATTTCTTCCCTTTAGTAACGAGCCAGGCACGGCGCCGAGTTTCGCCACTAAACCGAATGCAAGGGCTTCAGAATTCGGCGGAAAGTGGGAAACGAAAGCATCGCTAAAATATTCCAAAATAATTTTATTTGTTTGGAAATCCGTGGTTCATAGATAAAGTTGTAATTAGTATTTCCTTCATGATAACCACAATACACCTAGTAGAAACTATTATAAAATAGAATTTCTTGTTAAGAAACCCGTTATTTCACATACATAACAAAATCACATATATTTGGAAATGGGGCATTTGATACATTTAGTGTAGTTGTGTTATTTAGACTAATTAATCATTATATTAATATGGTACTTCGTTAAGATACTCCGTTCTCAACTTTCGAGTCAATTTACGTGCTTAATGACGACACCTAATACCTTTTTGTTTAAGTAATTCTAAAATCAAATTCAATAAAATAAAATGTTTTTACATTATATACAAACACACAAAGATAAATTTTGGTTCTCTCTACCTCTCTGTATTGGCTTTTAGATGTCTGTTTTTATTTTTCCCTTAAATTAGATTTAAATTTATTTTTTAGCGTTTCATTGTATCTGGCATACAACAGTGTAGGTAGACGGAGCCTAGTGTTAAGACTTTCCGTTCCCATTTTCTGCGGAATTCTGGAGCCATTGCGTGTTGAGTAAGTGGCGGAAATCAACACGTTTTGCTTCGCCACCAGTGCGAAGAAATAAAAATAAATATTTAAATTTATTGAATAAATATTTTATTTCCCCGAGTGGGAATTAAACGTTTTCAGTCACAGTTTGTGCCTCTGCGCCACGACGGCTTCGGTTTTATTTAAAATTTATTGAAAAAATTGTTATTTTTAGTCAAATCTAAAAAAAGGTAGAATAACCACTCTACTTGGATCTTTATTAGTTATTTTTCATTTGAACATTAACTTTACTTTTTACTAAATTATCTCAACATCTAATAAAAAAAATGTATGAACACAATAGAAATCTTCGTGAATCTCGCGAGCCACGCACTCATCGGTCCGGTGATACATTATTCACAATACTGATTGCGTACAGCGGGACACGTGGAGCCGCTGAATTATATATGAACGGCGATTCTGACCGGACAGGGGTGGATTTGGGTTGTCTATAAGCTTTATTATAGTTTTTTTTTAGAATTTGTGTGCCTTAAAAAAGGAAAAAACAGAACTCTTATTGCATAACTTATTTTTCTGAAATTTTGCAACAATTTATAAGAAATTAACTGCGTCATCAAATCAATCAATTCATAGAAAAAAAAATCATTACAACTTATATTTATATGATGTTCATTTCATACAAAATGAGTGTAAAATTGGTATGGAACCTGGGTGGGTGCGCCCGACTCGCACTTGACTGGTTTTTACTTTATATGAAACAAGACACAGTGGTAAGAGAGGTAAGACTAGATCTTGCTCGAGAACACAGTGTCGATGATACTGAGGGAAGATCATTTTAAAACTATGAGGATATGGCGAAGAGCATGTATGATGAGGTTAATGACAGGGAACGAGACGAAAGGGATAACATCCGAGGGGGCTCCATCCTCTCTGACTATCCCGCTAGGAATAAGGCGTAAACCTAACTAACTAAACGTTTTTTTTTTTTAAATCTATAAATATATGTAAAGTTGGTCAGTTCATGAACTTATAAGATATTAATCATTTGGTATTTGGTGAGGCCGGTCGTGGCGCAGCGGCACGAGGTGTGACTGCAAAACCGACTGGTTGTGGGTTCGATCCCCACTCGAGGAGATGAAATATTTACTTAAATTTATATTTCCATTTCTTCGCTCTGGTGTCGAGGTTAAGCGCGGCGTTGAGTTCTGCCACTCAACACGCAATGCCTCCAGAATTCGGCAGAAAGTGGGGAACGGAGTGTCTTAACACTAGGTTCCCTCTGCCTACCCTGCTGTGTGCGGGATATAGCGTGAAGCTAATTTTAATTTTTTGGTATTTGGTTTAAATTAATTTCATTAATTACTTAATTGGTTGATGAGCGTCCACTTAGATAACTGTTCTAGATTTTTCGGTATTTGATGAAAACAAAAAGTTCAAAATATATGAACATCGTCACTACTAATCAATTTTCCTTTCTATTTAAATTTAATTATATTTTATCTGAATAATTGGTTATATTTGTATTTTTTTTGTTTTTATCCGCTATTAAAACTAGCTCATATGTATCTCTAAATCTATTACTAAGTAGTAATTTAGTCTCTAAAAGTCCAGCTATTTACGAGTAGATTGCCTTTTTCAACATATATTTACTAAATTTATTATAATAATTATTCATTTATTGTGTGTGTCTTTTTAAGTTATATTTAAATCATAAATAATAAAAATAAATCAACTTCACGCTGTATCCCGCACACAGCAGGGTAGGCAGAGAGAACCTAGTGTTAAGACACACCGTTCCCCACTTTCTGCCGAATTCTGGAGGCATAGCCTGTTGAGTGGCAGAACTCAACGCCTCGCTTTGCCTCGACACTAGAGCGAAGAAATGGAAATATAAATTTTAGTAAATATTTCATCTCCTCGAGTTGGGATCGAACTCACAACCAGTCGGTTTTACAGTCACACTTTGTGCCCCTGTGCCACGACTGGCCTCATTATTTGAATAATAATGTAATATAATAAATTAACTTTAAATTGATTACTAAACTACTGACTACCTATAAATAATAGAAGAAACGTGTTTAAATATTTATATATTCATTTGCGTCAACATATGTGTTATCGTTGTAGCGAAAGTAATATGACGAAATTTGAAAGGTTTCTCACGTCAAGTTCCAATGTATAATTTGCGTGACAGCGCCAACCGGTTCCATGGTGTAATGGTTAGCACTCTGGACTTTGAATCCAGCGATCCGAGTTCAAATCTCGGTGGAACCTGGCTTTTTGCTTTAGACATATATATACGTACCTATATAATTGTATAGGTACCATAATAATGTATTTGCTTAATAATTTCTTTATAATTTTAGGGTTAAGTTAGTTATTTTTTTATTTTACCTCTGACTAAAGTCGTGATTTGTAATTAATTATAAAATTTAGTGTTTAAAATAATTTTATTACTAGCAACAACATAATTAACATTTGTGTTGTGTTTTAAATAATATAAAAAACAAATAAACAATGTAAAATTCTAATATTCTCGAAGCTAGTAGAGGCGCTGAGGCACAAGCGTGCAACTGTATACACGACAGTTGTGGATTTGATTCCCGCTCAGGGGAATAAAATGTATAATTTCCTCGTTCTGGCAACGAGGAAAAACGCAGCGTTAAGTTCCGCCGCTCCACGATTGAATGCTGCTAATATTTGATCGAGAAGCTATTGTTTCGACATTTATTATAAATCATATCTTAGAAAAGCTAAGAGTTGCCTGTTCTTCTCAGCAGAACAGTCTTCCGAGCCGAATTGAAACGAACGACGAAAATTAAATAAAAATATTATACAAAGATACTTTATTTCCATCTAAATAAATATTTATTCAGTACATTTGTCTGTCTATATGTTCATCTATCTGTCTCACAATACATCTCTGTACCAACAATAGCGTGGACGCGTCCAATACGCACAGTGGCGTGCTAACAAGCGTTTAGCGTCCCGCTCCCGGGAGACCGGCTCCTTTCGGCTTTACTCACAAATCTAACTACTTTTGTATTGCAGGGCTGGCTGGTTGGTTTTTTTTTTTGGGAATTATGTATGTATGTACAACGTTATTATATTTGTATTGTACTGTATTCATAGGATATATATACATATAATAACTCAAACTTTTGAGATTAAATTATTAAATAGATATATTATTTGAGAGCCAATAGTCTCATCGAGGACGTTAAAGATCAAGCAGGCTGACTAATCCTCCTGATCCTGGCAAAAGCCGAGGAGGAGACCTAATTCCAGAAGGACGAAGATTCAAACATTTTATCATCGTTAATGATATAAATCCGAAGAATATTTTGGTCATGGATTTGGAAATCGTCCAAGAGACGCGAGTTGAAATTTCGCTATGTTCGATTTTTTTTTAAACGTTTTCTAAAAATGTATGGACACTGTAGATTTTTTTTTTTTTCATTTACATATATTTTCTTCTTCCTTTTGCAAAAATGTTATTGTCGACATGTGTGTAGGTCATTTCGGTAAAATGGATAATATTAGTATTCCTTAAATGCATATTTATATAGAGTAAATGGTGTCAGTTCATTTTCTTACAACTTATTATAACGCTAGCGACCTAGACAAGGCTTCGCCTGCTTAAACTTATTGTAATGTTTTATCCCAACATAGAATGTTTTATCTAAATTCATTAATTCATTCATTCAATCTGTGAAAGTGGAACAAACATTCATCCCCATAAATTTTGCCATTTATAATATTAGCAGGATTCATTGATAAGCTTTTAGTACGTAATTTATTTAACAAAAAAAAAACTTAACCAAAATCTTAAAAAATAAGTCTCACTATATGGATTACGAGTGAGCCCTGAATACTCTACAACAGTAACCATATTTTTATATATTCGCCTTTGTTATATAGGTTGTAAGGATTTTTTCGCGTGTCACAGCTTGATAAGCCGTACGTAATCAAACTGGTCTTATTATGTGATAGAATAAATGATGAGGTCAGGATATTATGCGATTTCTTTTATGAAGGGACTTTAGGTCAGGGTTGGTTTGGAGATTTCGTTAAGTAGAAAAAATAATATAATTATTAAGTTGAAAAGGCCTTTGTGATATGGGGGAATAGTGCTTGAGTGTAAAAACCCTGATTGTTGGTTCGATTTCTACTCAGGGAAATAGTGATATTTTAATTATTTACGTTTTGTAGCTCTGACAAGAGTAACCAAATCGATTCGCAGTTCAATAATCTATGTTGCATTGGGCTGATAGCGAAGAATGGAGTGTCTTATCACTAGGTATCTGTCTAAGCGTAGAAGGAATGTAGTGTTAAGACACTCGGTTCCCAACGTACCGAGCAAGGCATTGCGTATTGAGTGGTAGAAATCAATGCTTCTTTCTCTGCCTATCTTATCACCAGGACGAGGAAATGTTCGATCAGGACCACAACTGTCACGTTTATATTTACACTCTGTTGTGCCGCTGCGACACGGCGGACTTACAAATTATCGATAAAAATATTGAGCAATTGCCTTAAGTCACTCATCAAAATTTTTATTATTTACTCTATATAGTATTATTTACTCTATATAGTATTATTTACTCTATATAGTATTATTTACTCTATATAGTATTATTTACTCTATATAGTATAGAGTAGGCAAAGGGAACTAGGGAACCTAGTGAAGGCAAAGAGAACTAGGGAACCTAATTAAGACACTCTGTTTCCAGACACTTCGGTTCCTCACTTTCCTCCGAATCTTCGAAGTGGAGCTCAACGCGGCGCTTTGCTTTAATACCAGATTCAATAAATAAAAATATTAAATATTTCATTTCCACAAATGCCACAAATAGACAGTCTATCACATCATGAGATTCTCTTTGCCTTCACTAGGGAACCTAGTGAAGGCAAAGAGAACTAGGGAACCTAATTAAGACACTCTGTTTCCAGACACTTCGGTTCCTCACTTTCCTCCGAATCTTCGAAGTGGAGCTCAACGCGGCGCTTTGCTTTAATACCAGATTCAATAAATAAAAATATTAAATATTTCATTTCCACAAATGGAAATCGAACACTCAACTGTGGCGCTTACAGTCGCACACCTGTGCCCCTGCACCACGACGGCCTCCACTGTCGATATCATTTATCTATTATCGTAGAAAATTAATCCAATAAGCCTGATTGTATGTTTGTCGATCCCAACATGTTTGAACAGTAATGATCGATCACTCATTAACTAATGGCTATTCCTGTTATAGTTCCTTTTAGCTGATTCAAAAACTGCATTTTATCATGTAGAGTCCATGATGTTAATTGTAGAGTTAGTGGAGATAGAGCAGCGTTTATTTTAAAGTATTGCTTTGATATAAGGAACCGTAATACCTATGTAGAAATCTAATATCATATGTATTTAAATTTGTTTTGATTAAGATATTTCCTTAAAAAAAAAACAACAAATAATAAGCTTACTAAATACCTTACTAAAAATGTTCCTTTCGACTTTTGCTCATTCCTCAAATATTAAAGAATGTATTAATAAAATAATTGAGGCCAGTCGTGGCGCAGGAGCACAAAGTGTGACTGGAAAACCGACGCACGGCGTTGAATGCTGCCACTCATCACGCCTTGCTCCAAATGCAATGCCTCCAGAATTAGGTAGAAAGTGGGGAACGGAGTATCTTATCACTAGGTTCCTTCTGCTTACTCTGCTGTGTGCGGGATACAGCGTGTAGCTGATATTGAATAAAATATTGTATTTTTTTTGGACTTAAGAGTTGTTAAACGTCTGGCGGATATGCATTTCGAGCAGGTAGTAATAGTAATTATATAGCTTTTGTATCGATTCTACGGCTGTTAAATAAAAATAAAGAAAACGAACGCGAATCGCAGCCACAGACTAACCCTGACCCTCTGAACCAAGAAGGAGACCTCTTAAGAAGCCAAGAGGAAATGAGAATAAAGCTTATTCTGACAGTTTTAGAACTTCAAAACATTCATTTGGATTTTTTTTACTATCATATTATCTGTACATACATCAATACGAACAGTTCTTAAGTCATTAAGATACATTATGATACATTAATATAGATTTACTTGTATATTTAAATAGAATTTATATATTTTTGTAATATAAATTTTGAGTCCAGTCGTGGCGTAGGAGCATAAAATGTGACTGTAAAATCGACTAGTTATGAGTACGACCCCCACTATAGTAGATGAATTATTTATTTAAATTTATATTTTCATTTCTTCACCCTGGTTTCGAGGCAAAGTGCGGCGCTGAGTTCCTCCACTCAACACGCAATACCTGCAGAATACGGTGGAAAGTGGGGAATGGAGTATATCATGCCTACTCTATACTTATAAACGCGACAGTTGTGGGATTGATGGAATCAGAGGAATTAATTATTCACATTTGATCGCTTTAGTATTTAGACATGAGTTCGGTCATCTCACACGGAATAGCTATAAAATTTATCGAAAAATGGGAAACTGACTGATGATGACTGATCTTACACTAGGTTCTCATTGCCTACTCTGCTATATGCAGAATACACCGTGAGGTTAAAAAAATTCCGTATATCTTTCGCCAGGCTGTATCTCATGATGTGATAGACTGTCTATTTGTGGCAAACAGTTTGCCACAAACAAATTCCTTTTCTTGCAAATTTCCAATATAAGCTTTCCAGTCTCATTTATTTTCTTGTCACCATACTGACCACTCCCACCCCCTCCCTCGTAACCGCTTCGCGCAGTTCCGATTCAAATCGCCACATATTATTAATTTTTCATTCCCTCTAACGCTACCTAGAACATCCCTGACACTCTCCCAAAACTCCTCGAGTTCGCTTAATAGAGCTGTGGATACTGGCGCATACGCCACTAACAAGAATACTCTTGTAAGTCCCAGCTTGAAGCGAACCCAAAGCTGTTTCGGGTTGATCGCCTTGTATTCAACTGCTGCACTAATCAATCGAGAGGACAATAACACCTACACCTTCACAGCCCCGCTCGCTCTCTGGTACGCCGGCCCAGAAAGCGACCCGACTGCCCGGCAAATCGGTCGTGTCATTGCCCTTTCGCTTGGTCTCTGTCACACAAACGACATCCAAATCTCTATCATCCATCGCATCTAATAATTCATTCATCTTTTCTTCCATCCCTCCTCTTACATTCCACGTAGCTATTTGTAGCTCCGTCCTCCACCTCGTGGCGTGTTGGGTGGCGGTCTCCAACGCCGCATTCGTCGCCACTTGACACACCATTGTACCCCCATTATAACTTATATATAGTTATTATAGTTTTGAAGCAATAAAAAAATATATATCTACTCTACTGTGGTTTGAAATCTGAAATTATTTTGACCATTTTAAAGGGCAACAAGTCCTAAGCCGCACCAGGCAGCAAATACCCTAGCTACGCCACTGGATAGACAGTTGTAATTGTCAAAGTATTTCTTTTGCCGATATTATAAATAATACTAAAATAAAACAGAATACATTTTTTTTTTGCTGGTTTGTATAGATATGTAGTAAGTAGTACGGAACCCATCTCGAACTTGGCTGGTTATTTTATTTGACTTCTGTTACAGTCTAATTATAACGTAACGGACTGAATAATATTTGTAGGGAAACCATTTATCATGTATAAAAATATGAAACGCCACCCTTAAAGCTTATAAATATGTTATCAGCTATTTAATTAAGTGTTAATCTAAATATCCCCGAAGTTAGATCTACAAAAACGTTATATACCTATTTTATATGAAATAAATTATTCAATATTAGAATATGTTGAATAAATATATCTAATATAAATAAATAATTACCTAATTAGAAATTAAACACATTTTCCTCGAAAAAGAGGTAATCAGATCAGTTAATCAGACCTAATATACATATTAGCAATATAAATTACATAGCATAATATATTTTACTACATATTTTTGTTTTGTTTAGTATCACACTGTATATCACAAATATCAGGGTAGGAACCTAATGTAAAAACCACCCAATTTTCGAAATATTGAGTTAAGTGGCAGGACTTAACGTTGCTATTTGTCTTGATAAGTTGTTACCAGAGCGAGGAAATGCAAATTATTCTTTTCCCCAAATGGGAATTGAAGTCACTACCTACGCTTTTACAGTCAGATTAAATACAACTACACCATGTCGGTCTTTATATAATATTACAGCCGTGTAACCAAAATCCTATTTTTATTAGAAATAACATTGTTAATCTTTATACGAAATTTAGTCCCCCTGTAACGTGAGCCGTCACTTTGTTCACAAATCGCGTTATATCGCCGCGGCCGGTGGAACAATTGCATTAATATAGGAATAACGTTAGAATCGTATTAGACTTCTTGATTTCATGTTTGGTAATAGGATTTTTGGTATTTCTTACAAATTGCTGCTTTACGAACCTACTTGACTTAACTTTGAATAATAGTAAAAAATACAATTATTTTACTAATTCTGATTTATGTTGGTAACTTTTTGTTTTGGATTCCAGATCGAATTTTATCTTACCAAGGCGGGAAAATAAAAAAAAATCAATGGCCCAAAAGGAGATCGAATTTACAACCATAGCGTTGAGAGTCAGATGCTGATCCACTGCACCACAATGGTCATATGCATATTACAAAAAAGAAATTATATATACATTTATCTTTTTTTTACATCAGAGTTTTTAATTTTAACTCATTTTAAGGCAAGAATTGACTAGTGAAATAAATAAAACAACCATACATAATATACATTTTCATATATTTAAGTGACAGCTTATAACAATAAAAGTTATAATGACATAAGGATTGCACGTTTGTCTTTGGGTTCGTTTGAATGACTAATATTTTACACTATTTACAGGATAACATTGTACTAAAATTATTTAAAATCTCGAGACTTTTATATTAAATATACATCTTATATTACTAACGAATATAACTAAAACAACGATAAATATACACTAGCTGTGCTCCATTAGTAAAAGATAAATATATTTTGTGATAAATGGAATAGGCATCATATATTATATAATACAAAAAAAAACTACAATATGCGGTTACATTAAGCATATGAAAATTATATCTTGAATATAAAAAATACGTGAGATTGGAGAAAATAAAAAAAATTAACGTATAAACGTAAATAAGAAAACTATTCAGAAAGATATAGACATTTTAGCAACATTCCAGTTACAGCGGTTTTTACTAAACAGCTGATTTTTTTTTACTAATACTGAATATACAAAATCTTGAATAACATAACTTATCTTAAATTTACAATAAAATCTTTGGCTTTACTTTATGGCAACCGAAAAAAGTAATTTTAATACTAAACTGTTATAAATTGTCAATTTTATGACATAGCTACATACATATGTAAGAAGAAATTCGTATACAATTTTACGTATGAACTCAAACGTCGCATTAATTAATAACATTCATATTGAAATACTTACAAAAATGGTCTATCTACTATACATTTCACATACTGTGTTTTAATTTATAAGAAATTTTAATGAAGCCGTTGAATTTAAATATTACTAACGAAGGTTGATTAAACATTGTCTTAACAATCTTTACTTTTGGAATGTAATTTAAATACTACGTGTATACTAAATGACATTTAAAGATATAAAAAAAAATGTATTATATGCGTATTTTACTAGAAATGAATGTTGATTTGTATAGTTATTCACAAATATGAACAAAATTTTGTATGTGCGAATACACTTATGATTTTTGATACACATATTTTATTTGATACGAACGTAAATAAATATGTTTTCACAAGTTAGTGGGATTTTCCATGATATGTGGTAAAGTATATGAATAGTATACTCGTGTAATATATCTGCATTTACTACAATACCTATAGTTTATTACTCATCGTGCTATAGTTTACTATTACCTATAACATTATAGAATAAAATAATCATATCAGAAAATAAACGTCTTTCTGAAATAAATTGATACATTGCTAAAGGATTCTTCTTTAACATAATATATGGAATGGTATATTTTGGAATTATTAAAGTAACATATTTATATTTTTCATACACATTCTTCTAATGGTCTAATACTTATAATTAAAAATAACTAGGATGATTGAAATATATTCGATAAAAATAAAAACAACAAAATAAATTGAAAAATATGAAAAAAAAAATCTTATAATATTATTATTTTATAATGTGACAGTACAAGCACTTAACTAATTTTCGTTACAAACCAGACATTATACAGCCTGTTAATTTTTAAAGAGATCAAAAACTCACGTTGGAACCTTACCATACCTTATATAATTTAATAATAAATTATTAATTTTGCTTATCTTTGGTAGATTAAGAAACAAAATTTTGACAAATGTTCAAATTTCCGATTAAAATTTTGCTATATCATATTTACAAGCACCGACACGCTGGTATTTTAAATGCACAAATTTAACATATTTGAAATCTATTTAAACAGTTCACATATCACTGATGAAAAATAATTATATTTATTAAAAACATTCAACTATTCTGTTTCAAAGTCTTACAGTAGTTTTTCATCTATTACCACAATATTCAGCCTTAGCGCCAAGGCGCGAAGGCGGTAGTGCTTCAGGAGGGCAAAGGCTGTAATGGAGGAACTGCACTGCTCATCCTGAAATCTGGGTGTGGCGGGCGGAGATCTGAAAATATTTTTTTAAATTACAATACAATACTTTCTAAGTGTGGAATAATACTTTAAAAATTTAAAAAAAAAATACCTATACGTATATATTCTTTATGGTAAAATGTTCAAAGATTGTAATTTAATACGTAGATAGAATTAAGAATAATTATTTTTCAATTATAAAATTTAGAATATCTTGAATACTCCATCAATATCATGAATATCTTGAATAGCCCCTCATTTTCTTGAATACCTCACAGAAGAAAATGTATTATTTAACATTTTCATTTAAAATAATAAATGTAAAGAGGCACAACGCGGCGTTTAGTTCCGCCACTCATCACACAATGCCTCCAGAATTCGGCGTAAAATGGAGAACGTAATGTCTCAGTACTAGACTTCCTCTGTCTACCCTACCGTATGCGTGATACAGCGTGAATTCTATTAAACAAGATTTTATATTTTTTTAAACATACCTATACGATCGCCCACATGCATATCAGGTGGATGCATGCCATGCACATCAGTATGCGGAGGCTGCATATGCTGAGGGTTCCTCAAATCAGCGTGCTGGGTCTCTCTATGCCTTCGCAAGTCAACTTTCCTCTGGAACGCCCGCCCACACAGATCACAGGCGAAGGGCTTAAAGCCCGTGTGTTTTCTAGAGTGTGTAATGAGATTTGAACTTTGGCTGAACGCTTTACCGCAAACTTGGCATTTGTGGGGTTTTTCACCTGTGAACAACGTGGTATGTTAATAGAATCGTCGAATTTTGTTGTTTTTTTGCTGAAAATTGTGTTTTTATTTAAATATATTGACATTTTGAGTTTCTATAGCTTATTTTGTCTATGCTATGTACACTCTATATTTTTAGTTTATTTAACGTCACTTTAATATATTCGTATAGTGTAAGTTTGTAGCTATAACGCTAAACATTATATAAATAATATATAAGCCGCAGTGGCCTTTAAAGTCGTTTATACGGTATCAAAATTTTTCCATAATAAAACTGCTTACGATTTCAATCGTATGAAACAATTAATATAGATTATTGAAATTAACTGAAATATATTATAGTTAAAAAATGTTCAAAATATAGTTAATTTCAATTAACTCGCCTTGTAACCAGACTGAATTGCTTACATTTATATTCTCCCCAAAAGAGTAGAATATAGAATATACAACCATTTAATTATATAATGAAAGATAAAATTCCGAAACTAACAAAACCAAATCTTTAATGTTAAACTACTAGTTAAACAGTTTTTCCTTGTTTAAATGTATTTTTTTAAGAAATATGATTTTTTTTCAATTACAGAACAGAAATGTGTACGCGACAGTTGTGGGTTCTGTTCTCACTCGGGGGAACCAATTATTACATTTCAAGGCAGTGCGGCGTTAAGTTTCGTCATTAAATACGAAATATCTCGAAAATTGGACGAAAAGTGGGGAACGGAGTGCTATATGCGGGATATAAATTTAGTTAAGCAACAGTACCCGTTTAGCTTATTGCTATTTTTTTATACCAGGCGTCTTGTTATTTGTATATATATGTATGTGTCGTATGTTCATAATATGTAGCGACGGTAGCGTTAATTTTAATACAAAACCAATATATAGTTAAATTGCGTGCTGATTGGTCACTAAGTTTTATCTCTAATCTTAATTTATAGATACAATCTATGTTTATAAAAAATATAAAAAAAAACTATATATATTATTATTACGAAGCTACTATAATAAATCAGCTTCACGCTGTATCCCGCACACAGCAGGGTAGGCTGAGGGAACCTAGTGTTAAGACATTCGGAGGCATTGCGTGTTGAGTGGCAGAACTCAACGCCGCGCTTTGCCTCGACACAAGAGTGAAGAAATGGAAATATAAATTTAAGTAAATATTTCATCGCCTCGAGTGGGGATCGAACCCACAACCAGTCGGTCTCACAGTCACACGTTGACGTTCAGACGCAATGGAAATAGTCTTTTCCTATATCTATATAATCTGTGCTACAATATCCGCGTATCGATCCGCGCTGACACGTGAGCCTCAGTGCGGATAGCTTAGGGTTGGTAGAACGACAAAAAAAATTAGAAAAAATAAATAATAAATATACATTTAGATTGTTTCAACATTATGATTTTTATAAACTTCGAAATAAATAACAAATTTATTTAGACACTACTAAGAATTAAAAGAAAATATATTAACTTGTATAATCTTTATATAACATAGGTAGGTATATAGGAGTCGAAAATTATTTTACAAAAAATAAAAAACATATATATGTTAAAAAGATTAAGTATAAATCTAAATATTATTTAATCTTCACAAATTTTAAAATATCGATAGTAACAAAACTAATGACAAATCAATTGCACTTAAAATTTAAATGGCAAAACTCATATAATAAATCTATCACATAGTGAAAAACAATAGTAATATTTATAAATTTCCCTATAAACAAAAACTGGATTTGAACCCGCCGCCAATCAAATTCCACCAGGCTACTATTGCGTAACATAACCCTAAATATGCGGATATCGCACGTGCGAGTATTAATACACGTCCGCGTAATCTCTGCGAAGTCCGGTCCGCATTACAGATTCTGCCGTATTCCGGACTACAAAAATTTATAGCCCGTTATATACGCGGCCATTACCAGTTTATGTATCGTGATTCTTGCTACGGAATTTAATATCGTATCGTATCGTTGCCGTTGCTCTTTGTTCTAGATTTAGTGGCATTTTCTCATAATTCCCGTTGAAAGCTTATAAGTTATGTTTCGTGAGTTATTTTTAATGTAAAAGTCTTCTTTAGGTACTTTTTTAATATGTATTTAACTATGATCTTATATAAACATAAATATTTATAAAAATAGTAAAAAATATGGATAATATTCACTGATTCACTCTAAAAATTACAATTCCTAACTAAACTGATATTTCCGTTTTCCCGTTTTCCTTTAAAACGTTATATAACATACGAAATACATAACAAACACCGATCGTCCAACCTGAACGATGCCAATCCGCGAACAAATCACGGCGGCGATACCTAACAATTAGGTACAACATCGAAAGAGGGCCGTAGTCCGTCAATCAAGGGGTACAACGTGGCGACTTCATTAGAGCGACCGAGAGGATTTTGCCCCTCTCGTTCCCTCCCGAGTGTCGCGATTGCCGAGACCAATTTATATCCGTCGTGCTATTGGCCGTGATTGCGGGCGGCTCCACCCAGCGTCGCGTAGCAACGGGGGGAGGGGGGCACGGTCCACCCCCACCCCCCGTTATGGATCGCAATTTTCCTTTGAATTGGAAATCAGAGTTCGCAGCCCTCGTTAGTCCTCCATCTTTGAGATAGCAGATTTTTAGTGAAGATGTTTCAGTGAGAATTGCGCTTCGCTCAGCTTTTGGTTGGGTAGATGAAAATGTGGAATAGGGTTTTCAGCGTTTCTTTTGTTTTGCTCTTTTAGTTGCTTCTGTCTGTGGGTGTATTTTGTTTATGAAAAGTGGGTTCTCTTGCTGGCTAAGACGTACTTCTTTTTAAGTCATACCTTACCGGAGTCTTAAATGAGAGACTGCAAAACTATATCAATAAACAAAACTTTATCAATTTTAATAAGAGATTAGGTTCAGTCAAGAAATTTTCATATAGACTTTTTCCAAAATATGCTTTATACAGCTACAAATAATAAACAGTCAAAGTCTAAGATTATCTAACTTCATACATCATCTGAAAAGACTCAAAAGCCGTTTCACATCTCAAACAAACACTAAACAACACTTAACATCCATTAAAACAAATTTACAAACACAATTCTAGTTTAAAACAATAAACACTTATAATATAACAGTAAAGCGACCAACTTTCCGCCGTAACGTACATTTTGAAAGTGCGTAAAATCTTTGAGTCGTAATTCTTGAGTGTAATTACAGGCACGACAGTGTGGAGGGTAGGATTTAATTGCTTAGGGATGAAAGCTAAGACGTGTTGAACTTAATTTCAGTTTAACTGTGTAAGCTTTTTGGAAGCTTCCTTGGAGTGAAATGTAACAAAGTTTAATATAACATATATTGAACTTTGTTACATATTGGGAAAAATGTTTCTTAGAAAATGTGTAAAATATTGGAAACAGTACTATGCATTGGTCTCGGGCCTTATTATTTTATTTTTTTCAAACGTTTTTTTTCCTTTAGTACTAGAATAATATTATAGAATAGTCAAAAATAGCTTAAAGAATAGTCAGAAAATTTTGTGGAATTATCCGTTCAACATTTTCTGTTAATTTTTTTAGTCATGACAGAGTTGGTAACGGGTTCATAAATATATAATTAAATATTAATAAATTTGATGTTTATAATATATATATATTTATAGTATAGTCGAGGTAGACATGGTGCAGCATTGAATTCCACCATTCTACACATAGTACCTATTTTATGTTTTTTTTTTTTGCAAAATCAAACAAGTCATTTAATCATACATTCTAAGATTTAAAACATTTTTACACTATATCATACAATCAGTTTTAGTTCTCAAGATGCACTTACACGGATTATAGACGTATAAACTACGTAATTTTAGTATAGTGGAAGCTTCACAGATTTTTATGGTACCTCGTAATCAAGTAATAAGATGAAAACAATATTTCTCTTGTTGTTATCTCGTACCGTAGCCCTCGTAGCACAGCGGGACATTGGTTGTAAACGCGACGGTTGTCGGTTCGATCCCACTCCCACAGGAGAATGATGTTATATTTATTTTCATTTCCTTTCTCTGGTAGAGAAAGCGCTGCGTTGAGTTATATCACTTAACATGCTATGTCTTGAAAGTGGGGTTTTCGGTATTAAGTTTGAAAGTATTACAAACCTATGTTGAAATGAACGCTTTTCACAAGCTGTATACTACTTTAGTGACAATGTAACCATAATTTCGGATAGAACAATTATTCCTTGAGAACTTGTAAAGTTCTTTACTATATATATTTCTTACGCCAACCAACTTGCCAACAAGCGTTGATTCAAATCTCTCAAAATTTTTGCACGATTTCTAAAAACCTATATTTTCTTCACAAGAATGCAATAACACTTAAAAATTATTACAAATAGTTATCTTATTGATTTATAATTTAACTATTTTAGCGACTAGGACGTCAAAAACGTTGGATTTAAACTCACACTCACCACAAAACTGTGCCACAACATCAAAACACATTCACTTATTCATATATTCATTATTAAAAGAATTTCCCTTTAAATATTAAGACGCGTTGAGATTGAACGGAGCGAAGCGAGAAATAATCGTAAATCCTGAGTATAAGGAATCCTGGTAATGGTTTAGGACGGACGGTTCCGAGTGCTTTTTACGTTCCAGCTTAAACTTAACTTTGGAGAAACATTTTGAGAATTTTTTTTTAGTTTATTTTTTTCAAAAAATATTATTATAATATATGATGTTTATAGATTTTAATTTGTAAATTGTAAAATATTTATTATATATATTATAGAGTTTATAAAAAAATAACTTTATTAAAATATTCCCTTTAAAATACTGTAAACTAGTATATATGTACAAAATTCGATTCCTTTATATCTAAATATCAAAATATGGGAACAATTCAAATCTAATATAAAATCTTTTCAATAAAAATGTCACTTAGTTATAGATCTCTCAACGCGCAATGTCTTGAAAGTTGAACGGAAAATAGGGAACGGAGAGTCTTAACACTGATGCCCTCTGCCTATAACTACCAAAATAATAGCATAATATTTTTTTTTTTTTTTTAATAATAAAAAAAATCCTATTCAATATTCGATAACGATATAAAATATTCCCAATCAAATCACCCAAAATCATTACGGCCCATTATCAGAGCACTAAACGCAGATTAACAATAAAACAGACGTTAATACAATTAAATTACCAAATCCAGCCCTGCGTTGCTCATCTGCACAATGTCAAAGAGGGATTTTTATGGCAACGTACTTTCCTACTGAATTAAATATACGCTACTAAGAGTGCTTTCGAGTAGGATTTTTTGATATATTGAGGGTAAATATTGAAAATTTAAAGATTTTTTTTGTTTTGATTGTTATTAAGTATATAAGTATGTATAACAGAATTTGTTATATAAAGTTCAAGTTGCTAATATAACATTATATATTATTTATAGAGGCCATCGTGGCACGGAGTTTTGTTGAAATACCTACGAGAACGTTAAATTTCACATTTTAAGGTCCACGCAAGCAAAGTTGCGTTCGATGACTAATCTTATATATAATTAGTAATATCACCAAAATAGAAAAAAAAACCAGTCGTGGTGCAGCGGCACAAAGTGTGACTGTTAAATCGACTGGTTGTGGGTTCGATCCTCACTCGAGGAGATGAAATATTTGCTTAAATTTATATTTTCATTTCTTCGCTCTGGTGTCCAGGCAAAAGCGCGGCAAAAGTGGGGAACGGAGTGTTTTAACACTAGGTTCCTTCTGCCTACCCTGTTGTGTGCGGGATACAGCGTGAAGTTGATTTGATTTGATTTTTTAGAAAAAAAACACACACACACAAAATCTAGACACGTTCGCAAAGGGCCAAAGCAATAACAATAATTTGCGCGACTCCTCCCTTAATAATTCAGCGATAAAAAACCGCTGGCAAATTGGAGGGGGGAAGAGTACAGGAACTCGATGCGTTTACGCGATCAATGTTAATACGGAGAGAATTTTTATTTTACTTTGACATACGTACATACATACTTTTGTATAGTGGAAACGGACAAGGGAGTGTGTATTTTGTTTACTGTTAGTAGTAATTTTATGATTTTAAATATATTTTAAAGAAAATTGCTGAAAAGCTCAGCGTAAAGTTAAAACGAAAATTAAAAATCATAAAATTACTAGTAACAGGCTTGTCGTGTTCCAGTCAACGACGACGACGACAACGAGTTATGTGCAACGACTGGCCTGATTTTGTTTAAAATATATTGAAACACTTAATGCAATATTATTCTTTTTTTTTCCGCTTCACGTTGTCTCTTGCGAGATATTGCTTGCGAAATGGCAAAACTCAACTACATTTTGTCTAACCAGATGGAAGATATGAAAATATTTTAATCCCGCGAATATAGATCGAACCTACGAATAACTATAATAAAATACGTATAATATCTTCATTATATTTCGAAATTGTAATATATGTCTATCCAGATAGCTTTCCGAATAGAAAATAACTGAAAAGTGCAGTTAGTGACGAAAAAATTAAGAAAAAAATATATAACTCATTAAAAAATAATTATTTTTCTTTGAAAGTTATGAAGACGTTGCTAAAATATAAATTAAGACAGTTTTCTCATTTCCATCCACATTCACAACACCATCTTAACCAAAGTCATATAAAAAAAGCTTAACTCTACATACATTTTAATGATTTACAGCTTAAATTCATAATTTTGTAGCAAAAGTTACCACAAACACGTATATATAATCGTTTAGTGTAATATCAGAACACTCTGCACTGCAGCCAGCACTTAGCGAGCTCAGGTGCAAGATTAAAAGTGCACTCATTACCTCACAGCACTACGTGGATTTAAAAGCTTTATAGTGAGCTTTTTTAAATATTTTCATAGAGTAAACGTTGATTTTAATTTATGATTTGTTTTAAGATAAGCTTCACGCTTTTGCCCGCAGAAGGAACCTTAAGGTTAAGATTTTCCCCAAGAGGTTCCCCATTTTCCGCTCAATTTTCGAAACAGCGCGTTGTGTAGCGGAAATCAAATATATCAAATTATAATAATTTGTCATTCCTCTGAGTGAGAATCGAAGCTTTAACCGTCGCGTTAACAACTGCACCGCGTTGGCGCTTGATTAATTTTAAATATTGTATCTAAACGTTTTCGTCTTTAGTTACATTAGTCCAGTTAAGTTGTCATAAAATTGTACTATTAAGGAAAAATTGAGAAATATGTTACCTATATATATTTTTCTTAGATCGTTTTCTGTAAAGTATAATAAAGAAATATAGCGTGAAAAAATAAATATATATAATAAGAAATTTATATGGAATATGTAAAGTTTCTTTTACACACATATATTTGTATATATTACAGCAAATCCACACAAGCCGACGTGATTCCCGGGATCGCTAGTGATGTGCGGATTTCGCTTAGAATCCCGGTTTACGATCATACGGCACCCGGCGGGGTGGTGATATACATCCCTATGTATTATAAGATACCTGGACTTTACAGTATTATTGACCTAGATTTTTGCTTTAACTTCTCAGTATAAATCTTGTTTTTTTTTGGTTGTGTTTGCTCTATGTTATATTAATTTTGCAGAGTAAAAAGAGTGTCCTAAGTTATTCAACACTGACTTTTTCATTCTTTGTATTGAAAAATATAGCATTTTTACGCCAACGACAGTCAAAAAAATACTTATATTTAAAATAAAAACATTACCTACTACGGAATACGAACATATATCTCTACATTATATTCCGTAAATAATCTTAGTACAAAAGCTATCACTTATCGCATAGATTATTTTCACATAAATCTAATTATTTTGAAAGTTTCCTACACAAAAACAAGAGGTTACACAGAACCTATCAAGACGTTCAACAATCGTTATTCCAGCGCAAACAAAGCACGCTAACATAAACAACTCAATCTTGAGACGACTGATGGAAAATGGAGTCGCAATCTTAAGAGAATAGCAAATTGTTGAAATGAAATTGCTGAGATGATCATGTTTTTTAGATAAATGTTACTACTGTTTATATATACTTTTTTTCTTAGCTTCCCGCTGTATTCCGCATATAGTGGGTGGAAAGAGGGAACCTGGAAACCTATTGTTAAGACACTTCGTTATCTATTTAGACACCTCCCTTAGAGTGGCGGAACACCGCGCTTTACCTCATTACTAAAGTGAGGACATAAAATATTTATTTTCCCCGAATGGAGATGGTCCTCTCCATGGTCGTCTCCTCCACCTCCTCCTTTTTACGTGAACTTCCTCCAATGTCTTTGATATTATATTTTCGAAGGTCTTAAATCGTTAAAAGAAACCAAAAATGATAACAATTAATAAGAAATAAACAATTCAAATATCAAATAAGTCTTAAAACCGTCCTCATCAACATATAACATACAAGGTACTTAAAAAAGCACCTAAAATTTTAAAACCCGACATCTCTTATAGGTCACGAAACATACTCCCAACGTCCGGGTCATTTTACTGAGACGTTTACGATCGCGCCGGATATGTGGATGCCGTAGCGGAACTTGTGTAAATGCCACTTACTCTTGATTTATACGTGTGCACCACTATGTACCGTGGCTGGCTGTATATCAGGCGGTATGACTTTTTTATTTCACGTTTTTAATGTTCTTTGCATATTCGATATGTGTAGAGTCCATAGAGTCTTTATTTGAGTCGATTTTTTGGGTTTCGTACCAAAAAGGTTCCCTATTACTAACATTCCGCTATCCGTCTGTCTATTTGTTCGTCTGTCACCAGGCTGTATCTCATAACTCCCGATAGTTAGACAGTTGAAATTTTCATAGATGATGTATTTTGCTATATAATAGCGGTGACGGAAAGTTTATATATATTTAAGGGAGCTCCCATACATCAAATGTGTTTTTTTAGGTAATGAACGTACGAAACGCTTCGTGCGGAACTCCGTCTTACACTTAGCCGGTTTTTTACTACTTTTGCTTGTTAATTTATAAAATAAATTTATATGAAATTATTCATGTGATATATTCTGCTCTTTTCTTTTCGCTCTTGTAGAAACACATAATGTCATAACGAGAGTGAGAAACGAACACCGCACTCCGTACACCTCTTAAGCATTGTAAATATACACCCTACCGTTAACTATATTTAAATCCCAAACTAGGTAAGCAACAAATATATAATGGCGTCCTAATAATAATACCCAAAATATAAAAAGAAAATTCAATATTCATAACAACATTAATATATTACTTCCCTCTTTAAGACTAAAAATCGAATATAACGTGAAATGAGCATCGTGAAATGGCAAGTTCCCTCAAACTAATAAGGGCCCTCACGTTGACACTTGACAAATTCGTTAATACGCCCTCGGACGGGGGCTGGAGGGCTGTGGACCCGACGAATGGGTATTTATATAAATATTTTTGTGAACCCAGATGATTTATTGAGTCCTTAGATTTTGTCTTTTGTTTCTGTTATCTTTATTCCAATTTATTATGGAAGTCGAGGAAAGTTTATTGATTTTTTTTTAAAATATATTTTAATTAATCCTTATTGTTGTAAGTTGCACGTGATCTCTCTTTCAAGTTTTCCAAAGCCATTAAATTTGTTAATATTTAGTGTTAAATCAGCTTCTTAACTATTAGGAACTTAGAACTAGATATAATTATAAAGTTCAGTGATACTATGTTATTCTGTTTTTTCTTAGTTGTCGGTTTTGTGTATTAGATGTCGGAACTCAAAATATGCTTTTTCATGACTTTTTCACATTTGAATCCATAATTATCTCGTGTGCAGTATTTAACGTTTTTTTAAAGTATACTTATATACTCAAAAAATGTTATGAAATGTAGCTTACAAATATTATTTATAATAAAATTATAATAGAAGTGAGGTCAATAGTGGCGCAGGAGCACAAGCGTGTGACTGTACTTCCACTTGTGGGAATAAAATATTTATCATTTTCATTTCGTCGCTCTGGTAACGAAGCAAAGTGTGGCGTTGGCCTTAATGGAAGTGGAAGGTCTTAACATTAGGTTCCCAGGCCTACGCTGCTATGTGGAAACACAGTATTACAGATTTATAACATTTATCTATTAAAAAACATTCATCATTTTCACAAACAAACGAAAACTTTTTATTAAAAAAAAACACAAAACCAACTGAGCACCACCCAAAACACAAAACACATCCACATATCCACTACAAAATAAAAGCAACACATAATAAAGTGGACGTAACGGTCAACTATGCAGCAGATTGTTCCGTTGGGATTGTCCCGAACAATGCGAGTGCTAGTCACTACGGTTATTGCGATGTATACGTATTTGTGACCCAAATGGAATTCGGGATTTTCGGCATTTTCCCCCATTTATTGTAGGATATTGTCGAGTTAGTTGTAGCTTTAATGGTGGTGCCTGGTATGGATAGGTTTAGGTATCATGGATCTGGTTTTATAGGTAGTGTATTATAGAGACGTTCCATTCACATACGAGTATAATATATATATATTTTAAAAGACTACATCTTAGTGGTAAGTTACTCATTTTCGTTTTTTCTTATTTTCTATTAAATATGTCCTAACTTTGGACTATAATAGAGTACAATAAAATCAAGAATACTTATTGGAACGCCTTTAAAATATTAGACCTAAACACTTTTTTATAAGCCCTATATTTTTTATATTTCTTTTAGCTTCAAGCTGTATCTTGCCTATAGCAGGATAAGCAGAGGGAACTTAGTGTTTAAACATCTCGTTTACCTTTTTCCGCTCAATTTAGTGGCAGAACTCTACTTGCATTTAAAGTCACTGTTATCTATAATAATAAAGAATTTAAATATTTTACACCAAAACAAAAATTCTTATATCACATCCATTTACCCATTTAGTAGCTCTACAAACGTAGCGTTGTCCTGGATTTTGGCACGCGAAGAATGCGACTGTCACCTCCCTTATTGCACCGTGACAATTGATGTTTATAGTCCTGAGGACCTAACGTCCCTAGCCATTCTAAATCCCAGTTTAATCTAGTATACTGTAGAAGTCCGAAGACATAGTACATTACGAATAAACGAGTAAAACCTTTATGTCGTGTATAGATTTTTTTTAGCTTCAATCTTTAATCATTCTAATAGAGAACGGGGATCTAAGCGGTTTGAACAACGACCAAATTAAAATATTTAAAGTACATTACCCTAGCGTACAGCGTAAATATAGTAAATAGCGTTTAGAAAACTACGCGTAGTAAGATCGATTTCTATCCGAAAGGTACAATGCGCATATTCGTTACTAAGTGACTGACAGACAACGTACAGTCGAAACTTTGCATTGCAGAACGCTGAAATTTTGCGTGTGGCTACTTGGAGAGTATAGGGGAGCACTAAAAGTCATTTCCAGAACGAAAGAAGATTATAAAATGTAATGGCTGAAGGAAAAAAGAAGATAATTTTATTAAATTATTTGTCACAATAAGAATTTTCGCAGCGCAATTTGAAGCAGTGCTGATCCTGAAAGGCGATTTAAATCTTGTAATGTGAAAGCTTTGTATGGAATTTAATTATCAAAAGCTGTGATATATTTGCTCTATATGTCATGATCCTAAATTCGAATATGGGTAAGACTATAAAATCAGGTTCACGCTGTAACCCGCACACAGTAGGGTAGACACAGGAAACCTAGTGTTAAGACACTCCGTTCCCCACTTTCCACCGAGTTCTGGAGGCATTGCCTTTTGAGTAACGGAACTCAAAGAGCAAAGGAATGAAAATATAAATGTAAATAAATATTTCATTTCCTCGAGTGGGGATCGAACACACAACCAGTCGATTTTATAATCACACTTTGTGCCCCTGCGCCACGACTGGCTTCTAGATTATATATGTAAAAAAACTATATATTTTTTGAGATAAAAACGAAAAAAAAAACAAAGCAAATTCACATAAGATTCTCCTTTTTCATATCAACAAGAATATTTCATATTTAATACAAGCTTACACCAATATCCATAAGTACATTTCATATTCAATAACGATTCGACACCCCACGCCGCTGATCCCAGTATTACAAGACAATATGATGACAAAATAAATTGCTCCACAAAGGGTTGTCATTTAGGTGGATTATATCTAATACCAATAATGGAGATGAAATATGAACTATGGAGTATTATTAGTCATGATCTATGAATATCTTTGATATTTTATATTAATTTTTGGATTTGGCCTTTTAAAATTGCTTGATATAAATTACTAGATCATAGAAGTAGAGAAAGATATGAGAAAAAGAAAAAAAGTACAAATTATGGTTAATGTAACAAAGCTAGAATATTTCTGATCTCAGGAACTATGCTTTCAAATTGTAAAATTCTTTGGGTGGAAAGTTAAGAATAAAGTATCAACACTAGGTTCCCACTAACCTACCCTGCTACAATCGGGACACGGCGTGAAGCCAATAAAATGTTGAAATATTTATGTCCTATTCTATATTCATTATAACACGATTGTCAGACTAAAGGATTAATCCGATGATACCAGATACACTAAATCAAACATGACAGATTAGGGTGCGTGCTTTTAAATACTTATTTCTGATATAGTATAGCAATTAACATAAAATTAATATATTTGATTTCTATTCTAGTAATTGTAGTTAGGGCTTTAAGGGACGATGCTGAGTTTATTTTTATATATAATTATTTCTTCATCTCTTTAATGAGATGTCTTCATTGATGTCTTTTTATATTTTTTTTAGCCTCAGTACTATAGCAGGGTAGTCAGAGAGAACAACCTCTTCATACATGCCGTCTGGGGTTCCTATTGGTTTCTCTGGTTCCTCCAGTATGATCGATCAATCGACTGAACAATCGTTGAAGGTCAAAAATAATATTTGCAACACTTTTTACATAGATATTTCAAAATATAATCGGTTACCCATACAAAAAATATAACCTACTTTTAACCATATATGTTATAAACTTATAGTTCAAAAATATAATATTTTGTCTACATTCTAATATGAAGCTTACCGCTGCAAATCTGCCTGGGGCCGCTACGTGCGGCACGTGTCCGTTACAGGAAATCTTACGGCTGAAGGTGTGGCTTTATGTTGTATTCATCTGTATATGCTTGGCATTGATTTTTTATAACATTTTTATTTTATATGTTAGACGAAATGGAGTTTTCTGGTTTGGTTATCTTAAATTAGTAAAACATAGTAAGTAAAAAAGTACCTATATGTATTTTGAATGTTTAGTGTAGGAATAGAATTTCAATAGATACTACGTCAAATGAGTGCATTGTGTGAAGGTACACCATTGGTTGTAGTCTTAAGTTTCTTCATTTTTTTTTGTTTCTACAAATCCAATACCCAATTATTATAAGCGCAACGACGAACAAAAGTAAATGTCAACAAATAAATTAATATATAGTTTAAGAAAAAAACTGTAAGATACGCTTTTTTACAGTAAGTACTATAGAGTGTGCTAGGAGCTAAAACTGTATGAGCTAAAACTAGAGTTTACAGTAACCTCATAAAAAGTGTCACTATTCAGGTCATGGTACCATCATTAGAACGGCTTGATGATACCATATTATTGTATTGTCATCTAATCTACGTAAAACTGCCAAGTTTCATGACGACACTATAATTAAAAGGAGGTCAAATTCAGTTTCCTTCACTCAAGGAAATCAGATATTTATTATATCTTCTTTTCTTCGCTCTGGTATCGAGGTGTAGCGCGGCGTTGAGTTGTTTGCTGTGTGCATACAGCCTGAAGCTGGATTTTTTTATACTTTTAACTATTATATTTAAGTTATAAAATTAAAAATCGACCGAACAACCGACCGCTAATAAAAACACAAAAGACTAACATAGTACGATTTAATAACTTTTTCATTAACTTTACACTCCGCGCACCATAAGCGCAACAATAACATAGATTGAAATAGCACTATTGAAAGCCACTCAAATCTAACACGATTCCGCGAGTACATACATTTAGCACTGTTATCATTACTCTTCAATGCATTCCACGTGACCCCCGACCACCCTTCCGCGACCAACCCTTATATTATCTACCTTAGTACCTTTGAAATAGGGGTGATATCTTTAGTGCATTACACACGTGACCTCTGACCACCCTTCCGCACCAACCCCTATATTATCAATCTTAGCACCTTTGGAATAGGGGTGATATCTTCAGTGGCTGGTTTAAGATAATACTCGACACCTGCCACTGTGCAATGCTAGCACTTACTGTGCCGTCGCGTCGGTTAATCAAAATATAGTAATTTCATTATGAAATGCGTTTATTTTGATTATTGATAAGTGTTTGGTTGGTGCAAGTAGTGTTTCGAGCTGCAAATGGTCAATTTAGACGTTTTGCTGTTATGTTAAAAGTCTTCTTTGTTGAACTTTGAATATGTAAGGCAAATGAAATATATGGGCAATTGACTGTAATTGTTTAATTAATTGTATAAAAGATATATTTTTGAGGTAAATGGAAAACAAAATGATATGTCGTAAAGTTGTGTATAATATTAAAGCAGCTTCACGCTGTATCCCGCACACAGCAGGGTAGGCAGAGGGAAACTAGTGTTAAGACACTCCGGTCCCCACTTTCCGCCAAGTTTTAGAGGCATTCCTCGACGGCCTCATTTTTGTATTTAAATTTTTTCTTTTATGTTCACGCTGTATCCCCGCAAATAACAGGGTACGCAAAGAACCTGGAAACTCAGTGATAAGACACTTCCGTTCCGGAGGCATTACATGTAGGGTGGCAGAACTCAAAGCCGCACTTTGTATTACCAGAACGTGAAAATTAAAATATTAAATTTCATTTCCTCCAATGCGAATCGAATCCACAACCTGTCGCATTTACAGTCCACGATTATACTCCTGCGCCATGACTGGCCTCTATGCTACTTTGAATTATAAAATAACCAGCAATTCCACAATGACCTCACTATACAAACGTAATTTCAGTAAAAACTTTAACAACCAAGACTAATCTAATAATTGGTAAAAGCTTGCCACGTGACCGCCGCGTGGCCTCGCCGCGACAATCGTGGAATTAGGTTTGTGAATGCACACTGTAGCGGAGTGCAATCAAATTGATTTTTAATTCTAGTCAAATTGTTCAATTTCTAACAAAGACTAAGTGGTTTTTTTTTTTGCCTTATTTTTTCTTAATATAAGGATGAAGAGGTCGTCTTGGTACAGAGACGCAAGGGTGTGATTGCAAACGTGTGGGTCCGATGTCTAATCGGAGGTATGAATTTGTATTTATTTGCTCAGGTAACGAGGCATAGCGCGGTGTTGAGTTCCGCCGCTCAAAACGGAATGTCTCTATATATGGCGGAAAGTGGTGAATGGGAATGTATTAATGCGGAGTGGAGTATCTTAATTTTTTCCCTCTATCCACGCTGCTATATAATACAGCGTGAAGTTGGAAAACAAGGATAAAATAACTTAAAATATTGATAAAAATGCGCCCTATCTTTGAACATCTAATAATATGTGCATACATGTAATTCAAAACCAAAAAACCATCAATATTATAGCTGTATGTTCAATATTTAACAGATGTACAAACCCGGATTCATTATTTTAATGCGAGATCGGATTTAAAATCGAATTGTTTGAATAATCACTATCGTTTTATGTATGGCACGCGTCGCGCACGCGCTACCGGTGCGCCGTATGTATTAGCTCATCAGACACCCTTAGAACTTTATACCGTATCTGTTTTTTACTAGGGTACCTTTAATATATTAATTAGAATGTATGGTCTTTTTCAGTTGGATTATATCTGATGGTGATGGTGGAATCGACGATATCCTGTTCATGGCAGGGTAGGCAAATGGAAACCTGGGAACCTAGTGTTAAGATACACCGTTACCATTAAGACACTTCCGATAATATAACCTAGCCCTGACTGGTCTCATGTCAAGGATTAAATTAAATTTTGGTTTCCCGTGATCTTGTATAAAAATATATATTGTTAAATTTCACCACACAGCACATGATATCGCAAAAAAATTTTTTTATGGTCGCGGCCAGCAATAAAACAGAATTTAATTAAATATATAATAATTGCTTTTAAAATAATATTTAAAATAGTTTTAATTTAAAATTTCATTCATTTTTTATAATACAAATTAATTGTAATACATAATTAACCACAATATTTAAACGATCTAGTATCGATATTAATATTATATGAGACTGTAAAAGCAACAGATTTTGGGTTCGATTCCCAGACGAGAAAATTAAACATTTGTTATTTCCATTTCCTTTTTCTGGAAATAAGACAAAACGTGACATTGAGTTCCGTCAATTAACATGCATTGCCTCCAGAATTTAGCGGAAAGTAGGGAACGGAAATGTCTTAATGGAAAGATTGGGAGTGTAATAAATAAAATAATAGTCACTGTGTCTACTAGCTGATTATCAACTTCCTATGAAGAAACTTGTGAATATCCTAAAATAATAAAAGATTTCTAAATATAAAGATCAAGTATATTCTCAAAGTAACTTAATTCTAACCCTGTCGATTTCGCTACAAAAAAGCTCCCCAAATATCAAACCATGTGCAACTTTAGCGCAGACACACGTCCTCTAATTCAATAAACACATTATCGCGATTAGCTAGTGAGATCCCCGCTGTGCTAGAACGACCCCGGCCGGACTCCGAAACTAGTCCCGAAGGAAAAGATTTCTATGGATGATTTGCTAATGTTAATCATGAGGTCTTATTTAAATTGACCCAGCGTTGTAGGGTAGGTAGGGTTAAGTTTTACTTAATATTACTACGGAGATAAATATTTTTAAACTATCAGTTTGATATTATATATTATTTGTAGCTGAGCAATAAGTGTATCAGACGTGTCAATAAGTAATTAATTACCCTTAAATATGGTCAAATGTAATACAAAATCTTTATAAAATATACATATGAATGTATATTGAGATAGTCTAAATTATAACTACATTAATAATTCATGCACAAGTATTAATTGACGCTAGAATATTTTACAATAATCTCGACAAAACCGATTAATCTAGAACTTTTTACATACATCGAGCTTATATCGGATTTCTAAGGTTAACTATGTGACATCTCATCTATGTTAGGTATCTGCCTATAACAGCAAAAAAAAAGGAAAATTAAATTATGAATCATGTAAAAACAGAACACAAAAATATAATATTACTTCGCTAAGTAATCTTAAAAGCAAACAATCAAAAGGTGTTACCCGTGAAACAAAGACTACGTCACCAACATTTTCAGAGGAAAACAATGCAGGTGTCTGATTACTCAACGAGGCAAGAGGGCTGAGGACATTAATTTAATTACCCCTCTCTCCTGGGACCGTCCAATATTGTATGGGAGTGAGGCGGCATACAAATTCAAATGTCAGTTTTTCGCGTGAGAAAAAAATCTCGAAGTGATTTTTATCGTCCCCAGCGAGATTGGGTTACGTGTGTCTCTGATATTTATAAATCTGTGATATTTTCTTTTGAGTATGAAAACAAAAGAAAATATGTTTTTATACTTTTCGTTTTAGCAAATTTTTGTTAACGAATTTTAACATGGATAATAAGTCTTTGTTAGGAATATTTGATTTAGTAATACTTACCAAATGACACATTCATGTTTTTATAGATACCTAATTAATTTAAATAGTATCTACTCTAAAATAATACTCACACTTCACAATTCGATTCTACAAAAGTAGTAAAGGTCATTTTTAAATAAAATCCAACTAGAAAACGTTCAATTGAAACGACGACATTTTCTATGAAAGTGTGTTTAAGGAATGAAAAGAAAACGCCACTAAAATCGAAGTATCTGAAGACCCTCTAGAGTCCTTAATTAAACTCAAGGCACGTAGAACTCCTTGATTCAGTCCCCCCGGCGTCTCCACTTCCCCTCCCTAACGGTCGCTTAGATTTCCTCCCAGTAGGTTATGTGGACGGAATTCGCTAAGGCTTGAATCTTCTTTGAAGAATTGGTTTTGAAAGATTGGACTGTTAGTTTTAGTTTTGTTATCTTGGTCATGATTACTTTTATTTTGGTCCATCGAAATATGTATTTATTTTGAAGTACTGTAGTAGATGATGTTAATACAACGGATAAAAAAATATACAAAAATCATATGCTTAAAACAATTTATATGTAAAACTCTTTATATCTAATACTGCTTTGGAATCTAATTACACAATTAGAATACTGTTTGAGTCTTCAAATGACTTTTTGCTATTTTTAAACAAAAAGCCTTCTCAAAGTAATCAGGGGGTCGGGAGCCGAGTTAAGAACATTTGGCACGGAAATCGCAATTATTAAGTGTTTTATACTTTTAATTTTGCTCTTAGCAGTCTTGTTCTTGTAGAAAATGGCGTAGTCAGCAGTATTCTGGCATTGTGATTTTAGAATTTCTATTGTACTTTATCTAATTCAAATATTATAAAATAGATATTTTTTTAACTTCACGCTGTATCGCCCTCATAACACAGTAGGCAGAGATAAACGGGGAACCTAGTGTTGAGACCTTCCGTTTGCCATTTTCGGCAAGGCATTCCGTGTTGTAGGCGGAACTCAACGCCGTGCTTTGCCTCTTTAAACATATATTAGTCATTGCTAACCTAAGTTTTAATAGAATTAAATATGTTATTTGCAAGTACGAAAGATAGAATAGCAATTAAGTCTAAAGCTGTAATGTAATCCCATAATTGCATGACAATGAAAACTAATTTCGTAAATGCTTCTGAATTCTTAACCGCAAAACAAACCACAACCGGAAAGTAATGTAAAAAAAATAAGCAAAAAAAACCAAAGAGAGGAAAATTCAGCCGCTGTGTAATTATTGCGAGAGCTAATGCGCCTCTTGTTTATTCCCTGACTAATTAAGAGGAGGAAGTGTTTAAAAAATGCCTCTCTAGCATATTTGAAAAATCAAACATTTATGAAGCTCGCTTAAGCACTTAGATGATTTTGCTTATTCCTCAGTACTGTCGTTTTTAATTTTGACATCACGTTCCTGTAACTTGTTTAATTTTTCTACTCTTTTTTGTTTCTCTAATTGGGGGATGTTACAGGGAGATGTTTTAGATCCTATATTTTATTTGTTTTTCATATAATTGACGTCAAATTGATATATTTTAAATTAAACAAATATTCTGAATATGCTCTACACATAAACGGTATTAAACGAACGATTCATTAAGTACTCACAACTATAAGATAGATAATTACCGTAGTAACAGGTAGAGAAGTTCTGGAGTAACTAACTTTGGGGCTCAATTAGCGTCGAATTAAACCGGTTCGGGAGAGGTGACAAATCGCGGGTCGCGGTCCTTCGTCTTGACATTGACTAATAGCATCCCATTTAATTTAGCTGGCGCAATTATAAATAAAATTTCGACGATAAATTGTATGGCGGCACATTAATCAAGAAGTTGGGACGCTGATTAAAATGCTGTTCGTGTAACTATTTGCTAAGTTGATATTGTTAATAATTCACAGGTGGGGTGGCGTTGATCGGGTGCGGTTGGTAATGGGCTTATGTGAAATTGAATTAATATGGAACAGTTAATACATATTGTAGAATTAAATTGGATGAAGATTTATTTTATTATATGTGTAAAGCAATGAAAAGACGATGGAGGTAGTTAGGTAATGTTTTTATAATGCTGAGTATATAATCATAATATTACTGGTTTTACCTATAATATATATTTTTTTCTAGCTGCTTTTGCTACTATACATTTTTTCTAATGATTATTTAGGACAAATTAAAAAAAATAACTACTAATACATTCTTAATTGACACTCCAATCACGTACAACTGTACTAAAATACAAATAATAAAATCAGCACAAACTTAAATACATTGATTTCACTGAAGAAAATTTATTCATTCAAAGCCATATAAATAGTATAGCCATCTATAGTAACATGTGCCGCAATAACTAACCCAACCTTAAATCTTGGCTCTCGGTCATGCCCGGTGTCTCAAGTATGCCTTTCTCCCTCCCACCCCAGTAAAGCAATGAAAAGCGAATCACGGATACCCCACCCCTGTCTTAAATGAACTGGGGGTCTGATAGGGATGTTGAGATCTCTCCGAAGTACCTTGTTTACGTTACATAACGGAAATTCTTGGATATAAATCAATGATTGATACTTGAATTTGTTGGGATTATGTGAAAATGTAATATTTTATTTGAGATTGTTATTATCATTTTGATAATTAAGATCACAATTACAATCACTTTTTTAGCTTCACAATGTATCTTGCAAATAGAAAGGTTATATAGTTATCTTGCAAATAAAACGCTCCATTTCCATTAAAAGACTATCGTTCTCCAATTTCCGAATTACCGAATTCTAGAGACATTACGTGCCCGAGTAAGAATCAAACCCACAACCTGTCGTGCTTTCAATGCCGTTGCGCCACGGCTGGCTAGGACTGTAATCATAATCACTATTACTACAATGTATTACACCACTACTAATGTAATAATAAGATTACAACGAAACTGGAAAGACGTAAAATATAGCAGGGAATGAGTGAAGGTAAACAATATGCAAAGAAAAACTTAACAGAGCGGCCACGATTCATCAACCGTACTATATTTTTACATTTTATAAATAGGTCACTTCGATATTGTTATATATAGAAATAGAGTATTCAGAAGTATAACAAACTATTATATGAATGATAAATGATATCATAATACTTATACTAGCAGTTTAGGGTTAAATAGTTGTCAGACCGTCCCAGAATCTTACCCTCGGCTTAAGTGTTAACAGAACAATGGACTATATACCGCGACATCTTGTATTCATGAAATGGTCTTATGTGGACTCACGGACTCAACGAATACAATCAGAATAGAGGTAAATGTACTTTTTTCATTCAATCTTGTTTTTTTATTTAGTCTTATCGAAAATTGGGCTGCTTAAAAGGAAATGTGTTAATGTGAATGTTGGTTTGTGGGGAACGGAGTGTCTTAACACTAGGTTCCCTCTGCCTACCATGCTGTGCGTGGATACAACGTGAAGCTGATTTTTTTGATTTGACTTTTGTTGGTTGGTTTTAAAACAAAACAATTGTTATAATAAATTTAATTTTATAATAATCGGAACGTCTATTGTTATTGAAGAAACAAAAATGTTTCCTATTTCACGCGGTCCCGTTAAATGAAGCGTTGAGCTGTTTATATTTTACAACAATTAATATTTTAGTAATATTTTTTAACATTGCAATATAAAATCTATAAAAACATACGAGTAAGTGATAAAATGCAACTTGGTACTGTCAAAAAAGGACAAAAAAAATACATAAGAAATTTCCAAGCATCACATAAGTGTGTACAGCTAACAATCCTTACAGCCCACCACGCCGCGATTATTATAAAACACCCTCAACTCATCTTAGGTGCTAATGTACATTAATTATGTGGCGAGGGGTAAGATGTTGTGACAGAGTTGAATTACGCCGGTACTCTAAATGGAAACTTGAGGTGAATTATTGTTTAAGCTTTACCCAATCTTGTTAAGAATTTAATAGATACGTATAATAATGGGATGATGGATCGGTTTGATTGAATGTACTTTTGATTTTTAATTTATTTTTCAATCACTGAGTTAGATTAGATGAATGATTTTTTATTTGGATTTTTTATAAATAAAAAAGTAGATTTTTGTTTAGTTGCCTTATATTATGTGGAACAGAAAGTGGTCTAAATCTGGTAAGCACTTAGTTTGTAATAAAAAAAACAGAACATGAACAACTATTTAAAATGTTTCAAAATAGTTCTCATCTTAAGTCTGTTACAAATATACTTTTTTTTTTAATATAAAAAAAATAAATACACCGTTTATATTATTTACTAAGTCGTTTATGTATATATTGTATTGGAAATATTAAATAAATAGGTAATGACTTACCAGTATGTATATACGTGTGCTTCTTCATATCAGATTTCTGGTGGAACCGTTTACCACAGTACTGACATGGATAGGGTCTTGTGTCAGAATGTATGAGGAGGTGAGTAGAAAGTGTGCTGGATCTCTTAAATGTTTTGCCACATTGCTTGCACTCGAAGACCTTTTCTACACTGTGTACCGCCCTGTCGAGAGGGAATATAATTAAATTAAAAAATACATTTATTTATAACAAAATAAAAATTATACAATGGTATCTTCGTATGTATGTAAAAACAAAATAAAAGTAGCGAAGAGTATTACCGGTGTTGACTTAAGCTGATTTCATGGCCGAATGTCTTGCTACAGAGCTCGCATGCAAAAGGCCTCTTTCCATTATGTGATCTTCTAGCATGCACTTCTAGCCCATGTGGTGTACTGAACATTTTCTCACATTTAACACACGAGTACACATCGCCAATTGGTAAAGGTCTGGATAAAGGACTTGGAGCTCCAAGAACAGCTGCTCGTAATCTAAGTAGTTCAGGACCAGCCGCTTGTACTGCATGAAGGTATAAATTGCTATAACCTCCCCATACAGGAAGGCCAAGGCCACCAGCATCTCTTAGGAATTCCGCGAATGGCAATGGTGGATATAAAATCGGTCTTTGTGGTTGAACTCTTGGTGCATCAGGTCGAAGTAAGGCGCTGACTGAGAATGCTTCGGATCTCTTCAAAGGTGGTGAAGAATCGGGTATTCTTCTAGGTGATGATGGAGGTGAATCTACTTCTAGCTCAGGTGATGTTGAACGTGTAGATCTTGGTGAATGTGGTGATGGTGCCCAACAAGGACTTCCACAACGTGATGTAGGAGATACACCCTCCGCTCTAGATGTTTCATTATTATGTGATTCATTGTCTTCTTCATCTGTTTTTTCCCCAACTAATCGGTTAACACCAAATTTGATTTCCTCTGAAAAGAAAACAGAATATATCACGAATTGAAACACAACATAAGGAATCTTGTGTCAAAAGAGGTAAATTTACGCATAGGTACGATACCCTTGTACGAAAACTGTAGTAGAATACTCAATATGTTTGGGAGCGAGCGCTTAAAGGGACACAATGCAATTCGCTATTGTTTGCTAAAAGAGCACAAAGGACTGAAACGCCCCTAGGCCAGTGAAAAAGCGCAGGTGCCACACTTGTCGCTGCGATGAAATGAGCCGTATCATGTCGTAGCAGCAAATTGACTTTCATCTGTTCTACCCCTCGCCCAACCCAAGTAATTAACACGTTGGATCGGAGGGACCCCAATCTTTTTTACAATTCACTAATCCGCGGGCGCGAGTAACGCTTATATGGCCTTCATTCTTCTGTTTATTTAGCGTTCATTTTAGACAATGTTTTTTTTGTAAAAAGCGATATACAAGATTTTATGAATACAGTCTTATTTTGTCATGTTAAATTATTTGATATTATCTTTTTCACAATATTTTTATATTTTTCGTTCAAAAAAATCTTCTCAGCCTAAATTGCGATAGTATTTTATCGAATTACAGACGGGAACCAAAATTGACCAAAATATCTTTTAATAATAAAACCCAGCAAATAATCAACAGATCATCAAGAAACCATCAGCCGAAACTCACGCTGTCCATAAACAAACATCCATCTCCAGCCGAGACAAGTTACACTAATGAAGAGCGACCCCCATATCTGAAATTCTGCAGCTGTCTTCATTCAGAGCGGAACCAATCGGCCGAATTCGGTGAAATTCGCCAATGACTTCCACCCTTAAACATTTTACGCTTAGGACTTTTGAATGTAGCAGTTTAGGGTTGCCTACACTTGTTTGTTTGTCCCCCACACGACGAGGTTTTATTACCCCATAGTATTTATTACATATTAATGGTTATTTAGATTCATTGTTCTGCTTCGACAGTATGCTCGAATTCATGGCCCGGCGAAATATTGTATGGGGCTATTCAGAGTAATGGAGCGAATTGAAAAGATGGATATTATTATGTTCATTGTGTACGGTGTTGTAATAAGATAATATAAACTATTTGAAGTTTTGATTAGTATGTGTGTGCGTTTTGTTATAGTTACCCAGTCGTTTCAATCGTCTGTTGTTTATTGTTTGTATGTTTGTTTGTTGAGTTCAATTTAGTAAAGATTTTTATACGAGTTATTTTAGACTTAAATACTTTTCTTTACTATGACCTTGTATAATCACTAGAAAAATAGGATTTCAAAGTGAAAACTGAAAGACAATTTAAGCTTACAAATACTGATATCTGAGAAAAAAAATATTTTAGTATTTTTATAGCTTGTTTAATTTTTTACCTGTGTTTATTTATTGTATTGTAACCTGTATTATTTATTGTGTCGTGATTTTAATTAATTAAAGGCCAGTTTGATATTCAATTATATCAAAAGAAATTATTTAAATCGATATGCACAGTAAAAAAAAACATTCACTTTACTTATGGGTTAAAAAACAATACTAACACAATAGCACACCAAAATTCAACACACGAGCAACCCTAATAGCAAAATTTGGTTAAGCATTTATTACCCCTAACGAGTCCTGGCCAAGGTACAATCCAGTTAAGGTTTTTAGAAGGTAAACGGTATACCGTACAGCGGTTGCATTTTTATTCAAACAGTGCAGCCGTATCGTTGCCGCGTATTTGCAGTCTAATGTAATTTTAATTATAAGAGGCGCGCCCGCAAATTACAATTGCAATGCACTCTGACATCAAAAATAAAAACCTAAAGGATATTAAGAAGTCGTTTCAATTTAGAAATGTATATATTTTTTTATTCAGCAAGAATATTTAGTAGGGGGTGGTGATTAAGTCGTAGACTATGGTGATTATAGTTATCTATAGGAAGCGTTTGTGGTGCAGTTGATATGAATATAGTATATGTACAAATTGATGTATTTAAGACTGTACAGCGATCATAGCATATCGTTGGATAGCGTTTGAGTGTGAACGCAATGGTTGTGGGTTAAATTCTAATAGTGGATTCTATTCTATTACCCATGATTAGTGCTGTTATATTAAACAGCACGATTCTTTCGTGTAAAAATGTGATACTTCTACTTTCATGGTGAAATCATGAGATAATTTTTAATTAAAAAAAGGACATATTCAAGGTAGGCTTTATTATTCGTCGTTGTTTTCCATATTGTTATTTTGCTCTTAAGTATAACTAGTATAATAATTGTTTAAATAATATTTCTGTTTACATAGCTGGTGGAATATATTTCATGCCAAAAATCGACGGAAACTCTTTAGGTAGCACAGAGATCCATCAAAATTTTATACTTCAAGTTTACTTAGTATCTAATATTTACCCACATATTCACTCTCTACGTACAATACAAGAGAGCTATGGTAAAAGTTAAAAATTTTATATGAATCAATGCAATCTATTGCGCTGATTGATACAAAATACGACTACAATTCATGATTTTCGTATTATACTTGAAACACAAACAAAAGTCGGTTTCGTTCCTTATCGTATCCGACACGATATAACTCTAAGAATTTTTTATCAAACATTCAATATTAAAAATGTATGTGACACAAAAGCTTATTTTGTCCATTGGACACTTGTGCATTACTTTGTTAGTTTTTCTGTAATAAGGCTTATTACTTATTAACTATGATATAAATATTTTCGTTGAAACTTTGGATTTATGAGAAGGTTTTCATTTGAGAAATTAATTATTATTTCCTCGCTCTGATAGAGAAGACAAAGCGCGGTGTAAAGTTTCGCAATGCAGCACTAGGTTCCCTTTGCTGAGACTTGCTATATGCAGTGTAGTGCGTGAAACAAAAAAAAACTTTTATATTCAGAGAACTACAACATCATTTTTTGAGGTACACAAAGAATAAAAATCCACAACATTTTTATATTTTTGTCTATTTGTAGTCAATTTGCACTCACTTCAATCCCTAAATTGACGGAGAAATGAAAAACGGAATACCTGAACACTAGATTCTCTCTGCTCATTCTGTTATATGCGGGAAATATGTAAACTTAAAAAGCAATATAGTCTAGTTAATAATCATTATGTTATTATAATTTCACAAAATGCGGAGTCACGTCGAAATCGTTTATCAATATTAAAGGTTGTAGAAATGTTTAATGAATCGACTTATAAGGGGTACGTGACAAATCTCATTTTTAATAAAGTGCGCTGAGGGCACCCACTCCGTACTCTAGATGGGTGTTAGACATGTTTTAATTACATTTTTCATATATCTACGGATTGATTTATTGTCAATAGATATTAAACTATTAACTAAATAGTGTCGATTTCCACTCATGAATAGTTTTCATGTCTTTGCTCTGGAAAGATGAATAGCGGGGTTAAGTTTCGCCACATAACACGCGAAGTCAGGCGTTAACTAGAAATGGAAGTGTTTTGCAACAAGTTTTAGTGATATTTATTCTGTTGCACACATACTTTGTCCTTTACTTTCATACTTTTTAGCACGCTTTTGTTAGGTCGAGCTGTAATAAACCTTGTAATAAAATCTGTGAATCTGAATTGAACACGCACTTGTAATTGTTGTATCATTATGAAACTTGGCAATTATATATAGATTAGATGACATTATAATATGTTGTCGTCGAGCTGGTCTGATATGAGATAGAAGATGGCTGATGGACTGCCCTACTAGTAAACATATCGAACTTATGCTCATTACCTTAGTCTTATAATTGGATTTGGTTTATAGCCCTTTTTAGAATAAAAAAGTGAGTTTTAAGTTTTGATATAAAAAAAATCACAAGTATAACCAGATTTAGGGTAAAACATAAAAGTTACATTTAGTGAGTTTTAAATCTACGACCATTAAGTGTCGTCCTTATTTTTCATGTTTTCACATGAATTCTATTCATATTTTCATATTTATATATAGGTATGTACATACAACTTATTTATGTAAGATACTTCGGCCAAGTATGAGTAATAAATACAATATGTCTCTTTTTTAACTGATAATATTTTAAAAAGATAAATGAACAAGTGAAAGTGATTCATTTATTTTATCTTAGATTTTGTTTTGTTTTCTTGTGCAATATGATTTGAAAGTAACAATTTAGACACTAATATCAAAGGACACCTTTACTAATATTATAAAATTGAACATTTTGTTTGGTTGAACGCGTTTAGTACTCGGTAACTACTGGGTCGCATTCAAAAATTATCTTCCTACTTAATAGTCGATTTAATAGGGACGGCTATGAGCTATGAATAAAGTAATAATAAAAAATGTCGCAAAAACGGCAAAACTTGGGAGATTCTGAGAGCATAATGCACAAATCTTAGTTATTTCCAAGCGGGCGTAGGTAAAGAACAGTAGCTATTATTATTATTTTTTTAACCATGAGGTTAACAGCATGAGCTGTTTACTCTATAGAATTGCTATATATAGCATGATATGCAGAGAGAAGAGAGAAGCTAGGAACCTAGTGTTAAGACACTTTGTTTCCATTAAGATATATCTGTTCCCCACTTTCCGCCGAGTTTTGGAGGCAATATTTCTTAAATTCTACACTTTGCCTCGTTACCAGAGCAATGAAATCAAAAAACTAAATATTCCTCGAATAGGAATCGAATCCACAATCTGTCGCGCCACAATTGAGGCCGGTCGTGGCGCAGTGGCACGAGGTGTGACTACAAAACCGACTGGTTGTGGGTTCGATCCCCACTCGAGGAGATGAAATATTTACTAAAATTTATATTTCCATTTCTTCGCTCTGGTGTCGAGGTTAAGCGCGGCGTTGAGTTCTGCCACTCAACACGCAATGCCTCCAGAATTCGGCAGAAAGTGGGGAACGAGGTGTCAACACTAGGTTCCCTCTGCCTACCCTGCTGTGTGTGGGATACAGCGTGAAGCTAATTTAATTTATGTCTTGAGGCCGGTCGTGGCGCAGCGGCACGAGGTGTGACTGCAAAACCGACTGGTTGTGGGTTCGATCCCCACTCGAAGAGATGAAATATTTACTTAAATTTATATTTCTATTTCTTCGCTCTGGTGTCGAGGTTAAGCGCGGCGTTGAGTTCTGCCACTCAACACGCAATGCCTCCAGAATCCGGCAGAAAGTGGGGAACGGAGTGTCTTAACACTAGGTACCCTCTGCCTACCCTGCTGTGTGCGGGATACAGCGTGAAGCTAATTTAATTTAATTTTAATTTAATTTAAGTAATCTCTATATATAATAAGACAGTAAAAATATTTTGTCTGTACATTTAGTAATTTTGACTGAAATGGATAGAGGGACACTTAAAAAGACTAATAGAAAGCAAAAAGATTTTTTTTGAATTTCTTGTCTGTCTGTCTGTCTGTCTGTCTGTCTGTCTGTCTGTCTGTCGACATATTGTTGTCCGCATTTTTCTCTGAAACTACTGAACCGATTTACTTGAAAATTTCACCAATTGCTTTGTTTTAACTCAATTTAGGTTCTAAAGTTTGGTTCATCAAAATCGGTTCATTAAAAAAAAAGTTATCGTCATTTGAATGAACTCAAGGCATTAGCTTGCCAGCGAATGTTATATAGAAATCGCGCTGGTATGACCCTGGCTAAAGAATGACATTCGAAACGTCTTGATTATATGACTGTTGATAAAAATATATATTTTTGAAGCACTATTATACAATAAAGTAAACAAGGCCAGTCGTGGCGCAGCGGCAAGAAGTGTGACTGTAAAACCAATTGGTTGTGGGTTCGATCCCCACTCGAGGAGATGAAATATTAACTTAAATTTATATTTCCATTTCTTCGTTCTGGTGGCGAGGTTAAGCGCGGCGTTGAGTTCCGCCACTCAACAAGCAATGCCTCCAGAATTCGGCAGAAAGTGGGGAACGGAGTGTCTTAACACTAGGTTCCCTCTGCCTACCCTGCTATGTGCGGGATACAGCGTGAAGCTGATTTATTTATTTTAAGTAAACAAAATTGAATTGTTAGTAGAGATTACCTTCATAAATCATAACAGTAAAGTTTAAATCGTAATTAATTCAACACAGAGATAAAGAACGATTTGATCTTCAAAGAAATATCAAGTAAATACATAAATTTTTTGGTGCGTTCGTTCGTTTGAAATAAATCTATATAAAAATGATTAAAAACATCCTTTCTACGTGTACTCTGTAATAACTACATATTTACCAATTATTCATTTATCTAATAATATGCAAACAGGAGTTAATATGCAAACATTACAGTTATTTTACAAAGAATATTATGAATCCTTAACCAAATTAATAATTTTATATTTAAGGCTGTTTCTGAAGCAGTACAATTATTAAGTGACATCAGCACATTTAACAGAGCTTTAAAAAACATAACATAGGTAAAAAGAACGTAATGTTACAAATTATATATATATAATAAATAATTAGCTTTATGTATATTTTATGAATATCAAATATCGACATTGGTCATATTTTTTAGTTCGAAACAATCAAAAATCCTTACAGAAGTTACGATAATGTCGTAAAAAAATCATAATAGAATATTACAGATTAAAGTAACAAAAAATCATATTAGAAGTCATTATAGTTGTCTTTATATTATATATGTTGTTGTATGTTGTCTTTATATTTGTTTGTCATTCTATTATAGGGTGTGAGGCCAGTCGTGGCGCAGCGGCACGAGGTGTGACTGCAAAACCGACTGGTTGTGGGTTCGATCCCCACTCGAGGAGATGAAATATTTACTTAAATTTATATTTCCATTTCTTCGCTCTGATGTCGAGGTTAAGCGCGGCGTTGAGTTCTGCCACTCAACATGCAATGCCTCCAGAATTCGGCAGAAAGTGGGGAACGGAGTGTCTTAACTCTAGGTTCCCTCTGCCTACCCTGCTGTGTGCGGGATACAGCGTGAAGCTGATTTATTTATTTATTTTATTTTATTATAGTTGTCAATCAATTCTGCTTAAATCAATAATCATGTATTTTAAGCGGGCGAAGCCGTGGGCGGGCCGCTAGTATAAAATATATACTTAAATAAATTAAATTATATTAAAGTGTATTCTTTATTAATACGTTCACAGCGGAACACTCACATTCGGCCTGACGCGGTACTTTCACTATGAAACCATGTAACACGTGGTGCCTATTTGGACCACGACCGCATTAGACGTGTTAAAAATAATCTTCGCTAGTAAAAGAATTTTTAGGATATATCTAAGTTTTAACTCGATTTATAATTTAATTATAAAACAACCAAATTAAAAACTACACAAATCCTGCAGATAAACATCTTCATGTTATATATTATCACAATATAAAACGATTAATACCTACTTACAGTATCGAAAAATATTTTAAACATTGCGCTATCAGAAAAATTAACAATAAATATATAAATCAAATGTTATCATTCGCTTTTAATGTATTTTATCAGTTGTAAATACATTTTAAATCCAAATTATCGGCACGGATTAACTAAATCTTTGATCGTAAATGACGAAACTAATATGCCGAACGTAAATATGTCGAACATTGTAAATCTGTCACAGACTATATGGTTGTAGGTGGTGTATTTAGCTTTTTTTATTTTTTTTTCACGTTTCCTTTTTTGCTTCATGCTGAATCCCCTATATAGCCGAGTAGGAAACAGAGTACCTTAACACTAGGTTCCCTAACCTAGTGTTAAGGTACTTTGTACGTGTTTCCCATTTTCCCTCCAAATCCACAATCGTTACGTTTACAATTACACGCTGTGCCACTGCGCCACGCATTACAATACGGTATTTTTATAACATAAACCTAATGTATAATAAAGATTAGGATAGCAAAAAATGTAATATAATGCCTGCCTTCATGGTGCAGTAGAACAGTGTTTGTAGAAGACATGGTCGTAGGTTCGACTCAACTCAAGTAAGTGATTATACGAGTATTTAAGTTATTGCTATATTTACAGTCTGGTAGATTAAGTGTTGTGATAAGCTATGCCATTTAATACGCAATATCTCAAAAAATAAGTGGGAAATGGGAAACAGAGAGTCTTACCTTTTAAGCAAAAAAGGAACCCTTTTATATATCAGTATCCTTTTGTATAAGAATTTGTATCCACGTCACCGTTTTTCAGCATAGCCGTATCAATAGATATTTTTCAGAGAAGGCTCTGTCGTTAGCTTTGAATTTATATTTTTGTACAAAGGTTTTTATTTATAAAACTTCTGGGATGGGCACCAGACTTTTTTAGGGTGAATACAGCTCACCCGGCTCCCTCTATCCTTATGTCCATGCGCTTAAGCACTCCAAACTATAAAGTTAGACGATACTATTAAAATTGTTCAAGTACTAGCATCATCACCACACAGATATATTATCCTAGACCTTTTTGGTCATAGCCATTACTATCGACAAATTGTTTGTTGATATCTCTGAAATTCTTACTTGTCAGAAACCTCAGGGCCTAATCCAATAGATTTCCTTTCTGGTCTGCGCTGGACATTAATCAAAGCTATATTCTGAAGGTCTACAAGATTAGTGACGGGCAGGAAAACTGATATCTTTACTATTATATGCTGAAGAAGTGACGTAGATGTCATAAACCAACGATTATTTGGTGCGATATTGAGTTATAAATATTTTATCACTTGTTTTTGTTATATAATCTATGTATCTAATGTATTATGTAGCGTCTGTTGTATAGAATATAGAGCTAGAAATTGATTATTCTGATTGATTTTTAAAAAAATCTAGTTATGAAAAAATCATGTAATCAATATATAATATCAAGAACACATTATTTAAAATCTTGCTTAAAACACGTTAAGGAAAGAAACTACTCAGCATTTCATCGTTAGGAAATTCATAGATCTCCTCAATAGAGATGCAAGTTTTCAGAGAAGAAAAGTTTACAATTCCAAGCTCTTCTTGCTAAAGGAATAAATGCAAGAAAAACCCAAGAAAACAGCAACCCAACCACTGATTGTGATATCTTAAAAATATTTTCGTCACCTAATACGATGCAGAGTTCTAGATGTACACAGGATTTTTAAATCAATGACGTACGTGACAAGTTTAGATTAGGGCGTGACCGTAATCCCACTTGGTTACTTCTGATCTAGCCGCTAACACCTGATTTATCTTACTTGTACTTGTACGCATATCGCCTGTCAATGCAAATGCTTGAGATATACATGGATGGATTTGGAAAATGATTTCTTTTGATGGAATCGTTATGTAAACAAGTGACGTTGCAGATACGTCATTTTTTTTTGTTATGCATCAATATTTTTGCTATGTTTTAGTTTTATTATAGATGTTTTGTTGTGGATTTTCAATAAATTAATTAGATTATATTAAACTATAGAGTTGGTAATGATCTCTTTGGAATGATATCTTCTAAAAATTGCGTAAAAATACACCAAAAGCACACCATGAATAACAAAAGTCCTCTTACATTGACGGTTACATAATTTAATCAAAGGTATGTAGGTACCACACTATCTCGGCGGCGCCTTTGTGTACGATTTCTCTCTTATGTTCCACGAATTATTTACTGAAACAATAGCACGTTTTACGTTTGTTACTCTGTGTCTATTCATTATTCATAATAAATCACATAATGTATCACCTAGTACCTTGTGATAAGGTTCAAAATCGCATAAACTTTGCATTTCTAACAGCCAAGTCAAGCAGAGAATACTTCGCAAACACTGTCGAAATGGTCGCGGCGTCTTTTTGATTAAACTCAGCCTCAATAATCGTTAAGGTGTCTAGATTTGTTATTATCTTCACTTTACGAGGTTGAGTCTTAACATTTTTCGCAATATTCTGTTTGTATGTCTATAAAGTTTTAAAGTCAAGATTACTATCATAATAGGATCATTAAAAGTTTTTTAAACTCAAATCTTCTTTATGAAGACATGTGATGTATTTTTATGCTGGATGGATGTCGTATGACAAAATGGCAATCAGTTATTGTAATCTTGGTATATCCAGAAAATACCAATTTATTTAAGTTAGCTTTCTTATTTTAAAGTAATATCTCTCCAAAACATGAGAATGAAAAATTTAAACGGTTAAGGATTTAGTGGCAAATCCATTGACTGTTTCTTTTTCCGTTTTCATTTCATTGACCGCCTCTTTTTTATAGTAGGATTGGAAGAAAGGACCTATTATTGAGACACTTCGTTCCCCACTTAATTTTCCAGGCGTTGCATATTGACTGACAGAACACAACGCCGCGCTTTTTCATGTTAGGAGGGCGAAAAATTGAAAATTATTTATCCCCTCGAGTCAGAACTGAAGGTGCAGCCATCGCGGTTACAGTCAGACGCTCTGCCTCTGTACCCTGATATTTTATTATTTCCTGCATTCAATTTAACATAATCAAAATGTTCCACAATAGCCACCCAAAATAAAGAAAAATTAACAAACTTACCACAACACAACTAACCCGACCATTTCATAGAAGCATTATACCTCAACAATCACGAAACCCTTAACGATTCATAAGCAACCGGCCACTGTAGGCACTGTATTCAATTATCATAGCGTTAAGTCACGCGAACTTAAAACAAGAGTTTAATGTAACTTGGCCACACTTGGTCAAACAAAAACAATATATAATAAAATTGTGGGGCGATGTCGTGACACTCTGTACACTTGCAAATATTGACAGGCTGTACGTACTTGGCATGCAATGGAGTACGTTTGATTGATCGTGCTTTGTCTTGTCCTTGTTTGGGAGTTATGTGGGGACGGATAAATAGATTTAATTTAGTTATTGATTAGTATTTTATATTAGAAGAAGTCGAAAATATTAAAAAAATATATAATACTCTTGGTTTTGTTTCGGTTTGATAAGACAAAATACAGTGTTAGGTTCCGCTACCTATTAAGTGATGTGTCTTGTATTTGATTATATGTAATTATACGAAATGTTTAGAATTATCAATTGCTTCTAATCGAAAGACTGTTTTTAAGACACTCGTCTCCATCAAGACACTTGCGTTCCCCACTTTCTGGCAAACTTTAGAGGTATTCAGTGTTGAATTGCAGAACTCAATGCCGCGCTTAGGAATAGGAAATTTGGTAGGAATCGAATACACAACCGTCGCGTTTACAGTCGCACGACGAGGCCCTGCGTCACGACGCAGGGCCTCAAGCGTGCGACGAAGCAGTAGAGGCGTTTATATAATGGTCAAAATTTTGAAAGTTATTTTTGATCCTTCATTTCACAAAGCGTTAGCGTAATGCGTCGAGACTAGTATCAGGAAATTAATAAATAAAAAAATAATAATTTAAAAAAAAGGAAAAAAATATGATTTCAATAAATCATAACAAAAAATATCATTCAAAATAAAAAAAACCGATTCCTAGAAACGGTCTAAATACTAAACAATCCATACATTTCAAACAGGGCAAGCTCTTATCTCGTAAACTAATGTTTACCTACAAGAGTACACATGTCCAAATCGGATTTACAACGTGCTAAGAAGGGCAGGAGAGATAGCCAATAAAGCTGTCGTTGGTTATATATGTAGGTGGTGGACAAAAAAATATTTGAAAACTTAAAATAATGTATGGATTTTAATTTGCGTTTGGTTAAGATGTACTTAAAGAAGTAAATAAGCTCTAAGAGGGGTAAAACCATAATAGAATAGCTATCTTTATAGATATTTTTTTGCGAATTGGTCATACTAATATCAGAAAATTATGCATTTTATACTATCAATGCTATATCTAATTCATATTGAAATATTTTCTGTGTAAAATTAAAAAAAAAAAATGTCAAAATGAGGCCAGTGATGGCCTAGGGGCAGAAGAGAGCGACTGTAAAACGCGACAGGTTATGATTTCGACTTTCACTTGAGCAAATGAAATTAAAAAGAAAATCTTTCCTCGTTCTGGTAACGAGACGCGACGTTGAGATCCTCCACTTAACAATGCCTCCAGAATTCGGCAGAAAGTGGGGACGGAAGTATCCTTTATGAGAACATCAACCTAATACAAAATCGAATCCACAATTCAAACCACCAAAAACCACATCACCACCAAAAACATAATACATCAAATAACCACCCAAAAAATAACATATCAGCCAACATTATCGTTTTTTGCCAACTATCCCCTTATCGATATAGAAAAAAACGTGTAGACACATGAATTACAAGCATCATTACATGAACGGTTACACGTTATCGATAGTACTTTGTCGCTGCCGCCGGCAAATCAGAGTAATAAAACAAGGTAATTTCGCCGAGAGATACGCGCTGTCCGCGATAAGATAATTGTGTCAGCCCAAATCTGAAGCCGTGGGATTTGGAATCGAATGTTATTAGAATTTTTGGGGCTTTCCGAGCTTATTTATGAGATTTTTTTGTTTATTAAAGTTTTCTAGTATATGTTTCAAAGTTTGGGTTGTTTGGTTTTGTTATTTTATTGTTGTAATTGTCGTTTCAATGTTAACAGCGGTCTCGTGACATTGTAAAACGACAAAACAGAGATTAATATGATATTAGTGAATTGTATTTGGCTTAGGATTTGGTAAACAGGCTAAATTAACAGGAAAAATCGTAGTTAATATGACAATTATAAACAAGAAGTTTTTTTGTGGAAAAAAAACTGTTATTTCGACATTGTGGCGCAATTGGGACATGCTTAATTGAAGTATTATAGTCAATGAATTCAAATTTTACACAGAAATAAAATAATTGTTTAAATTCGAAAATATATGAGTTTTCTAAATTTCATTCATTACTATGCTTTATTCATTTCATTTCACGTAATTAATCTGAAATTGTAAAATATGCAGGAAGACAATAAAGAAATTATGATTGCTATTGGTTTGGAAATAACGGTTTCACTTTTTAAGGTAGGTACAGATAAGTTTTTATTTGCCGTTTTGATTTGAAAAGAAACTATCTCTGGATATACAAAAATAATTTCTCAACAGAAATTTAATATTTAAAACAAAGAGAACATAGTGATTTGTCACCATATATTATTTATGTTTAAGCTTTATTATAGTAGCAATGTAGTATTATTTACATAATCTGCTATTCTGCAATTACCACATGCACTATTCACAAGTTTTTGTTTTATAAAATAAATATCATTAACATAAATATTTTCATTTTTAGCTCTTTCACCAAAGCAAAAGCCCGGCGTTGAGTTCCGCCACTCAACATGCAATGCCTCGTAAAATTCGGTGGAAAGTGGGGAACGCAGTGTCTTAACAATAGGTTTCCCCTGCCTACCCTGCTGTGTGGGCTGAGTTAAACTATTTTTTTTTAAATTAATTATCTAAACGTATAAAAATATAAAGGTTGCGGGATTCGAACCCGCGCCCCCCAGCCGGTTGCGATGAGGCGCGGTTCAAATTCTTATACGTTTTCTAAAAGATTATTTTTATTTCCTTATATGCGGTATAACAGTTTAAAAAATATTTACCTCTTACTGAATAATTTTCTAGTTGTTGCGGAGAGGATGCCACGCGTGGCTCCGGCCGCGTTGGCGCCCACAAAGATTGACATATTCCGTTTCTTAACGCCTCGCTTGCTGATACTCCTGTGAACAAATACAAATCTCGTTTACGGTTTGATATTAAATATCTCGTAGAATTTTTTAAAGTAAATAAAAAAAAATGATTTTGCACGCTGTATCTCACATAGTAATACCGATAAAGGACCTAGTGTCAAGACACTCCATTCTCCTTTCTGACCAAAATTTGAATCTTCACATTGTATGGTGCTCAACGCCGCATTTTTTATTATTTAAACGGGGATATGACTTTAATACGTAAATAAATAATTAAATAATTAAAGGTGTGACTGTAAAACCGACCGGTTGTGGGTTCGATCCCCACTCGAGGAGATGAAATATTTACTTAAATTTATATTTCCATTTCTTCGCTCTGGTGTTGAGGTTAAGCGCGGCGTTGAGTTCTGCCACTCGGCAGGAAATTCGGCAAAAAGTGGGGAACGGAGTGTCTTAACACTAGGTTCCCTCTGCCTACCCTGCTGTGTGCGGGATACAGTGTGAAGCTGATTTATAAATAATTAAACAATAAAAATACGAACAAATGTCACGAGCTTCTACGCCATAACGTCCCATAACGAGTGCTTCCTCATTTCTCATTCAACAATTAAACGCGGTGAATCATTCAATTTTGTATGGGTGGGACTTTAGATTAGGAGATTACGTTTTTGTTCTATGGATTAACTGATGGAATATATTGTAACTAAAGCTAAATGTTTTTTTTGTGTATATTTTAATTATAAACAGGTTCCTAGGTTCCCTCTGCATGGCAGGAGCCATGTAAGGAATACATCCTAAAGCAAAAAGCAAAAATATGATATCTATATTTATTTATATAAAAAGGGTTTTAGGAATGATATCTTCCTTGTTTTAGTATCTATTTTAGTACTTATCATCGGATATGAAAAAAAAATACACTAGGCAATAAAAAGATTATACATATTACACGTTTACACGAACTATTTCACAAGTAGTTTTAAATAAAAAAAAACATACATGTTTTTCTCAAAAAATAATGAATAAATTTTCTCTTATATAATAAAACATGTTTTTCTAAATGAAAAATTGGAAAATTGAAGATCTTTAGTGGATTGTAATAGTATGTACTTACCTACAGAGCAAGTACTCTGTAAAATAATATTAAACAAACCGTTTTTTAATTACTTTTTGTGAACAATACGTAAACAAAAGATAAATCCTCTCTAGCATTACAATTCAAAATGTAATATTACCGTCAATTATTCCTTCATAAATTAATTTAGAAACAGCCAGTTCTTATTAAAAAGTGGAATCCCACTAAAGTTTCATTTTAAAAGTTAAGTGAATAAAAAGGTTCAATTGCTTTATCAACAAGTGTTACGATATGATTTACTCGATTGCCCCCGTAAGGGCCTGACGCCTGACATCGACGGACATAAACTAATTCGTTTTAGAGTATACTTTTGCTTATTCCCGACTGCTAAGGAAGGGTTATGTTTTTCGCGCGTATCTTGTATGTATGTAATATTCTTTATTACCTCGTATCTCCAGAACCGCTGAACGGATTTACATATTTGAGGTATCGTTAGATTTGTATTAGAAGTCCAAGTGTTCTTAGATAGATGACGGCTAAAAGAAACAATCATGGCGGCTGCGGGACGCCATTGGACTTAGTGAAAAAAATGTTTTTCGTAACGAATACCACAATATGGGTATCAAATTCAAGAGCTCAATTTCAGGATTTCAAAAAGGTATATCATGATTATCATTACCATAATAAATTCTAACAAAAAAATGAAAAATAAAAAAATATTTGTAAGAACAAAAACCCCGACTGCAACATAGAAAATAAACAAGCCCAATAGTTTATTAGGATTAACAGTCGGGACCTATAAGTAATTCTTCATTCAATAAAATCTTTACCAGGAACCCCGCAAAATTTAAACAGGTCCCGACTGCTAATCCTAGTAAACTATTGGGCTTGTTTATTTTCTATGTTGCAGTCGGGGTTTTTGTTCTTACAAATATTTTTTTATTATCTTATAAAGTAGATATTCGTATTCGATTTGATTCTATTATTTTTTAATTTCTACTTTGTTTTGAGCACAGAAGGGAAGGTAGAGGGAATCAGTGTCAAGACTCTGTTTTTAATGTTTTGATATCGATCTCTTTAAATGGAAACAATGTACCTATATTGAGTAGCCGAACCCACCATGGTGTTTCTTTTATCAGATTGGAGACCCAAAGATAACATATTTCCCCAAATGGAATCGAACCTACATCAATCGCTATTACTATCAGTCGCTGTTCGACTGAGCCATGATGATGCTTGTTTTTTAAATATTATAATTATCTTGGCAGCTTTTGATGTTCCAAAAATGTTGAATATAAATAAGACATCTGTGGCATGATCACTAAAACAATCACCACCAGTCGTGCGCAGAAGCACAAACGATGCGACTGCAAGCGGTTGTGGGTTCAGTGCCCACTCGGGGGAACAAAATATTTAATATTTTAATTATTTCGCTCTAGTAACGAGGGAAAGCGCGGCGTTGAGTTTCGCCACTTAGAATGCAAAAAGCCTCAAGAATTTGGTGGAAACTGTTGGAAACGAAAGCATCTTAATAGACAACGGAGGGTGGTAACACTAGGTTCCAAGATTCTCTCTGCCTATATTGTACAATGTGCGGGATACAGCGTGAAGCTATGAATAAAAAATAGTTTCAATCCACTTACAATAGAAATATAAAAAAAATAAAATAAAACGTAATAACCATACATATCTATCTTATTTAATAGATAAACATTATCGAAGTCGCATTTAGGTAATCACGGCGGCGGATACAAGATAACGCGCTTGTAATTACATACTTACTTAGACATATGTGTTTATCAGATGCAATTGTGTGTTTGATAGTGGAGTGGAGTGACAGGGACGTTTTGGTTTGGGCTACTTGATGTGGTTAATTATGTTGAAATAATTAAACTTTAAATTTGATTAATATTGGGTTTCCTTTTATCCAAAAAAAATAATTCATCGAGGCCAGTCGTAGCGGAGGGATGTGACTGCAAATGCGACGACTGAGGATTTTTTGATTGGAGGAAATAATATATTTAATATTTTCTCTTGCGCTGCTCCTGTGTCGAGGCAAAGCGCGGCGTTGAGTTCTGCCAATAAACACGCAATGCCACTAGAATTCAGAGAAAAATGGGAAACCGTGTGTCATAACACTAGGTTCCCTCTGCCTTCCCTCTTTTTGGACTAAAAAAATAAATGTTGACCTTATTTTACGTGTTCCATATTTCGCTTTCTTGAGCCTACCCCAAACTCGATGATGATGACGAGCGGCTCCTTACGACTCATGACAAACAGATCGGTGGTCCATTGGACGATGGGCCTGCCCTTAGAGTCTATTGTTAGATAAAATTTGAATATATAAACGTACAGTGTGCTTTTTGTTGATTGATGATTTTTTCGATTGTTTAAATTTAGTTACAATAATTTGAGAATTGTCATATTAAACATACACTAATTAACTCGATTTTTTACTTAAACAGTTTATTTACTTCTATTAAAAATTAAGACAGAATAAATAAACAAAGTTTGTTTTTTTTTTCGAAAAATCATAATTTCAACTCTGTCAAAAATTGTATCACACACACAAAACAATAAAAAAATATTTTCTAAAATGAAAAAAAAAACACCAAAACGAACTAACTCCAGAGATCACAGCCGGACATTTCGAAACAGGATAAGATGATAAGCGCAAGGACAATCTGTGCATCCTATAGGAAGAGAGCTATTCTCTGGCGCCAGAGCGACGGAACTCAGCGCGTGTCACCGGGCCGGTCAGCTAATGTAAACTTATGGGCCGTAGGTCACTTTCAAATGTAAGATTTTATATGGAAATTGAGTTATAATGTAGTTATATTTTTTGTAGTGGTAAGAGGTTCAATTACCGTATTTTAAACACGCAATTTATCGTTGATTCAGTTTGTTTATCTTTTGTAATTTTACTGTACTTTTACTGAAGATGTGCTTATGAATATTTTTTTAGCTCCACAATTGGCGGAACTCAACGCCACGCTTTGTCTCGATACCAGAGCGAAGAAATAAAAATAATAAAGATTTCATTTCCTCGAGTGGGAATCAAACCCACAACATATATTTATTACCCACAACATATAATATATATTTTACAGTGACACGCTTGTGGCCCTGCTCACAACTGGCCGGTCAGGACGACTAGCACATTACGACGATGCACGACTGCACATTAAATTGAGGTTTAATTGTTTAAAATCAATATTTATCTTACAGATTATTCGTTGATTAATTAGTAAGAAATGGAAAAAAATAAAATATGAGCTATCATTCTAAATAATCTGATATAATATAATAAGGCGCCTAAATTGATATTATCTAAAAATATATATCTATAATTTTTATAATATTAAGTACATAATATATATAAACGTTCAAATTAAAGTATGTAAATTATAAAGCGGCGATTCGACTTTCAACACGTTGCCAACGCTGTTGCTTGTTACTTCTTGTAGGACTGACAGTAATAACAATTTTATGGAATTTGACACTGAATAAAAACTTAAAAGTAATGACCTAAATTATTTTGTTCAATTTCATTCCATAGAGCCATAGTAAGCCCGGACGTGGATACTGCTTGCTTCTTATCTTAGTTACAGTTCGGGGATCAGTTCGGAGATTTTTTTGGCGAAACTGAAGGTTTTGTCTTTGCAACTATGGACGAAGTTATCAAGACACGGGACTATCACGGAACATCTATCGGGCGTGTCATCGACCTGGGGAATCCCTCAAACTTATTATCTCTGCTTTTTCTCATCTTGCTAATGGTGAGTAATTGCATAGACCCAATCAAGTAGCCAAGATAATATACCAGCAACTTACTTACTTACTCAAAACTAATAGAAAAATTGAGAACAGAGTGTACAAACACTAGATTATGCCTACAATTACTATATACATCATTTTTTACACAAAATTAACACCAATAACCAAACCCACCAAAACATATCCAGCAATTTGAGCAATTGCAATCCAGCACTGACCTCCATTCTATGAATCATAGAATGAATCAAGTCGAGGCTCAGGAAATAAAAACGTAAAGAGCATCGCGGGCACAGCGGCGCCACCGTCCAAGTAGGTATCAATGACCGTCGTCCGGCTAATTTGTCCGTACGCTTACACCAATTGTTACAACATCCTGTGTTTTGGATCAATTGGCGTGTTTAGAATGTTTGGATATTGTTAATTTGTTAATAAATTGGTTTGAGGTTGTGTTATAAAGCGGCGTTAAGTTCCGCCAATCGACGGAAAGTGGAGGACGGAGTGTCTTGACACTAGATCGGCACCTATTTGATATAATCTAATCTGAGTGGCAATGAAAATAAATCATTCTTTGGGTGTATATAGAACTCACGCCCATTGCAATTTGTGTTCCACTGCGCCATGATAGTAATGTTTATTCGAGATATTATATTATACGTAATAATATAATATCTCGAATAAACATTTATTACCAATATATAATGTTTTAATTAAAACAAGTATAGATTAAGATTACACTAGTATATCTTGTTTGTAAATATGATAAAATTGGCTATTAGCCAAATTTATTATCGAATGAGCTTAATCATTATTTAAGCAGGAAATATGTTTTGTAAAGGACATTTCTTGAAAAATATGAAAACATATTTTTTCTATTTGGAAATTTATTATTGCTATCAGCTTCTCAAATTCAACTTCAATTATGTCCTGTATAACGTAGGGTAGAGCGAGAGAAAAATATATATATAAAATATTCCTCGAGAGGGATCGAACCCAAACACCGCGCTTACAGTCACACTTTGTGCTCCTGCGCCTGCTATACTTACTACTGGCCTGATGGCCTTGGATGACTTTTGTAAATTAATAGTAACGGTTGGATGATAAAATGATCATTACAAATTTACCATAACGCTATGATATGATAAATTTTGTGCAAGTACATAATATTGTAGAAAATATATTGATTATTATAAGATTGAAAATTATTGTAAAAAATGTCCTTAGATGTCATAAAACACGAATGGACTAATTGATATTATTGTTATATATTTAATTATGTTGCTGAATTATTTTTCAAGCTTTACGATTTATCCATATCCAGGCCAGAGAAAACAGACCACCAAACGCTACAATGTGTTTTGGTGCTTCTTACGCCTCGTCCACTGTCAACAACATTTATTCGTATATGCCCATGTCAACTGAAATCTTTCCCAATTTTAGTTAAAAAAAATATTTCTTACGTAAGACTATGTGTCTTACGGTAAGAAATTAACAACAGTAAATTAACAAATATATTTAATGCAATAAGAGTTTTACCACTCATTCTAGCTGCAAAATCATTGCATTAAATATGTTTATTAACTCACTAAGCTGCACAAAATATTCATATTATTATTGTAATTTATATTATGTTCATTTTCATAGAAAACAGAGAAATAAATCACTACACACCAATTCTCTATTTTCTTAGTTTTTCTTTAATAATGTACAAAAAACATAATTTTACAACATAAGCAAACATATTTAAACAGTATGGAATCAAAACAGAGAAATGTGTTGAGGTTAATTAAAATTTCATCTATAAATAGCGTTAGCGAGATCTAGATTAATCAACACGTTATATTGTAACGTTGGAACCCGCAACACTCGAAAACAATAAATTATCAGGTTGACTTTCTACTGGACGCGCTATACCATTTATAAGACCTTCGTTACTTAGTAGAGACTGTGATAGCATATCGATTGAGCGAGTGCGAGTCCAAGATTCGAGTCCATCTACATCATACATTATATAGGTTTCTAAGTATATTTCTTTCGTTAGTGACTAATTCTTTAAAAGATTTTAAAATATCATATTATACCAAAATTGTTAGGAATTCGAATCTCTTTTGGAATAGTCATCAGAAATATTGTTTAGTATGTTGAATTATGTATTTAGCTACACAACATTTCATGTTTGTATTTACGTATAAAAGAGAGAATAAAAAGAAAGAAGCTTATTAATAGATTCATTTGATTACTCTTGCTAACCTTGTTATTGAGGGAGACGAACGTAAAAAAAAACTAACGCAGAATAACTAAATATAGTAACGCCATATTAGTTCAAAAGGGCAATGTCACACTATGGTTGGTAGATTGATGGGTTCGATTGTCATTTGAAAAAATTGTTATTTGAAAATTTTTATATTGCCCTAATAAAATAAAAACGCGGTGTTTGGTTCCGCTACAATATTAGTATCTTTAAAATGAAAGAAGAGATTAAATGAACAATAATCACGGAGTAACTATAATTAGTAATAACAAACTATAATTATTATTTCTGTCTATTTCATTTAACTCTAGAAAACGTCAAATAAAAAAAAAATTAGGTCACGCTGTGTCCCGCACTCAACAGGGTAAGCTGAGGGAAACTAGTGTTAACACTCCGTTTTCCATTTTCCGCCAAATTCTGGAGGCATTGCGTGTTGAGGGCGTAACTCAACGCCACACTTTGCCTCGATAGGAGAGCGATAACAATTGAAAACATTAAACATTTAATTTTCTCGAATCGGAATCGAACCTACAACCTGTCTCATTTAGTCACACTTTGCGCCCCTTAGCCACGACTGGCCTCGTATTTGGCCTAGGAAATATAGTTACTATCAATATTATTAATAAAGCTATAAACCCAACACCTAATAGAGGGCCAGGCTAAGCGCAACAGACGGCGCCGGCCGGTGGCGCCCTCTCAAATAATGCCACTCCTCCATCAAGTGATCGCTCATTCAATTACGATTGACTTTATTGCAATTGTTATCGCGTCGGATGCAATTTTTTTTATGTTATTTGCTATATTTTTACAAATTACTTTCTATATTGTAAGTGTGATAAATCTTTATTATCATGTTATCGTGATAGTGGTGTGATAGAACCAATTTGTTATACAAATTGGTATTAATATCAATACATATATCTAATAATACTTCTATAAAGCTGAAGAGTTTATTTGGACGTGCTTATCTCAGAAAGAACTGGTTTTAATATATATTCTTTATATTGTAATAATGTCGATACAACCTACTTTCCCTGCGAACAGAGCTACTTTCTCCTAAATAAATCCCCTGAGTAGGAATCAAAGCCACAACCATCGCGTTTAAAGATACACACTGTGTCGCTGCCTCATGATGGTCTCAATAAATCAATTGTTGGATATAAATAGGAATCGAATACTCATAGTGGAGTTTCATTTACCACTGAGTCATGACGGCGCCTAATAAATGATTATACAAGATAAGTAGCAATTTAATCAATATATGTAATATATGTATGTCAATGCAGAATAAGATATCATTTATTGAAGGAAGTCAATCGAAATCGAACCATTTTTAACAAAAAGCACTGAAACTAGAATATTTAAAATAATTAAATATTTTTGAATAAAAATACCTATATTTTTGAATTGTACATATTCTTACATATAGGGGAATTATGCTTAAGATGACATACTTTTTCTTTCAAGACAAATATTTGAAATAAATGAAGTCATGTGAGATCAGGACATTGCGTATATTATCATATATATCATAATCAACGAAAGTAGTGTAGTTTCAGAACAATCAAAGCAACATAAAATTAAAAAACAAACATAAATCGCACTTAGGTCGACCGGTGTAAGATGACATACCTATAGGGTAAGATGACATAGACGTCATAACCTGCGATCCACTGACTTTTTTGTTCACACGTGACTTTCCTGTAGAAGTAGACTTTAGCAACGGAGAAATTTCATTAAGTACGCTCTTCTCTTCTGGCTTCTTAATCGATCCTATTTATGAGTGTAAGATGACATAGTATGCCATCTTAGACTCACGTTTTGTATGTCATCTTACCCAATAGATAAGTGAATTTAATTATAACAGTTGTGACAAAAGTTTATGGGTAAGAATGCGCTTTTAGCGTTAGTTGTGTCATATAATAAGCCTATTTTACATTAAAAATTACTTCAAGTAGAAAATCCTTACCTTACGTGTATTTTCACCACCAAGCAAAAGCGAAAGAAAAATTTTCTGCTATTCAAAATTACGAAAACATGAAATACTCGCCAATCTGCGTTTACCTTCCGTCATAATGAATTTGAATACTAGCGATATCTACAGACACTCTCTAAAACGTCATAAGATCACACTTAGCGCAAATATTTAAATCAATATTGGCAGTGTGTCATCTTATCTTCGTATGCCATCTTAAGCACAATTCCCCTACTTAAAATCACAGAAGGAAGAGGGAACCTAGTGTTAAGACACTCCCATTCTCCACTTTCCTCAAAATTCTGGTGGCATTGCGTGTTGAGTGACGGAACTCAACACACGCCGCAAAGCGAGGAAATGAAAATGTAAATTAAAATAAATATTTTCCTCGAGTGGGGATCGAAACCACAGCCAGTCGCGTTTACTCACGACTTGTTATATACAAATTTTTCGAAATAAAATATACCATATAGCATATCATTATGCGTTGTATCTATTTCACGCATTTACAGCAAAATCGGTCACCCAAATTTGTTTAAGCAAAAAACACAAATGCAAATAAAGATATAAATATAAAAAAATAAGTCAGATTTGAATCTACGACCCTCACGTCAGTCAGACATATCACAATTGTACCGTGATGTCGTCTCTCATTCGGTCGGATGGTATTTCATTTGAAGAAAGATGAGACGGCATAATTTATATACACGTTCTGCTAACTACGTCTTAAGATTGCGGCTTGAAAGTACATTAAGGGATATAAATAAATCAGCTTCTCGCTGTATTCCGCACACGGCAGGGCAGAGGGAACCTAGTGTTAAGACACACTGTTCCGCACTTTCCGCTGAGTTCTGGAGGCATTGCGTGTTGAAGTGGCGATACTCAACGCCGCGCTTTAACTCGACACCAGAGCAAAGAAATGAAAATATAAAGTAAATAAATATTACATTTCCTCCACTGGAGATCGAACCCGCAACCAGTCAATTTTACAGTCACACTTGTACCCCTGCGCCACGACTATTTTTAATTTAAATTAAAACGTAATTTGTCCAGGATAAGCATCAGGAACCTAACCATTGATCATTTGGTGAATCTTCGCTCTGGTGTCGAGGCAAAGTGCGACGTTAAGTTCCACCACTTAACACGCAGTGCCTCTAGCATTCGAAGAAAGTTGGGAAAGGAGTCTTAATACTAGGTTCCCAGGTTTCCTCCAAGATAAGCTTTAGATATAGCTACATGCAGTAGGTATGGATATACCGACACGATGATACATAAAAATATCAGTGAAATGGTTCTAGGAAGAAAATTGTAATCATTTTAGTCCAAAAAATTACACTTTTATCTAATCTTGGTAAAGATTTATATTTACAGGAACTGTGCGATTTATTCATATTTTGTATTGTACTTTGGTATTATTAATAGGGAAATTTGACTTAGATGTTTTTAATAACATTATGATCTTTGATCAATTCCTAGACTTTGCAAACCATTGAAAGTTAAGGACAAAGTGCAAAAGTTTCAAGAGATATTTTTATGTAAGATAAATAATAATATGCTATTGATCCGTGATCCAAAGACAAACTTGAAACGTGAAGGTATCTTTTTAGAAGTCTCAAATATATAATACCGTTCAACAATATATATAAAAAAAGAAAACAAAAGATGACTAATCATCCTCCAGAACTATACAGCACGGTCGACGAATTGAAGCCGACATGGACTTAGATGTCAATGGCTGCGCAGATTTAATATTAGGATTTTTTCCAAAAGCTTAGAAATTCAAACATCAAGGAGGCATGCCATGTGCGTTTGAGGCTATCTTATATTATTTCTATTTTTTTTTCTTAATATAATATGATGCGTATCTAGTGCACGTACCTAAATATTTCTATAATACTTATTATGCTAGTGAAAAATGTCAAAATTCAATTAAAGTTAATTATCAACATGTTTATCGTATATATTAAAATTGTATGATTATTTCAAAGATATCTGTTAATACCAAGAAGATACCAATATCATAAATATAGTTAGCTCTTAGGTTTTGCCACTTACCATGTTTTGGTCAGAAAAATAAAGAAAGGAATGGTTTGTCAGTCAATTATTCCAAAGACTTTAAGTAACATTTAATAAAAATCGATCAAATTATATTTAATTAGTACCATTCTGGTATAAAGTTAGATAATAATAAGATCATATTTCCGCTGTGATAAAGAAAATAAATTACTATATAACGAAAAATTCTAAGAATATTATTAGGAAAGAAATTATGTCAATAATTATTGCTTAACATAACAGTTTCATATGAAACAGTTGATATGTGACTAACAATATTGCCTATTTCTTATAATAACATTAGGATTTACTTGATAAAATTAAATTAAGAACTGAGAAGATTAGACTAACAGAGAAATAGTGGGAGAAATTCATGTTTCGGATTCTCATAATCATCTAGAACAGTGTTCATAGCGAATCGACACGTAATGTCGGGAAAATATGCAGAAAACAGGAAACACATTTGGTTCCTTTTGCATACCGTGATATAAGTAGGATTAAGCGTGAAGCTTAAAAAAAACAATATTATTATATAAAAAAAACACAACATTATATTGATTAATACCAATTTTAAAGAACTTGTGGCTCATAAATGAATTTTCTATCCGCTTACTTCCTTAGTGTCAATTAAAGTATTCAATATCAGTTTTTACATAGGCAAGTAGACCCAAAATAGCAATTTTAATAAAAGCAAGTAAACCCAAAAGTACCCACTATAAAACCAACAATAGTTTACCCAATAACAAAACGTCACAGATAAAGGCAATGCCACCAGCAGTGTTATCACTATCAAAGAGTACCGAACATAAATTACATCTAGTTGAGAGACAATCGGTCTTTCATCAATGGGACCGAGCTCATTCATTTAATTATTATTAACAACCGCACAATGGTCTAATATTGGAATTATTACAATGGAATTTAATATCTATTAGAACGGACAAAGGGCTAACGTTGCGTGAACGTAGTAGTAGTTTCAACACATTTGGGATCTGTGTAAAGCAATTCGATGAGAACTGATGTATGCGCAATAAAGTTATGGAGACGTAACTGTTTTTAATTCACTATAATTTTTTGTTAACTGTTATAAATGATGTCTGTATATGTGATTGTCTGCAAACGAAAACATATTTCATTAAAAGAATTAAGCTATATTTTTAGACAAATCCATAGTTAATTTTTTTTTCATGAAAATCTAAAATCTATATAAGTAGGATTGTTTAAATATTTGACTATGAAATGTATTTTTAGATTGTATTATCTATATATTTATAAATTACAAAAAAATGTGACTACACAAGCATATTATCTTGATATGTAATCGAAGAAATATTTAATATTTTACTAAAATATTTTTAATTATCTGACCCCATTAGACAAATGACTGAGCATCACAATATCTTTCTATTTTGTTTATTATTCTCCCCAAAAAAATCAAGGCCTTCCAAAAAAATCATATATCGATGAAAATAAAAGAAATAAAAAGCCTTATAAAACTACTAATATTACGAAAATGAAACGGTGCGTGAAGAACGGAGTGTCAAAACATAGCTTCCTGCCTACCCTCTTATAGCATGCAAAAGCATAAAAACAATAATCCACACAAAACAAAACACAAATAACTGCAAATGCATCTCTAAAGATTTTATCTGGTAATCCAAGTGTTTCATTACAAACCCTGGGTGGGCACAGCACAGGAGCGTATTATAATTGGCCACAACGACCCACTCATGACAATCTAGAGAATTCAAACGGAACGGAAGCCCTGAACAGATCGCCTCTCTGATAAATGGTACACGTCACGTAATTACCACTTGTGTTTGTCAACATGTTGGGGTTTTTGGTTTTCACGCCTTTTTTTTTGTATTTTGCAATATTGTAAAAGATGTATATGTCTACTTTATTGCTCACAAAAGTCCTTAAAAAAAGGAATGCCTTCAGATATCGGTGGAAAGTGAGGAACGGAGTGTGTTAACACTAGGTTGCCTCTGCCTAGCCTGCTGCGGGTGGGATAGCTTAAAGCTAAAAATATGCTTCCTAGTAAGATTTACTATCAATTCTTCAGTGTTCACCTCTTTGTGTCACTCTTGGTATTTAAAAAAAAAATGCGATAAAATATTTTTTAAATGAACATAATATTGCAATATATTACGTACATTAAGTTGGTCTATCATTATTTTTACATCATATATATTTTTTTCTCCTGCTTTGCGTTGTACCTTGTATAAATCAGGGTGGACAGTGGAAATCTAGTGTTAAGACACACCATTCCCCATTTTCCCTAGAATTTAGGAGTTATTGCGTGTTGAGTGAAAGAGACTCAACGAAACGCTTAGCATTGAAACCAAAGTGAAGAAATTAAAATGTAAATCGAACCCACAGCCTGTTGTTGCGTTTACAGTCATACGCTTGTGCCACGGCGGACCTCAATTTTTACTATATAATTTTATATATATACACTAAAATAAAGCTAAAGTAATTCAAATGGGCTGCGTCAACTTGATAATACTGGTGTCCCGCTGTCTACTCGGTACTGTTATCTTATAGTCAACCAACACTGCCTCTTTATAATAAAACAAGACTTTTTATTCGCGAAACACTGGAATTCAGGTCGCAAAGGTCACCCTTTCCTGACTTTATACCGATATAATATATATTAAACAAAGTTGCTTTAATTAAAATACTGTTTCAAGCCTAATCTATTCTCTGAACACAATCACTAATATGGGAAGTTGTTGATTCTTTGACATAATTAATAGGTATTTGGTGTTTTTTTTTGTGATAATTTTGCTTCGTTATTATATATTTATTATATTGTTTTTATTCTTGATTGAATTGTGTTTTGCTTATAACTATTATTAATTATTTATTTAATAATGTGTGGTGTTTTTTATTATTTGGTACTCTACCTTTACACTGAGGCCATTTTGAAATAGTAGTATATGACTTATATATAGAGAGCTTTATTTGGTAGTTGAAAAGTAAAGAAATTTTCTTTTTAGTGGAGCAGTTTTTGCCTGATTTTCAACATTGCGTATTGAGTGGCGTAGTTTAACGCCTCGTTGTGTCTTATTAAAATGATCTTATAATTTAAATATAGTCTCTGCTATCAGTGCAGATCGTACCCACAATCACTAAGTGTATATTTAAAACACTGCACTATGTTAACGTAGAAAATAATTATATAATTAAATATATTTTTTAAAATAATTAACTGTGACCGTCGTGGCGCAGTGGGGCAGCGTATAGCTGTCCGCGATGGTTTGATCCTCACTCGGTAATGATGATATATTTATTTATTTTTATTTACTGTTTTGATAGATAAAATACGACGTTGAGTCCCGCCACTTAATACGCAAAATCTCGAAGAAAAAATTCGAAAAGTGGAAATTTCTAAGTATTTAAAAAATATATATTAAAAACTTATATAAAGCACAAATGCATTCCTCTTCTATAAGTTTATTTTATACAAAATTAGTGGTTTTGTGCTTTTATAAGTTGTACCTCCCAATGACCTATAATCCTGAAATTCCTTAAAAAAACCTGGTGGGTGAGACCGACTCGCACTTAACCGATTTTTCAAATGAATATGCACGACAATTTGATACTAGCAAATATTTTTCAACCCGCTGTCAGCCGGTCCGTCTAGCCCACGTCTAATCAGCAGTAAGGTTCCCACGGCTCGACTCCTACGCATATACTCCTATACGCTTATTCACAATGTTTGTCATTTGCTCTAATTGATCTAAGATCTACTTGTGAATTAAATCGTAACTCATCAAAGTGAGAATATGGTTTGTGAGTCACTCCGTTTTTGGGGTCAAGATGTTGGGTTTGTATGGAGTGTTATGTTATTTTGTTAATGATTGATTTTTTTGGAAAATTATGTTTTATTTTTGTTGGTAAAAATGTGTGTTTTTTTCTGTTGATTGTTGTGATTTAAAGTTAAAGGCTTATTGTGAAATATCTTTTGGATAAAAGAAATTATCTATCCTCATTTAGTGCAAGATTTATTTAGAAAATTTGTTATTTAATAGCTATAAAGAGCAAATTGAAGAATTTAATTTTTTAACCGAGCTTATGATTTTTCTAATTGAATATATCATAAATAAACAGCGAATCTAGAATAAAAACGGGCGATCGAGTAGATATCGAAACCACAACCACTATACCACAACGACCTCTGCAAACCCGAAAAAAAAACATAAGAAAACTGATATTTTCAAACAGAGCAGGACAGCAAGCAAAAATATCGCCAAACCAAATAAGTGGGAAAGAGATGGATACGTTTTCCACTGTAAAACATGGACACAAACAATTGTGTCCAATTGAAGTTCTGCCCTGAGAAAACATTCAATCACGAACAATTAACACCTCTTAACCCACTCTGGTGTTCGCACGGCAATCAACTCTGTAGTGGGTTTGTATCTTGTTTTTTTTTTAAGGGTTTTCTAAAACACGTGGTTGTGGAAATCTAATTAGATATTTAATGCTGAGGCTGAGGAAAATCTAAATATTTATATTAATGAGCTATTAAATAACAATTTTTAGGCGTTGGTGGCGTTGTGGGATAGCGTCGGACTGTGACGGTTGTGGGTTCGATCCTCATTTGGGGTATGTATATACCTATTTATATATTGTCTTCATTTTGTCCTCACCCTTATAGAAAATAGCAGCGTTAAGTTACACCACACGACCCGCTATGCTTCGAAATTTGGGCGGAAAGTAAAAAGGTAAAGGAAAGGTTCCTCTCCCCACGTCGCTAAACACAGGGTACGTAGCGTGATACTAAAAAAATATACAATATTTTTTGCTGATTAAATTAATTATTTTTAACCTCTTTCCCTCAAGTATTGGTAATTTATTAAGGTTAAATGGTGTCATTATAAAACCATGAAACTAAATCCCGTGAGACAACGCCTAGATGTAATTAGGTCAAAGTCATAGAACTGTGCCGTAACCAATATATATAGTACAAGCTAATAACTAACTGCAGTTACTATTTTAGTATATATACTACTACTGTTTAGAGTAAAGCAAGTCTTTTCCCACTCTCCGTCGAATTTACGAAACATAATTAGAAAAACTTGTAATTGTAGTAAATTTACTATGTGGTAAATTCTAGTTGTTTAGGCATAGGCGAAATAGCTCCAAAACTCGACTCCTTAACTTCAAAAAGTACATCGAAATAAATCGAATGAACAACAGTAATGAACATCATTTGACTCATGACATGAAAACTCGATAATTTTGAGTTTAATTTATAGTTATTGGAATGTATGAATATCCTATTCTGACTCTGATAAAATAAAGTGTAGCGTTGACATCCGCAGTTCAATACGCATTATCTCGAATTCTGGCGAAAATTGGAGAGCAGAGAATTATGGCACTATCTCTTCTGTTACACATATGTGGTATACAATAAAGTGAAAAACAAACAGCACATTATAACTTAAAAACGACAAACCCCACTCTACCCCCATTTTACATACAAACACAACTAAAACAAAAATCACTAGCCCCAGCAGCCTCAATCAATTTAGTTCTACTCGCAAGTTATGATTCACGTCATTGGTCAGAGCGCCGCCGACGTTTGAAGTCGCCCGTCCATTTCAAAACGTAATTCGCCGACAGGAAGATTCTAATAGGTTTAAGATTTAGAACTGCTGGGTCATAGGCGACGTTGATGTTTTAGGCGTGGTTGGTTCAGCTTTTGTTTTGTTATTACATTGTCTTTAAGAGTCTTAAAGATATCTTATGTGATAAGACCTACACCCATCTCAAGATCAAAATTAGTTCTGTTTTATGTTAATTCGAGATATATTAGGATAATTAAGCTAATTTAAATATTAAATAGCTTCACGTTGTATTCCGCATATAACAGGATGTCAAGGAATTTAGTGTTAAGACAATCGGTTTCCCACTTTACAATCCAATTTTTCTCTTTTTCAATTTGTTTACAGTCGTCATGTTTACAGTTAGTGGCTGTGTTCTGCACCTATTATTTTTAGCTTTTATCCTATTTGCTGTGTTAGTATGTGTAGGTTCCTACTATTGTGTGAGTGACTTCCTGGTGTCCAATTAAGTTGATATTTGGATTATGACTTCAGTTCTGATGACAATGAAATTACACACATTCAATATTATTATTAATCCAATTGAATAATGTAATAAAAAATGTTAAAAAAGTTACAAATTTTTGCACAATCCACTATATATGAAAGCCATGAAAAGACCATGAAAATACCTTTTGCCCCATAAATAGTTTTTTTTAAATTAATATCTTATTTTATATGCTTGCTGCCCCATTTTGTCTCTGTCTCCATATGAAACAGACTCCTACAACACAAATCATCATCATCATCACACCATATTCAAGACATCAAATCATCCATATCTAAAGCAAGGCGTTAAATCCTAGCAATCAACAAATCATTCTGTACCGCAGTTTCAAAGGACCTATTAATAATGAATTTGGGCAGCAAATCGCCTTTTGTGTTAAGGATTTGTGCCACGTGTGTGCCATTAACCTAATGGGTGGAATCTTTAGCGCCGTAATCAGAGCGAGAGGGTTTTAAAATTACGTTCTGAATAATGTGCTGGATTTTTGTAGGTTATATATGTATATATTATATATTGAGGCCAGTGGTGGCGCAGTGGCACGAGGTGTGACTGTAAAACCGACTGGTTGTGGGTTCGATCCCCACTCGAGGAGATGAAATATTTACTTAAATTTATATTTCCATTTCTTCGCTCTGGTGTCGAGGTTAAGCGCGGCGTTGAGTTCTGCCACTCAACACGCAATGCCTCCAGAAATCGGCAGAAAGTGGGGAACGGAGTGTCTTAACACTAGGTTCCCTCTGCCTACCCTGCTGTGTGCGGGATACAGCGTGAAGCTGATTTTGATTTTAATATATGTATATATATGAGGCCAGTTGTGGCGCAGGGGCACAAAGTGTGTCTGTAAAATCGACTTGTTGTTGGTTTGATCGCCACTCGAGGAAATGAAATATTACATTTATATTTTCATTCCTTCGCTCTCATGTCGAGGCAAAGCGCGGGGTTGAGATCCGCCACTCAATACGCAATGCCCCCAGAACTCGGTGGAGTGTCATAACACTAGGTTCCCTCTGCCTACCCTGCTGTGTGCGGGATATATTTGATTTTATATGTATATGTGGAAATTTTAAGAAAATTCTCTGTTTTTTTTTTCAGTTTCACTCTGTATCCCGCAGATAGAGTGTTTAGACGCTCAGTTTCTAATAAAACAATTCTGTTCCCCATTTTTCGATGAAATCTGGAGTGTGTTCAATGTGTGTTGAGTGGCAGAAGTCAATACCGCGTTTTGACTCGTTACCAAAGTGAGAACATTAAATATTTTATTTCTTCGAATGAGAATCGAAACCACAACTTGTCGTTCTTACAGTCGTAGGCTTATGTCTCTAATTTTTTTTTTATTATAGTTTATTTTCATTAATTACTGTAAATTTAAAATAAAATATAAAAAAACTCTGACAATTGTGTAACTAAATAATTAACAGTTTTCTAACCAACAATAATAAAAACGAATAAATTTAGTTATTCTAAGTTAATTGGTTAAAATTACTAAATGTCTTATTTATAAAATTTAAACGTAATTAATCATTTCTTCTAATATTAGCAATGATTGACAGATGTTTAATTTTTATTACATATCAAGATTTAATGCGTGGCCGAGTAGTGTGAGAAGCGGATGTAGGATGCTGCCAAGGACACGGGTTATTGTCGTTTTGTTACATGTGCGACTTTGAGATGGTTTCAAGTATTTTGCTTTGTGATTTAAAAAATCCTTTAGAATAGTTTTTTATTCTGGTTTCACGCCTTATCCCGCACATAGCAGAGTAGAGGGATCTAGTGTTGAGACCTTTCGTACCTTAGTTTCCGCCCAATTTTCGAGTCATTGCGTGTTAAGTAGCGGAACTGAACGCGGCGCTTTGTCTTGTTACCAGAGCGATAAAATGAAAATAATTCTCAAGTGAGAATCGAACTAAAACCCATCGCACTTACACTTGCACTCTTATGTCCCTGCGCCACGGCGACGGCCACTCAGTTTCAGTTGTAAATATACAAAAATATTTTTAAAAAATATAATAAGCCTCTTATAAAGATTAAACCTAGTAGTCTTTAGAGTGGAGAGAGTACTCTCTCTCCACTCTCTCTCTCTAATCACTAAACCATTGGTGACAATCGTACAAAACACTACGTAGGCACAGTAGAAATAAATCGGTTAGAGCAATAATAGAGGCGCGTGTCACCGGTAACTCATTTAGGGGAGCGAGCGCGATCGCCAATTAGATCTGCATGCTGATGATGGATGGCCCTACCAAATCAGAGGAAAGGTGCATTCTGCTTTCAGTTGTGAGATATGTTCGTGTTCGAATTGTTTTTGGACAAATTTTTGTTGTCTCTATTTGGTCTCCGTGGTGCAGTGTTACCGCGATGATTATGTTTTCGGTTCCCATTTGAGGCTATGAATTATTAATTATTTTCATTTCATAAGACAAAGCGCGGCATTGAGTTTCGCCACTCAACAAGTAATGTCTCAAGATTTTTGCGGAGAGTGGAGAACGGAAGTGTCTTAAAGGTCTTAAGATATAAATATTTATTTATTTATATTATCATTGCATTTAAAATACATGTAAAATATATCTTCTTAAGAAACTTTTATTGTTAAATTTCAATACATTCACAAGGTACATAATTAAATGTAATTAAATACATGTAAAGCTACTACTACTTCGTGTTTTTCCGGACTAGCGGAGTAGGCGAAGGTAACCCAATGTTAAGAAACTCCATTCCCCACTTTCCGCTCAACCTATATTGGGTGTTGAGTAACGCAACTTAACACCGCGCTGTATCCACCAAAAGAAAATTATTAAACATGATCATTTTCCCTAATCGACTTTACAATCATCACATTTACATCCAGTCAGGCATTTTTTTTCTATTATATATATTAGTTCTTCGGCCTTAAAAGCACAAGAATACGAAACTAAAATATATCTATTTCAATCTATCATATTATAAGAAAACCTCGCCATATGCAATAACATTAAAAATCAATGTATCCGATAGTATGGACAAATTTAATAATGGCCGGTGTTCGATCAGACAAATCCGATTACAGGGGATCAGGTGCCCACCAAATTAGAACTGCCGTTTTGATATTAATTGTTTTTATTGTTATCTTATTGTGGGATTTTATGTGTTGTTTGTCAGAAATATGATTTTGTGTAAAATATATGGAAAAAAATTATAGATTTACAGAATAACTTTGAATGATAAGTAGTACTTTAACTTGAGATTTATACATTTATACATTTCCTTATACACGTAGTGTCAAGAACACTTTGATATCTACATTCCATGCGAATCATTGCATATTTATGACTTGTGCGTAACTCGACGCCGCACTTTTTCATAACATGGAAATGAAAAGTATCTATTTGTAATCGAGCCCACGACAACCTCGATTCCAATAAGATCCTATTCCAGTTCCCCAAGATTTATTTTAATAAATAATAATAATAATAATAATAAAATTTTAAATTTTTAAACAAAATTCAAATAGTTTAAATTGACAGTACTAAAGGAGAGACAATTACTACAACAATCCGCCCCCAGTACAGCGCTCGGTGCTACGACCCCTCATACAATGGGTAAACTAAATTCTTTTGCGTCATTTAAATTGCTTTGACGTATGAACAAGGTTCTAATTAAAAATACTTGATTAATTTCTATATGAATCGATAAATTTTGAGAGGCATACCTAGTAGTGTAGTAGTGTAGTGTTTTTCTAATAAAATCGATTTAAGTATGATTGGGGCTTCAATATTTTTTAGGTTTCTAAATAAAATATTAAAAAGAGAATGTAACATTTTTATATATATTTAAAGTGATATGTATCCTATTTTTTACAATAAGTACTTTATAAGTTTTACAGAATGTTCCTACTTATTTTCCCAATATCAAGTATGAAATATTAAAATAATAGGTCCTATAGATATATAAAATATACCAACTCCTCGTTAAAAATTTTGCAGCGTTTTATAAAATCAATTTTTTTTAGTGTTAAGACGTTCCGTAAACCATTTTCCGCCCAATTTTCGAGACATTGTTACGTTGAGTGCCGGAATTCAACGCCGCGCTTTGTCTTATTACCATAGCAAGAATATGAAAATAGATCAATTCCCCAAGTAAGAATCGAACCGTGTGAATACGAAAATATACGTATAGTATATATTTACACGAACATTTAACATCTTCATTATAACATACAAAAGTAAAAAACATCCACATCCACTGCCATAGTGAAAAGATCGACATAATATCGGGCTATTGGCAATTTGGTAAATTAATTTTTTACTTGCATTTCGCATCAGTACCTTCCTTTGAGGGGATCCTTTGACCAATCACAATTGCACCGCCGTAATACCTGGACGGTAATGCGCTACGCTGCTGTTGCATTAGAAATTATTTTTGTATTTATTTGCTGGATTATCGGACAGACAGGTTTTATCTTATTAGTTTTGAGAGAAAATTTTGTGTATCTATTTTTCTTTATTCCAGCTATAAAATTATGACATACTATTTTTTATATTTTGAGGCCAGTCGCAGCGGCACAAAGTGTGACGGTAAAACCGACTAGTCGTGGGTTCGATCCCCACTTGAGGAGATGAAATATTTACTTAAATGTATATTTCCATTTCTTCGCTCTGGTGTCGAGGTTAAGCGCGGCGTTGAGTTCTGCCACTCAATACGCAATGCCTCCAGAATTCGGCAGAAAGTGGGGAACGGAGTGTCTTAACACTAAGTTCCCTCTGCCTACCCTGCTGTGTGCGGGATACAGCGTGAAGCTAATTTAATTTTAATTTAATTTTTTGATGTATATTTCCATTTCTTCGCTCTGGTGTCGAGGCTAAACGCGGCGTTGAGTTCTGCCACTCACCACGCAATGCTTCTAGAATTCGGCGATACAGCGTGAAGCTGATTTATTTGATTTTTTATATAAATAAACTAGTAGTCGCCAGTTTGTTTGTGTGGATTATCAAACGTAAAATTCTGTTTTTACCCGTTCACTAAGGATTTTTATAAATATCCTCTTAATGTCTGTCTGTTTCTCTTCCATACACTCCCTAAGGACCTTACTTGCTGAATTTCAGGCGTTGGTAAAGTGAAGGTGAGGTGGAGTTGTTGGCAGGTGCGTTGTCTGTCAGTCAATAACTACGGAGGAGATTTAGTTATATACTAGCGACGCGTTCGCGGCTTCGCCCGCTTGAATTACGTAATTATTAATTTAGTATAACGTATTTTATTAATAAACTCAATGAAATAAATAAAAAATAAAATGTTATATGGAAGTTTGCCAAAATAAAAAAGTGAAAACTGCAGAAAAATCGGTTAAGCCGTTTCTGAGATAAGTATGAAAAACAGATAAAAAAAAACAGATTCTGGTTAGATAGTTATACATGTAAGCCACTAGTAACAATTTTTCTTACATATCTTTTATATACAAAGACCGATCCCTTAAGATTTTATTATAGTACGGATGTAAGTAGATTTTTAATATTGTATTTTTCATTTGTACACTTTTAATTTTATGAAATAAAAAAGATTTCAAATTAAAGTAAATATTTAAAGTATTAAAGTAAATTTGTCACTATATAAAATTGCAAATTTCTCCTGACTATAAAATCAATCACAATGCTAAACATTTTTTATTGAACAATTAATTTTACATATTTCATACATTGATTCGCCAAATTAATTATTTTTTTATGAAATGTTAAGTGTTTTTGTTAAATATAGACATTTTTTATACCTAAAAATTTACGTTAAGGCTTATTTTAAACATTAATTCTGAAATAGCATTTGCACTACTACGCCGAAAAAAGATGTTATAAAAACTACTTAATTTTTATTTTCTTTATGTAAAATTCAAAATTTTGAAACTTATTTATTACGACAAAAAAATTATGTTTACTTATTATACGGATAAAAAGCTTAAAAGCTTGTCTTCTTTTAACATTTTCAAATGAGGCCGAGCTATTAAGTTAAGTATTTTCTGTTAAAATAACACGAAGCTATTACGTTGTATAATCTATATATATAAAAGGACTTGTGCTGACTGACTGAGGTAAGACGCACGCAGAGCCGTAACCGCTGATGGTAGAAACGTGAAATTTGGGCAGATGTTTATTTTCATATTCTGGACATCCACTAAGAAAGGATTTTGAAAAATTTTATCCCTAAAGAGATGAAATAGGGGTTGAAAGTTTGTATGGATTTTTTTTTAAATCGGCTTTGATTTTTATAAAATTTGAAATTCAGACTCTTAAAAACATTTTATTGAACACGTGTTTCATGGTTTTTTAGAATTCACCCCCTAAGGGTGCAAATAAGGGGTTGAAAGTTTGTATGGAAAAATCTTTAAATCACCGATTTTTATAAAAAAAATAATTCAGATTGTTAAAAATATTTTATTCAACACGTGTTTCGTGGTTTTTTTAGGATTCACCCTTAAGTGTCCAAATAAGCGGGCGAAGCCGCGCGCGCCCACTAGTAAAAAAATAAAATAACACTGTTTTTTTACAGAATTTACATATTTTATAATGTAGGTACATATTATTTTGTTTCCATATTGTATCGTTTCTATTGTTGTCAAAAGCTAAAAACTCTAAAAATTTATAATTTGTTAATAAAATTTGATACAAAATTTACAAACATTGTTTTAATGTACCAAATAATAATATAATTATGTTAATAAAAAAAACCTTTTTAAAATCTAAATAATATAATTTTCAAATTTATTAAATTGTTTCCTTGTAGTTAAAGTAGAAAAAGTAGTTGTGTATAAAATACTAAAAATATATACTAAATAACCACATCCTGTTTTTGCCACATTATCAATAATTATTTGACAAAAAATATTTTATTTTTTTATTTATTTTATTTATTTTTTTAAATACTTATAGTTTTATATAATATGTAAAAGTTATGAATAGTAAAGACGTTGAGTTCCAGCCACTTAATGCCTCCAAAATTCGACGGAAAGTGGGCAACGGAGTGTCTTAACACTAGATTGTACTGTAAATGAGACAGGTTGTGAGTTCGGTTCGGTTTTGCTGCTCAATATGCCTCCAGAATTCGGCGAAAAATGAGGAACGGAGTGTATGTACGCTAGGTTCCCTTTGTCTATTCTGTCTATTTGTGGGACACAGCGTGAAGTTAAAAAATTGTGTAAAAGTTTCTCAAAAGATGTAAAAATAGTTCAATAAAGATTCAGACCTAACAACAAGTTATTAAACCGCTTATTGTTTTTATAAAAACTAAATAACCATAACCTGTGTTCACCTAACTTAATAAACATGTATGTATTTTTGGAATATATAAAACAATTATGTTTCTAAATGTAAAATAATTATTTTAAATGTAATACTTTCTCAGAATTTGTAAAAAAATCTGAAAAAATAAATAAATCCTTTACTATTTTTAAAAGCTTCTAAATAACCACATCCGGCCATATTCACCACATTATTAATTATAATAAGATAACAATTATTTTAGTTAAATATATTTAGGTATATTATTTATTTTATAATTATACATTCTTATAAATGTAAATGTAATATTCAAATACAGAAATATCTTTACTTTCTAACTTAGAGAAGCTACTAACAATATTAAGCTTTCGTGGTTAATATTTCTTAAGTTATATATTATTAAAAACCTTACTATTTTTTAAATCTTTTTGAATTACAACATCAAGTATATACCATATTATTAAATATAACTTAATAATAACTATATTAGTGATTTTTATTTTAATAATATTTCTGATATTATAAAATTTGTTGTCTTATTAGATATGAATAGTAAAAATAAATAATAAGTCTATAAAAAAAATCGCGTGGTGTGTTTTCTTTTATTTTAAGCTATTTCTAATTATGCCAACGTAATAATGTTAACTCAAGTTAATGTTAACATGACTTTAAATAATAAAACACATTTAATTTTGTCAATCAATCACGTTTTTAATGTTTTTCTTTGAACATTTAAAAAATATTCTAATATTTCAGTATGTTTTATACTTTTTCCAGTATGTTTTGACTATAAACCAATATTAGGCTACTCTTACAGAAGCATATTATAGGAATGCAATAGTAAAAAGTATAAATTTAAAATTTATTTTGTAGTTAACTTTTAGTTCAGTATTCACGTGTGTAAATTACAAAAATAAACTCTATAATTATAGTCCTCGCTATTTGAATATTTTACCAAGACAGAATTAAAAAAATCAACTACATATCCTATCCAAAAAATCTACACACAATCTAAAGTCATCCAAAGAACCCATTGACAAAACACAAACAAAACTAAACTTTTAACATCAAAAATTAAATACAAGCTTAAAAGCTTACCTTTCGGTGTGACAACTCTGAAAGCGCTATTGCTCGGCCTCGGAGATCCTTCTCTTGGAGAACTGCTCCTCACCATTGAAAAGTCCAGAGGCATCGGCGGCATAGCACTTATTTCCATTTTATATCGTAAATTTAAACAAAATTCATATCAAACACTAAAGTTAAACCGACGTGCGATCAGTTCGAGACACAAATATCTATTAAACTACTCGACGGTCTGTCCCTACTTGCTTTATCTTCAATAGGGGCGAGTTTCTGAAGGATTTCAGTGTATTTTCAACCGTATTGCTCATTGTGGGCGTGGCCTGGCACGCCCCGCCCCCACCCCCCGCCATACGTGTGACAATCACTTTGTATAGGTAACAATAATATGATTCCAGATAGATTTTATTGTTCCGGTATGCGTTTATGCGCGGCCAATTTTATGGATATATGCTTAAGTTTTTCGTTTCGGTTTTTTTTTGCTATTTTTTTTCTTTTATATTTGGGTTATGGTTTCAAATGGATGTGGTATTCTTTATGTATAACAATTTTGTTTATTAATTAATAAAATTAAGTAACAAGTGAACTTAATTTTATTTTATTTATAAGGAAAGAGAGAAATAAGCGATGATATATTTTATTTTATTTTTGCATTTTTAATTGCTGTGTTAAATAATATTTTTAATGAACTATTTTATCTTCTATTTGCATTCTTTATATTTTCATTTATTATTTCAATTAAATTAATTGAAGCATTTTTTGTATATTTTGAAATGCTTAAAACAATTCTATAAAAATGGTTTATTAAAGAAGTTTGTAATATACATATGTACCTATGTAATAAATTTCAATTTCAAATCAAAAATTTAAAAAGTATTAATTTATTTAATTTATTAATTTACACTATTTTATTCTATATAACATACATTTATGTATTATAATCTCATTGAGGCAGTATTATCGTGTCACATGGGTGCGCCTGTAAACATTGTTGTGGGTTCGATTCCCACTCGGTGGAATAAAATAAATATATTTTTTTATTTCTTCGCTCAACTGACTAGGCAAAGCATAGTTACGCAACATGCAATGCCTCCAGAATCCGGCAAAAGAAACGTGGGGAATAGAAGTGTCTTAATAGGAACAGAGTGTCTTAATCTTAAAACTAAGTTCTCAGTTTCCTTCTGCCTACACTGCTATGTGCGGAATACAGCGTGAAGCTAAAAAAAAAATTAAAATATAATGTAGGTGACTTCAGCTGAGACTTTGCACCATCCAGATAACAGCATCAACTTGTCAGACATATATTATTTTTTTATCTGCACACATTTCCGTATTTCATAATGCAGAAATAACTCAACAAATCATTACATTCTATCTATTAGATTGTTTACTTTGTTGCGGGGCTCAACGTCATGCATCTTTCCATCAGAATAAGAGATTTTACATATGTCTTTAGCTTCATGCTGTATCTTGCACTTAATAGGATAGGCAGAAGGAACCGGGGAACCCAATGTAAAGATACTACGTTCCCATTAAGACTTTCGTTCTCGCTTTCCAGCGAATCCTTGAAAAATTGCCCGTTGAGTGGCGGAACCCAACGCCATTATACTTATGCGCTAACTAGCTTCTAGCTAGCTTTTTTGTCGTAATTTCTAATAGCATATTTCAAATAATGTATCATCGTATATATTTATGTTATGATAAAATTTTATAATTAGAACATCATGTCTAACTCTGTACACTTTTTTTTTGTTAAACGTAGATATAGAGTGTATTGAATTTGATAGCGAAATTTCAAAGTATTTATCTTTATAATTCATAAAAAAAACTTATTAAAAACATTTTATTTATTCACAATTTAATCTGTCAGTAGATTTGCACAGATAATATAGTATTTATATAAAAGTACGATATAATACAGGCAACGGTGTCCGCGGAATTAAGGGCGTCACGTACCAACATTAAAAACAATGGACGCCTCAATTTTTCACCGGCCTCGCCGAAATACTCTACTAATCCCACCCAGTGGCTTATTCTGAAGAATATTTGGGAATTATTTTTCTATTTCAGGAAGTTATGGCGCAAGGGCACAAGCGTGCGACTGTAAGCGCAACGGTTGTGGGCTCGATTCCCACTTGGGGAATTTAAATATTAAATATTTTAATTTTCTCGCTCTGCTATAGCGACAAAGCGTGGCGTTGAGTTCCGCCATTCAACACGCACTATCTTAACAATTCGGGAACAGAATGTATAACGGAACACATTTCTCTGCCTACTTTGCTATGTGCAGAATACATCGTGAAGCTGAAAAATATTTCTATTAGATATTTTTTTACGTATTTTTGTGGGTTAAGTGATAGTAGATTTGAATTTCGTTACAAGATTGTGAATAGTTTCTATATTATTCTATAAAACTATTCTTATTCTGTGTATTTATTAATTCATAAAACATACTAAACAACACATATACCAATTTGTATAAATTTTAATGAACAAAATATTTTTTTCCATGTTACTTAAACAAAAAAATCTATAAAAATTGAATGAAAAAAGATCATGGTATTTACACCTACTTGTAGTAACCATTTGTGTCAAGGATCCAATGCCTCATCCCGTATTTATAGATAGGTACTATATCATTAACATATTTATTTATTTACAATACGGAAAATAAAAAAAACTTCCATCCATCCAATTGTTCAATCATTAAATTTAAACTCCTTTATATATAATTTAAAACAACAAAAATGACAAACAGAATAAGGCTGTCGGCATGCTTTGCGAAAACTAATTACACCTCCGGCTCGCAATGATAAAGCAAAGCCGTCGTATAGGATATTTTTATTCTGAACAAAATGAAATTCCCTCAAACTCTCCTTTCCAGAGAATTTGAACTCTGCCACGAAAAATATAGAGTCGATTTTTGTTAATTCTATGAGTGGTTTACGGAAAAATTTTTAGTAGGTACTCTAGTATAGCATAATCCTGGCATAATCTGGGATAAATCCTATTATTTTGATCCCGCGATTGTGAAGAAACAAAGGCGATCGTATGGTAATCCGTTGCTGTAATTTTGGGTTCGACCGTTTGATTTGTACATTGATTTCTTAGGATTTCTTGTGAAGATTGATTAGGATTTTCTTTTGAGAACTTATATATATTTAGATATAAAAGTTTACTTGGAATGATTTTTTTTTATATTTTTTAAATAAAACTATAAACTCTGTACGTGAATATACTAGTCGTAAATGGTCATAACATCAAGAAGGAATATGTTTGATAACTTATTTTGATAATTCATTAAAGATTTTTCTTCTAAGCGATTTGGTTTTAGCTATTCTCAGTTGTTTTTCAGGTTTAAGCAAGGTAAGCAGAGGAAGCTAATGTTAAGACACTCCACTCCCCACTTTCTGCCGAATTCTGAATGCATGTAAACGGCGAAATTCTACGCCGCACGTCGACTAGATACCAAAGAAAATAAATTAAAATATCAAATATTTAATTTCCTCGAATGGGAATCGAACACACACGTGTTTGCAGTCACAAGCTTGTGCCCCTGCGTTACGACTAGCGACTTTTCCGCTCTAATATCTTTTACCAAAATATTATAGCCAAGCACAAAAGTTAGATATAATTCAGCATTTATTCATGAAATACTTAAACCAAATCACTAAAATAAAATTAGTCTGCTAAAATTAACAAAAACATATATTTTAGAGCGAGTCGACTATCAAAATAAATTCCCACTTAAATTAAACAGCCAAGCTTAATATTATGAATGATCTAATATAAAATAATAGGAATCCTTTTCATTTTAATACGTTTTCGAGATCAGGCGTCGTTTACATACAAACGGGCTCCGTGTTGAAACACGGTGCAATTTTGTTCGCACCCATAAACACGAAAAGGTTATTTTATTAACATACTTGTTGGGATTGCCGCGATCTCTTGCTACGGTATTGTGTATTTTTTAATGTTTTCTAATAGCTTCCTTATAAATATAATGGCATAAGTAAGAATTTTGTCAAAGTTCTCTATGAAAATTTTATCGAATGTGAACATGTCAAGAGAGACACTACATTTAGTATTTAGTTCTAAAAAATTTTTTTGAAATGTTATTAATACTAATTGTCCTCTTTTAAGATAAAACTTCTTTTCTTTTTTCTTTTCTTTTTAGATAATATTAATAATAGAACGTCAATGAGAGACGAGATATGAGAGAGAGACATTACCCTAAGCGATATTTCTTTTTTGAGATTAAGGATTAATTTCTATTTGCTTCGCTTAATAAAATTATTACGAGTGTTGGGTGCTATTAGACCCCTATTTTGCTTCCTAATTTTATTGAAAATTTAATGTATTTGATTTACGACAATATAAGATATTACAATAGAATGTTAATAAGAGATTAAAATCAATCTTACAGACCACTCTATCGTAATTACAGTGCCATTTTTTAAGCACATCATTATTTTTAATTTATATATCTACATTATAGAAGAATTCAAAACATACAGTACGTATCTACATAGGAGTATGTATATATATTTTTCAGAAATACACGCTCTAGTTAATCTAAACACAGTGTCTGACACACAACTTTGTAGAAGAAGGCAAAGGTGGAAACCCGGGCCAGTATTTTGCACACCACTTTAATTATACGGACTTAATTAATACAAAACATTATGAAGGGGCCTCGAAACGGGCGATATTCAATAAAAATTAGATATGTTTTCATATGATGATTAGTAAACTTTTCTAGATCTTGCATATATTTCTTGTTGTATGGCGAGGTAGATATCATTATCATATTTTTTAAAATAAGGGAAGTAAAATCGTATGGTATTTGGAAAATACACCAAATAAAAGTAAACAGATATAAAAAAAAAAAATTTTGAAAGTGTATTATAATAACGACAGTTATTCATGATTTTATTATATGAATCTAACATCAGGTTATTACATGCAACCTAATATAGATTGCTGTGGCTCATCATCTGGCTGTAAATATAACAATTGTAGGTTCGATTCCCACTCGAAGGTATGAATTATTTTACTCCCTCGCTCTGGTGTATCTAGCGTGGCGTTGAATTCCGCCTTTTTATGTTACGTCTTATATGTCAGATACAACATGAAGCTAATAAAAATACAACCCCATGTCTTACAAATTAGAGGATTGAGTGTCTCAACTTTCGATTTTTATGCAAAAAAAAAAAATATTTTTTAAATGTGTTATAAGTTTCGTAGCTCCACATTCAACCTAAAAGCTTAACTACAAGCAGGTAGTTAGCTATCAAAAATCATTTGGAGTTCGCCTACCGAGGTGTTTAACGAAATTACCTCGCCTGTTTACTTTTAATTCAAATTTTATATCCACCTCCCAGTTCCCAGTTCATAGCGAAAAGCGTTTTTGTTATTTTTGTCGTATATTAAGTTAAAATTTAAGTTACTTTGCTGCTCTGTATGCTCTGTTTTTAGATTTAGTATTTATTTCTCTTTTCTTCACTTAATAAAAATATGATGAATGTTGGGTACTAGACCCTATTTTGCTTCGTTATCCTATTGGAAATTGAATTCAAATAATCCACGATATTATTAATAATACAATTTTTTTTTTACTAGTTTTTTTTATTTTGAGAACAAAAAGTATTACCTTAAAAATACGATATTTTAGTTAAATATCGTAGTTTTAAGGTTAAAAAAATAAAAACATATTAGTTTCATTTTTAAAATTTTAATTAAAAAAGAGTTCTTTACATTTATGGAACTAGATAAAATAACTAGCGATGTACCCTAAAATCCTATGAAATGGCACTCAACCCTTGCGGTATTTACCATAGAAAATTAGCCTTAAAATAAATACGCGCGCCCGAAACAATTTGCATGTAGATGTGACATTAGGCGGGCCATCTTCTGAACGACTGACCGTGGATCAAATTAGAGGCAACGTTGAGGGAAATTAGGGAAGTCTTAAATTTTCACCGATTTTTTTTTATTACGATATAAACTTTTTAATATTTTTTTAATTAAGTATATATTTTATAAAAAAAAATTAAATCAGCTTCACGCTGTATCCCACAGCATGCAGCACACAGCAGGGTAGGCAGAGGGAACCTAGTGTTAAGACACTGCGTTCCCCACTTTCTGCCGAATTCTGGAGGCATTGCGTGTTGAGTGGCAGAACTCAACGCCGCACTTAACCTCGACACCAGAGCGAAGAAACGGAAATACAAATGTAAGTAAATATTTCATCTCCTCGAGTGGTAATCGAACGCACAACCAGTCGGTTTTACAGTCACACTTCGTGCCGCTGCGCCACGACTAGCCTCATTTATAATTAATATAATATATTTTAATTTTTTAATATATTATATATTTAATAATTAAGTATATATGTAGTCAAGACAGTATGCGTACTCACTAACTTGAAAGGTAGCACCAAATAACGATATATCTTTGATCTGATGATTGAGCCAACGGATTGGTCTAGGTGCTTATGAGGGGTCATGAAATAGTCCTTAAATACTATATTTAAAATTAAAGCTCGATAGTTTAACGTCATTTGGTTCATTTTTTTTAATTATTTAACAACCTTTAGGACGTCTGGCAGGAGTAAAGGTCCACGTAAAGAGTCTCATACTAATAAATATACATTTTTTACATCATTCCTAAAAACATATCTAAAAACGAGCGTTTCTACTTTAACGTAGCTGGACGTCTTACGACGACCTTAAGTTGGCGCTATCTCTGAAAGGTCCCATTTTTATGTTAGAGAGTATGCATACAGTCTTAACTACTTTTAATCCTCAAAGTTTCAGCTCTACTAAAATAACGTAGGTGTAGGGACCCTGGGATCTCAGTCTATTAGTGTTTATCCATATCTAGATCCTAGCGCGGGTCAACGACACGCGCTACACATGACAATCGACAGACATCCGCCCATCTTAGTTTTTTATTATTTACATATGTATGCGGCCACGGCATTGTCATAAACAGTACTTGATAGCTAAAAATCTTTAATATTGCTTGTACAGTTAGTGACATTTGATAGTTTTCTTAATTTAAATGTTTTAAAATGTTCTTCGTCTTTTTCTGCATAAAAGTATAGAGAAAGAATGTAAACATACACTCCGTCCTTCACTTTCCGTACAAATTCAAGGTATTGTATATTGAATGATTGTATCCACTTTATTGAATTCGTTCGGAAGGGTTAGGTTTACCAAATGATTAAGATTTTTTAAATAAAATTATATCCATTTTAAATTATTTAGTTTACCTAACATGTAATGATAAGTATATGTCAGCTAGACACTGTATCCCGCAAACAGCAGGGTAGCCAGAGGGTTCCTAGTGTTAAGACACTCCGAATTAAGTAAATAAAGCATAAGCTTTATTTACTCAAATCGGAGAATATCAATAATTTAATGCCTTTAATAATTAAAGGCATTAAATTATTGATATTTATAATCTAAATTTGATAAATACTTAAGGCGTAAGGCTATAGTGACGTGAGTAATACCTGCTATGGTGAGACAAAGTGTGTCGTTGAGTTCCGTCGCACGCAACTACTTGAATTCGAGCAGCTTGTGGACCAGTGTATCTTGACATTAAGTTATCGCTGTTTACCCTGCTATTTGCAAAATAAAGCGTGAAAATAAAAAAAATAAAAAGTATTCGGAGGAAAGTGAGAAACGAATGTGTCATAATAGAAACGGAGTGTCTAAACACGGGGAATACAGCGTGAAAATAAAAAAAAAAAACACTTATATTGTAACAAAAAAATATATATTTGTAGTATACAATATAAAAAAAAATTGTATAAAAATAGTATAAAAATTGTCATCAACATATTGATTTGAAATTATATATATATGTAAAACAATGACACTTTTGCCGTCGACCATACATTACATCAGTCTGTACATCTGTTGAAACAAAAAAGCTCGATTCATAAATTCGCATTGCATAATAACGATTCATCCGTTAACACTACACACCACATGTTTGTAACTTAAAGTTACTATTTTATTATATTGTTTGTCAGCGTACAGTCGTACACTGTTAACTCGGTGGTTGTAGGTTCTATTAGGAACAAAGTCTTGTCACTAGCTTCCCTCTACGTATTCTGTAAAAAGGACAAGGTGTGAAGCTGCGTGTTTATATAATTTAGAGAGGTTTTTCTAATGTAAATATTCATTAATCGTAGTCGATGAAAACCTCTAAATTTAAATTTTATGATTTAATTAATAACAGGTGACCGCCGGCACAAAGTGTGACTGCAAAATCGACTGGTTGTGACCCACTCGAGGAGATGAAATATTTATTTATTTATATTTTCATTTCTTCGCTCTGGTGTCGAGGCAAAGTGTGGCGTTGAGTTCCACCACTCAACACGCATTGCCTCCAGAACTTGGCGGAAAGTGGGGAACGGAGTGTCTTAACACTAGGTTCCCTCTGCCTACCCTACTGTGTGCGGGATACAGCGTGAAGCTGAATTAATAACAGACTACAAATATATGTTTTATTTATTTTAAGTGATCGAAATGACTGACCGCGCGTACAGTGGGTCACCATTAACTTACTACTAAGCCTGTTCTAATTTTCCTTGATAAATAGATTAGATCGTGCATCTAAATACATTTTTTAGTTTTATAATATGAATATAAGTAGATATAGATAATCACATTGACTACAAATCATTGGACGTCGGATGTCAAGCGATACATCTTGAGGCGTTATAGCGGAAGTTAATCGTCCACATCGCGAGCATCTGCACGCAGATCACACGCGAATTTACAAGATTTATGTAATTACTTGTGGAACTTATATAGAATTATCATTTTAAAATATGAGGCCAGTCGTGACGCAGTGGCACAAAGTGTGACTGTAAAACCGACTGGTTGAGGGTTCGATCCCCACTCGAGGAGATGAAATATTTACTTAAATTTATATTTCTATTTCTTCGCTCTGGTGCCGAGGCAAAGCACGGCGTTAAGTTCTGCCACTTAACACGCAATGCCTCCAGAATTCGGCAGAAAGTGGGGAACGGAGTGTTTTACACTAGGTTCCCTCTGCTTACCATGCTGTGTGCGGGATACAGCGTGAAGCTGATTTGATTTGATTTGGTTTTAAAATATGTATAAGTTGAAATCCTACTAATATTATAAATGAAATGAGTAAAAATTTGTGAGGATTAATGTTTTATTCTACTTCCACGCAAAAAAGTACGTAGTAGTAAGTAGTAGCGGATTTTGATGAAACTTTACACTAATATATACCTTAAAATAATGTACAGGCTACAATTGATGTATAGATTTTGTATAATTTCGTTATAATACAACAACAACAAAAAGCTTAAGCAGGCGAAGCCGCGTTTGTGTCGTCAGTAATAGTATAAACTTACTAATTTTATGCTATGAATTATGAAAGTGAAATAGAAATTGATTCGACTCTCTATTTGGCTTGATGTCGTTAGATTGTAACAATCCATACCAGAACTAATTGTGTTGGTAAATAATATAATTAATTAAAAAAAAAACATTTACAAAAAAATATTATAAATATAATATTTTTAATATTATTTAATTATAGCTTAAGATAAATACAATCTTATAAATAATAGTTTAGTTCAGTTATTTAATTACGCGTTCCGTTCACAAGTAATATTGAAGTGACGTAATATACCGTAGGTAAAATACTCAGATATAAAATATATTTATTAAAAGTAATTTAATAATTATAATGAAACGCTATGTATTATAATTTAAAATAAATAATAACATAATTAATATTTTAATTATTGTAAAATATCATGTTGGCTGAATAACCTACTGTCCACGTCAAAGTCAAGGAAAGAGAAAAGAAGGTAAAAAGAAAGAGAAGGGAGATGGCGGACGCGTCTGAGGAAGGATGCATGTTTTAAATGTTTAGAAAAGTTTTAATTTATAATTAACATATATCTAGTTATATTTAATGTATATAAAAAGCATGTGAGATTGTGTTTTCAATTGTGATATAAGTATTTGAGGTTGCTAAGATAAGTTATAAGTGCTTTCATTATTTACGATTGTTTGTATTGAAATACTTCGTCGGTAAGTTTTTAATAGATTATTATTAAAATAAAGAAGAGTGATATTAATGCCGTCAATATCCAGAGATAAATATTATCTATATAGTAAATGGAAATAAATACATGAAGAGGTTTTTATGAGGTATATAAAATTACAATTAAATTAATGTACGCAGAATGCCTGCCGCCATCTTCGTTAGATGTGTGTATGGGAATTGTGAAATGAAAGTTAAATAGGTTTGGTGAATTATAATAGCTTATTAATGTAATTTCTATATATATTAATAAATATTTAACATGTTACTATAAAAGGAAATATAAATATAATAGTATAATTTATAATATGAAATAAAACTATTATATCAAAATATATATTTACAATTTATAAATATTATATAAATATCAGTCTGTTTAATGTCCTACGATAAAAGTAATCTTTCAATATGTTTTATATATTACTTTAATTAAATATACTAGACATTAGACATTAACCAAATATTAATTATTTACGATTTATACGACTGTTAGAGTTCATTGACCCTTGTTTTAGTATATATTATATAAATATCATATAAATATGAGTCTGTTTAATGTCCTACGATAAAGTAATCTTTCAATATGTTTTATATATTACTTTAATTAAATATACTAGACATTAGACATTAACCAAATATTAATTATTTACGATTTATACGACTGTTAGAGTTCATTGACCCTTGTTTTAGTATATATTATATAAATATCATATAAATATGAGTCTGGTTAATGTCCTACAATAAAAGTAATCTTTCAATATTTTTTATATATTACTTTAATTTAATTAAATATACTAGACATTAGACATTAACCAAATATTAATTATTTACGATTTATACGACTGCTAGAGTTCATTGACCCTTGTTTTAGTATATATTATATAAATATCATATAAATATGAGTCTGTTTAATGTCCTACAATAAAAGTAATCTTTCAATATTTTTTATATATTACTTTAATTAAATACAATAGACATTAGACATTAACCAAATATTAATTATTTACGATTTATACGACTGTTAGAGTTCACTGACCCTTGTTTTAGTATTAACTAATATTATAGTCAGAACCGACTGCTGCTTGGCTTCGTTGGTACTAATGTGCTTGGCTAAGTGAATTGCCGTGGCATTTAATTTTATATATATTATATTTAGATAGTTTCGCGGTGCCTTGTGGTGCGTCAACGTTAACACTTGGTGTATGATGGATAGGTGTGCGATGCTATTTTATGTCCTGGAGCTCTGGTGTATGTAGTAGTGTCCGCCCGTCGCATACGGGTGCGCGATGCTATTTTATGTCCTGGAACTCTGGTGTATGTAGTAGTGTCCGCCCGTCGCATACGGGTGCGCGATGCTATTTTATGTCCTGGAACTCTGGTGTATGTAGTAGTGTCCGCCCGTCGCATACGGGTGCGCGATGCTATTTTATGTCCTGGAACTCTGGTGTATGTAGTAGTGTCCGCCCGTCGCATACGGGTGCGCGATGCTATTTTATGTCCTGGAACTCTGGTGTATGTAGTAGTGTCCGCCCGTCGCATACGGGTGCGCGATGCTATTTTATGTCCTGGAACTCTGGTGTATGTAGTAGTGTCCGCTTGTTTGTCTAACACTTGGTTTTATCGTAGATAATTAATGCGTCAATCGACTGATGTCGACGACATACTTATAATATATAGCCGGGCGTCACTGGTGCTGGCATGTTTGATATAAGCGAATTGCTTTAGTATTGTTGGATTCTGCTGCTGAGTTTCTTCCGCCAGTTCTTCTCAGCACTGAGGTTCTTTACTGAACTGGTAGTAGAATCATGTCTACTTGGAGTCGCTGGCTGTCCTAGCGATAACTGAGTATTTTCAATTAATGATTTCTATATTACATTCCCACAACTCTGAGTCTAGTGTCAGTTCAGACAAACAGCTGCAGGGTGTGTGCTGTGCGTGTTATTCTACGACGGTTCTGTTTAAAAGAGGCGTTACAATAACAGTGAATATAAATTATATTAATATTGAAACTAGGGCACGAATATAATAAGAGCACGAAGGTAATAATTATAATACGAATTATACTATATTAACGAATTCATACGGAAATAAGAAACATTAAACACGTCACATTATACGTACAGAATTCAATATTATTAAGATACGATTAGTAAATATATAGTTATAAGAAATATACACGAAAGTTAAATGGGTATATTAATGTAATGCCCTCTAGTTACTTTCTACTTGAAGTGGATTCACATGATCGGCCGCCTAGCGGTAGTGAGTTCGATCTGATGTGTGAAGCAGAGAGTTATATGTTATATAATTATGGCTACGGCCTACATATAATAATCTCAATTCCATTGCAAGTATGTATATTAGACTTCGGTCTTTGCATCAGAATAATTATAATATGAAATATATAAATGGGTGTATTAATGTAATGCCCTCTAAAGAAACAAACTGAAGTGGATTCACATAATCGGCCGCCTAGCGGTAGGGAGTTCGATCTGATATGTGAAGCAGAGAGTTATATGTTATATAATTATGGCTACGGCCTACATATAATAATCTCAATTCCATTGCAAGTATGTATATTAGACTTCGGTCTTTGCATCAGAATAATTGACCTTTCGCTTTTGCGATTATGGTTTTCCATTATAAGAATCACAAATATTAACTATTCCGATCCGTCCCGGAGGGTTCAGAGCCGAACGGCCGGAATCCACGGTAAGTGGCGGGTGCGGGGCCACTCACTATCCCCCCTTAGTTATAACTATCAGTAATGACTGGGTATAACAGAGAGGAAGATAGGACGTCTACGATATTCTTTTAGAAATATCACGAGAGAATGAAACGGACAGACAATGACATTTTATTTATCATAATATCTTTTATTTGTATTTATATTAAACTTATTGTACATTTAATATTTATATTGTTACCTCTGAATCTCTAAAAGATCTTGGATTACTTACGATCACTACGAAAGAGTTCTAACTATTTTAGACGTATCACGAGCCATAATAAAATATTAAAATTATTATTTAAATATTTTATTGAGTGTAGGGTGGGATGTCAGTTACAATTTGGTGCCGTGACCAGGATAGTCAAGCGGCTTCTTTATAAAAATATAAAAGTAGGCATACAGCTACAAGATGAATGATGTAGTTTCAACAAATAGAAGTCAAAGTTTTAAAAGTAGAAAATGTAGAAAGAACACTATCTATTTATGAGCATTCTTATGTATTTATGTTAGCTTCACGCAGTATCCCGCAAATAACCGAATAGGCAGATGGTATCAAGACACTCCTCTTTCCGCACAATTTTCGAAACATTGTGTATTGAGTGGCGGAGTTCAACGAAGCGCTTGCTGTTCTTACCACAGCGTTTAGTCAGATGCTATGGTACTGAACCACGACAGCCTCAATTTTATTTCATTACACATTTTACAAACACTAACCATTATTAATCTACATATTATTTTGGCATAAATATTAATTTAACACAAAAATAAATTATGTTTTTAATCTGCAACTTTTTAAAGGTTGTTTATTTTTGCATGATATAAATTGTCGCGTTTAATTACAATTGTTCGAGTGAAGCCATGTTGATACGTTGATTCGCGTGTGAGCCGCCCACAGATGTTCGAGTGACGATTGACTTCCGGCAATGACGCTATGTCTCTAACATAATGATTTATTTGAACGCTATTTTTAATATGAAACTATGTTTTATATGCAAATTTTTTTTTACAGTTTTACTTGAAAGCAATAAGCAACGTTAAATATATAAATATACTACACTGTGATAGCCATAAGTAACCCCAATATTATTGGGGCTTAATTTGAGGCCAGTCGTGGCGCAGAAGCACAAGCGTGACTCAAGTTGTGGGTTCGATTACTAATCTGATAACGAGGTAAATTAAAGCGTTGAGTTCCGCTTTTGTTCCCAGAATTTGGCGGAAAGTGGGCTATGTGCTGAATACAAAGTAAAGCTAAATAAAAAAAAACTTAATTTCCCCGCTTTGATAAGAACTAAGCGACATTGAGCTCCGGCACTCAACACGCATCATTTCGAATTCTAGAAGAAAATAAAGAACGAATTGTCATGAAAACTAGAATATCCCTGCCATTGGGAAGAAAAAATATTTTTAAAATACTATATCCATATATACCTTAGAGTGACAAAATATAAAGTCGGTTATTTCATATTACTAGCTACAGCGCGGCGTTTAAGAAAGGATTATTGTACTAAAGAGATATGTATACTGCGTTTGAGAGGATAAAGTTCTGTTATTGTGGTTTTCACCGTCGCGTCGCGCGAGCTCGTCTAGTATGTCTCCCTTGGAACACGTTTACGCTAATAAATTTGGATAAATTCAGGTGTAATAGATTTTTTTTTGTGAATTTTTATATCTTTTTTGTTCGTAATGGAGGTAGAGGTTGTTTTCTTTATAGATAAATTTAGTGATGACGTGGTACTGTAGAAGAAAATTAGTTATTTAATTTCACTGTGCTGTAGACAGATGTAGGGGAAAATCTGTTTGTATTAAAGATATGATATTTATTGATAAAAAAAATGTAATAGACAAATATTTTTAAATGTAGTGTTTATATCATATACATATGTATAAATTCAAAAAATCAAACCTAGCTATGGTAGGTACTATAGCTGACAATAAAAAAGACTACAGTAAACAAAATTCTTAATCTAATATTTAAAAATATTCCACAAAAAAAAACTGTCACAATAACCCTTACATTACCATAACAAAATTCGTACCCCCAACCAACGAAACACACAGATATCCACCGATTTCGTTCGCGAAGATCAAAGACGCAATAACAAAGTGCCCTAAAAACATAATGAGACAGCAAGTGCTACCGTTCACATGGTCCCGTAGCAATTTTCGGGATCTCATAAATATGTATAAGCGGTACTCTTCTTTTCCTTTACTTATCAATTACGGGGTCGTTTAGACGCGGTGCCGCTGGGTGGAAATATGCCATCGCAAGGGTTAACGTTAAACGATTTTTGAAGGTTTCAATGCTATTGTAATCTTTTGGTTACAAGTTTATTTACGTTTCGATATGTTAAATTGTTTAATTATTGTTTTTTTTTTATTTGACAAGTAAAATTTGAATCAAAATAAAAAAAGTATTTTATTTTGCCTCTATAAATGGTTTGATATGAACATCAAATTACAATAGTTAGAATTATTTGTTATTAAATAAGGTTCACATTTAAAGTTATTTTCTTAGCATATAAAAAGGACGATAAGATGGTGTAGAACAGTTTTATATACAAAGGACATCTTTTATTCTTTAAAAAAATTAAAAATATAATAATATACCCACATATATTCTAAAATTCTCTTACAAAAACTAAAAAACCCAGCAAACCAAACGTCAGCCACGTTTATTTACAAAGAGATCACTCCAACTATCAACCATTCGTAACCCTTGAGCCCCTAGGCGCTACCCCCGCATTTTAAAGGGTGAATTTTATTGCAAAAAATACTCGACAATTTTACGCTGTACAAAATATACCCCCGATGTCCCCGAGGTAGTTTCTATTCGTATTCGATTTAGGGGTTAAATGTCATTGATATCACCCATTGGAGGGTCATTGAATATTTTTTCACTAATTTCCACGGAACATGTGGTTGATTTAGATCGTATCGTAACGTATCGGTTATAGATGACTTATTATTTAATTCTGTTTGTTGATAGAAATGTTTGGAATGATGTAGAGAAATGTGGGCGGTTGTAAAGTTATATGTGAATTATTGTTTTTTTTTTTTTAATTTTATTTTATAAAAAAAGCTTGATGTTCGAGTGAAAACGAAACACAACCTGTCGGGTTGTGGATTCGATTCGTACTCGAGTAAACGTAATATAATATTTTCATTTCTTCGCTCTTGTAACGAAGCTAAGCGTGGCGTTCCGTCACGCTATGACTCCAGAATTCAGTGGAAAAATGGGAACGGGCATGTCTTAATGGGAACAGAGATCCTAAGCACTAGGTTTCTAGGTTTCCTTTGCCTATCCTACACTTAGTAGGCATGCAGCGTGAAGCTAAAAAAACTTACCTAGTAAACGCAATAGAGTCACTATATTCTATACATGTTTTACAAATATACAACATGAAATATTTATTCATAATTTTTAAATAATATTTATCAGACAGTTCATTAAGAAAACGATACAAACATTTGCCACCATACTTAGTCATATTTAATAAAAACTCATATTTAATAAAAAACGGAAAACAATAACCGTAAAAAAAAACAAGCCCGCATTACAAAAAAGCAATCTTCTAACTAAATCTTTAAATAACGAATCAAACTTTCAGCAATTTACGGTAAATTTAGTGTTAGCCGTTTTTACCAATTGACCGTCGACAGATCGGACCAGATAAAGTGAAACCCGCATCTGCGCACACGCAACGTCATAGATCAGTAAAAAGGATATTTTTACTTTTTTATCAGTTTTTTTTATTGTCGTTTACAATTGGTAGAACTTTGGTTGTAAACCGGCAGTTACAGCACTCTGCTGCAGAATTCATAGCGCTTACACGTTGAAATGCGGAACTCAACGCCATCCATTGACTTATTGATAAAAGGATTTAGTTTTACCTGAAAAAGAAAAATGAAAATGATTATATGCTATTTTTTGTTTAAATGTAATATATTGATTACTAGTCTTTATATAATTCCCTAATTCTACTTACAACCCATATATATAACATCCAGATATCTACCAACATATGATATTATCATGTCTTCATTCATACTATTATAATATGTGCTAAAGAATGTGTTTTTCTGAACGCATCTCAGGACCTTCAGGTGCGAAGTGACAAGTCAAAGATACCTTGTGTTCTTAGAACGCGTCACGTATAACAATTTTTTAATTATTTTAAATAATGCCAAAGTCACAAGTTAAACAAAAAATGTTCCTAAAACACATAGAAATCGATTTTAAATAAATTTAATCAGCTTCACGCTCTATCCCGCACTCAGCAGGGTAGGCAGAGGAAACCTAGTGTTAAGATACTCCGTTCCTCACTTACCGCCGAATTTTGGTGGCATTGCGTGTTGAGTAGCGGACTCTACGCCGCGCTTTGCCTCTACACCAGAGCGAAGAATTAAATAAAAATATAAATTTAAATAAATATTTCATTTTCCCGAGTGGGGATCGAGCTCACAACCAGCCGCGTTTACTGTTACAGTTAGTGCACTTGCGCCACGACTGGCCTCATTTTAAATAAATAAAATGATAACTTATTGATTTATTATAAATTCCTATCAAGTATATCCATGAAATAAGTTAAATTGATCAAAGTGGAGTATCTATTAGTTGTTAGTTGTTCTTTGCCCCACGCTGAGAGCTCAACAGCTTGTAATTAATAAATAGTTAATGTTGCGGCGCATCGCATCCGTACGATTGTTTTTAACTAAGTAGTTTTATAAATGTGGGTTTTAGTAATCTACTCGTATGTCGATATTTATGCTAATATTATAAAGCTGTTGTTTAAACGCGGCGTTGAGTTCCGCCACTCAGCACGCAATACCTCCAGAATTCGGCGGAAAGTGGGGAACGGAGTGTTCTCACACTATGTTCCCTCTGCCTACCATGCTGTGTGCGGCATTTGTTGAAGAGGGCCAAGCAACTCATAGTTATGTTCATTAAATCGCACAGGCGAAGTCGCAGGTAAAAGCTGGTGGGTGCACAATCTGGAACATGTACCTACAACACAATAGTATTGTTGTGTCCCAGTTTTATCTGGGACCCAAAATAAAGATTCTATTTAGCTTCACGCTGTATTTTGCACGTAGCAAAGTGTTTTTTTATATATATATATTTTAACTAAACACTACAGACACGTGGTCCGTGCTACTTAAACTAGGTTTATAACTAGATAATTATCTACATATTTATTTCCTAAAAAAAGTCCAAGTATTTTTAGATTGTCTTTTGAAAAGATTTCACATATTAACTTAACACCTGTTACGATTTTACAATTTGTATATAGTTGTAAAAATCAAAGCAGTTCCTATTCAGAAAACTCCGTTCCCCACCATCAGCCGAATTCAGGAGCTATTGCGTGTGCTGGTGCTCAACGCTGAGGTTTATCTCGTTATTAGAGCGAGGAAATGAAAATATTAAATGTTTCATTTCCTCAATTGAGAATCGAAACCACGACCTGTTTGATCGTGCTAATCTCAGAAACTACTGATCCGAATGTCAAAAATTGTGTTGTATAATCCTCTTACATTCTTCACTTACAAGGTAGTAGTGGTTTGTATGTTATCCATTATATCAAAAGCAGTAAAATGCTAGCATTATAATAAAACCTATAATTCCCACCAATGAAAATCGAAACCACAATCATGACCAATCGTGAAAATCGAAACCACAATCAATCACCACATCAATCATAGGAGTTGTAACAATGTACTTTATCTACGTACATTCAATTTTTTACTTTATACAGTATACCGCACATAACAAGGTAGGCAGAGGGAACCTGAGAACCTAGTGATAAGACACTCCGTTCCCCACTGTCCACTGAATTCTGAAAGTATTGTATGTTGAATTGTGGAACTCAACCCATTACCTCGTTGCCAGAGCAAGATTATAAAAATATTTAGTATTATAATTTCCTCTATTTTATCTACATACATAAAAACATAAGTTTTATTAAACAATATAACCTATATCATACAAAACACAACAATTCAGCATTTGAAACATAAGTTAACAAGTTTATCCGTTTAACAATTAAAACTCCCCACTCACAAATCCATATTCTCATACACATTCATAAACAAAATGGAAGTAGTGATCTTTACGATCGCTTCATCAACAATCTGACGGTATAATTAACGCGTAATCAGTAAAGTAAGTATAATGACATACGGGCTTGTTGTTTTTTTTTTGTCTGTCCGTACGTTCACCCTTTGTCTTAGTGACAGATTTCGTTGAAGCCCCGGGAGATGTGTTTGCTTTTTAGTTTAGTTGTTAAATGTTGTGTAATGTCACTTAAAGTAATATAGACGGTAGTATAACTTATCAAAAATATTTATCTATATATACCAAAAATAAAAATCATGGATCATTTGAACACGTGTTCTTATCCAATGATAATTAATATACTTAAATTAGGTCCTTAGAACTATATTATAAAATCTAAGTAAACAAATTTGATTCACTTGTAGTATTGTTTTTATTTTTTTTTGTTAGTTTCACAATGTATACCGCACATAGCAGGGTAGGCAGAGGGAACTTGGGAACCAAATGTAAAGTCTGTTAGAATTAAGATACATTTGTTTCCCACTTTCCGCTGAGTTCTAAATGCTTCAAAATATCATGCAAACAAATCAAATTTAATTGAAATATTCGGTGAAAATTTTAAGGTGATTGAGAGAATTTAAATTTATAATATATACGATTAAATTTTTTCGTTCTTTATAATATCCTAACTTTGTAATTAAAAAAAAAACGTTTTTTTTAGCAAGATTTTAAAACTATTTTATTAATTTTAAATGGGGCCGTCGTAATACACTACAAGCGTGTGACTGTAAACACGGCGGTTGTGGGTTCAATTCCCGCTCAAGGAAAATGAATTATTATTTATTAATATTTTCATTTCTTCACACTGGTAACTAAATAAAAAAATAATTGTAAAGCACCAAAGCTAAGAATAGAACAGCTCATTATTATCAATTCATCGTTAACGTCACAACTCCACAGTCGCTCTATACCGGCTAATTACATGTTGTTCTCTGATTAAAGCACAGCTTGCGTCTAATGAGTGACTCAGACGGACTGTGTACGACTTATAAGTTACGATGCGACAACGATTATTAATATATATTTGTATAAAAAACTTTTATAAATGAATAAATAAATCAAACTTAAACTTTTATTACATTACTAAATAAGATTGTATAAAAAAGAATATAGATAAGCAGAATTTTTTTCTCTCTGTCTACTTGCTCTGTGCGGAATAAAGCCTGTAGTTAGTAACATTTTATATTGTTATATGGTAAGTACCTTTTTTTAGTTTCACGGTGTAAACATATATATTTTTTAAGTAGATACTAACAGAAATGTCCTAGAAGCCTTTGTGTTTGCTTTATATTTTTCTTTTACTTATAGCTTCACGTTGCATTTCCCATATTGCATATTCATTTATCATTGTTATTTCTCAATTACAGAATTTATTTTCGATTGTTAAGAAGTTAACCAATAGCATAAAATTTGTTATAATGGTAAAAGAATTAAATATAAAAAAATAATAAAAATATAATAATACAGTTAAAAAAAACGTAAAAAGCATCGTACAATATAAAGCCCACATAAAAACAAGTTCTCACAACAGTCATCTTTCTCAATCAACGAGGCAACGGGGGCACGATTTTTATTGTTTTCCGACCAATGCTACGGGCGTTAGGTTTTTTTTTTTAATAATTTCCTAAAATACTCGATTAGATAATTAGTTTAACGGTCACTTAATCATAGTTTACGGTTCCGCTAAAAATCTACTAAAACTTCATTTGTGCTTTATCGGTTTTTAACACTTGCTTCATATACTTGGTTTAGTAATCGTAAAAATAATCAACAAATAAAATGATATTCTAAAAATTATTCTGTGAGCTTTATGGTCAATGAAATTGTAAAAGCTTGATAAAGTTGGAGATTATTGTTGTATGTGTAATTATTTTTTATGGAAATAGTGTTAATTAATGGATAGTAAGTTTATTTTTTAGTGTTGTTGTATATTATAATTTGAATTTATTTAAAAATATTCAAAAAAAAGTCAACTGAAACTTATTGTAAGTTATGTAGAGCTTTCATAGAGGTCAACTTGTTCCTGTTTTTTGTCATGTAATGAAGTAAAATGAAGTTAGCAACCCTGTATGTAAAGTTTCCATAAAATTATAAAAGCTGACAAGTTCATATAATTATATATGTATAAACATTTAAAAAATATCAGAAGTAGCGCAGCAATATTCGTCACAAATTTTGCCGGCTTATATTAAAAATATTTTTCTAAGCTTAAACAACAACTTTTGTTTTGTGACATACATATTTTAATTTCTCCTGTAAACCCTATGTTGAAACACGTGCGCTGATACGCAGGGACTATCGATATATCATAAAATTAAATTAAATTAATTTAAACGCATATTAGTTACATATATACTCGTATATATATAGTTGCCTACAAAAAAGCTAAACTAAATCTAAACATTTTTACATAAAACAACCCTTTCCATACATTTACAGTACAGCGACGTGCTCCCCGGGGCGTGTCACTCTAGTTTTTGTTCTACTTGTCTTTTAATAAACGACACTGTGTTTTTTCTTTATTTTCGTCGCGTTTTCCAATTCCCATTAGAGCTGTTAATGACTGGTGCTCGCAAGTGACAGATGGTTGCTGGAATTATTAGATTTTTTGTGTGTGTTCGTTTGTGATATTATCTTTATCTGTGTTTTAATATTTGGTTTTTTATAATGTTATATTTAATACTAGGCACTATATACTACTTTATATACTAGAGACATAGATTTGTTGGTAAATCCTTAAGAAAATGAGGTAAAATAATAACGCTTATAGTTTTTAACGCTAATTTATAGCCTGTACCAATCTTGTATAAATTGAAATTTGCTTAGTCCTGACCGCAACATGACAATGTTTGCTATTATGTTGCAATTTGTAATATTATTGGATTATCTTTAAAGATATACATAAATGAAGACCATTATATTAAGTACAAAAGTACAAAAGCTTAGGCTCGCGTTACCGGAGGACAAGGAAGGAAGAATATTATAAGTTTTAACATATTTCCGAAATTTTAACTTGTATTTTTCACGTACATATTTCAAATAATATACAAATATTTAAAGCATCAGCCTACTAATATCGATCTATATTTCTATTATCGAAAGAGATTACCTAAAAATAATAAATCAGTTAAATTTTCACTATAAAATTGGTTTAATTTTATCATTCACAGCGCTTATTACAGCCGATGACCCTTCCTTTAATGAGTGAGCTTTCAAATGAAACAGCGCGTGACCGAGTACTAAAAGTCACAGCCTGTAAAGAACATAAAAAATTAAAAATAATGCCAACGAAAAATAGTATTAAAATAAATGAAAATAAAGATGAAAATCGATAAAAATCTATTTATTCAACAACCAATACTCGCGTGGTGTACTGTATAGCAAATAAATACTAAGCCACGATACAGTGATGAACAAATAGGGGTGGAATGGAGGACTAGTTAAAATATTTTGATATATTGGCCATAATAACAGGCGGGCGACGTTTCGCTTTAAAATCGGACGGCAGTGTTTGCCCTCCAGGTAAATTGACGTTTAAGTCTCTGTTTACAGTATTGCTCATTATGGAACTACTATGGGTTTTTATTTACGTTTTCATACGTCGGACTGGTCAGTCACGTCACTGCCACTCTGGGGAATTATTAGACAAAGCGCAGCGTTAAGACGCGTGCTTAAAGCAGCACGCAATATCAAGAAGTTGGAGAGAAATTTATATACTTTATATATTTCAGGTTTTATAAATTAACGAAGGTTTGCTGCCAAAAACTCTTGGGGCAGTAGGTTACTTTTTCCTAAACAAGAGGAAAAAGGAACCTACTGACCCAAGAGTTTGGAAGGAGCGTGAAATTGAAAAAACATTAAATAAATAAACAAATTGGGAGCCGTCATAAAGTAGTATTTTTGTTCCTAGCTGTACAATATGGCAGTGACTTAAAATTCCAAAGAGGAAATTTATTTAAAGAATATAGCCTTTTAGAATATGATTTGGATTGTCTTTACAAATTTACTTAACATAATAGGAACCATATACGTATATTACCTACACGGTCTTAGGGCTTCTCTATACGTTTCACGTGGTGTAGGCAATACATGAAAAATACAAATAATAAAACCTATTATAAGAGGCCATCGTGGCCCCGTGGCACAGCGGTAACGGTAAACATGGCCGTAATGGGTTCATTTCTCTCTCAGGGGAATTAATTATTTTCATTTCCTCGCTCTGATAAGAAAACAAAGCCTTGCATTGAGTTCCTGCATTGAATATGATGAGTCGAATCGAGTTAAAATAGTAAAAAAAAATGTGTTTGAGTTTAGATTTTTTAATGAACGTTATACCATTCTCATAACGGTGTCAATATTTGAACAATGCATCGTTTCAGCGCACGCGCCTCTTTTATGGTTTGTATGAACATTGTTTTGTGTCAATATAATTTTGACTTAATGGATTACATTTAGAAACAAAAAGGTTATAAAAATGGTTATTTTATTTTAAATATTATCTTTTTCTCCTAGGTATCATAAAAGAAAATTATATAAACCAATTAATAGTAAGAGAGGCCAGTTGTGGCGCAGAGGCACAAAGTGTGATTTAAAATCGACTGGTTGTGGGTTCAATTCCCACTCGTGGACATTATATATTTATTTATATTTATATTTTCACTTCTTCGCTCTCGTGTCAAGACAAAACGCAGCGATGAGTTCCGCCACTTAACACTCAATGCCTCCTGATTTCTTGGAAAGTGGGGAATGGAGTTTCTTAACTCTAGGTTCCCTCTGCCTAGCCTGCTGTGCGCGGGATACAGCGTGAAGATGATTGATTTTTTTAAATTTTCAATTAATAATGTACTTATTAATTATTAATTGGTTTATATAATTTTCTTTTTAAGATCCTTTCAAAGAGGATTTTAGGGTTATTTTGCTTAGAGATACGTATAAGTTAGGCTTATGTACAGAAAGGGTAACTAAAATTATTAAAAGAAAAACATTTTCTAAGTAGAAATGAAAGTTAAAACCATTACATGCTAGGTACTATTACATCTAAAATTTTACCTCACTGGTGTTAAACTATGTTGAATATCCAAGTGATACTGTTTTGACATAATAAAATTAAACAAACATGCTGATTCAAATTTCTTTCTCTTGTATCCTTATGTCTCTTTTATCAGTTACTCTCAACAAAAGATGGATGAGTGGAATTTTTAAATTCCACAAAAATATATAATCACATAGAAATATTTTCTAAACTCGCGATACTATACGATAATACATATATACGATATATACGATAAGGTCTATAGCCTAAACACAAACTCATTCCATAAAAAATATTAAAAAATCAACAGAAAAAAAAACCATAATAAAACATCGCTATAAAATTTACAACTACCGTCCTGAACCATATAAAATAACATGATAACGTGACACAAATAAAAATAATTTGTCCAAAAAAACCAGTGACGTAACAAACTACCCTCCACCCCCTACCCTATATTACACGTAATAACCTAGATGACTCTATTAACCCCCAAATTTTGTTTGTATAATAGGATAACTACCTATCGTATAATAAATTGGTAGATTTCCATACTTGATATCGTACGTTTATCATTTTAATACACTGGAGTGCTTGAAAGTATGTCGTTAGCTTGCACGATACAACAAAATGATACAAAGGTAAATTAAACTGTTTTATTCGGTGATAAAGTTCAATTTTGTATGAGATTCCTTACAAAATTGCTCTAGGTGGAGCTGAAAAGGGAGTCGTCAGATGATTGACAGAGTACCTATTATTAATTTGTAATGTGAACAAGTGATTATTACGGGCTGTTATAGAATATTCTTATAATGACATAATTTAGACTTTACAGTGTAAACAAATCGGATTTGCTGGTGCATTTTTTTGTGTATTTAGGGTGTATGGAGAAAATAGAGGCCAGTCGTAGCGCAGTGGTACAAGCGTGTGAACGAAACAGGTTGTGGGTTCAATTGTCACTCGAGAAATTGAAATATTCAATAATTTCATCTCTTTTCCTCCAAAATTCAGCGGAAAATGGGGAACGAAGAGTCTTAACACTAAACGTGTGCTGTGAAGAGAGAAGCTGAAAAAAAATAGATACGATAGAGGACGGAGCAATCGAGCACCAGATTTCTTTTTCTCTACGTACACTGCACGATGAGTACATACATAATTTGTAAATTCAAAACAAAAACTCAAACTAGAATCGTAAACACAACAGTTTCCACTAAATTAAACTTTATTTTAAACTACAAAAGTTTTTATTTATGTCAAAACACGGGCTTAAATACGGTAACGCTACAATATGCATATATTATTCTTGATTGTATTTCTCTCACATGATTCTTCGCTATTATTTCTTCTCTTCTAAACTATATAAGTGAAATAGATTTCTAAAAAGTTTTTTTTATAGATTAAAAAAAATCCTTTTAATAATATATAATAATAAAAATAATAATTTTCAAGGTGCCTCTCGAATCTAAACAATAACAAGTTTCAGACCAGGTTTTAAGCAGCACTAATATCTAGAAAATGTGTTGATATTAAGCTCAACTTCCGTAATTCAGTATAAGACAAATATGCAGTTTTTATTTTTAAGCTAAAACCCCCTTTAATATATTTAAAACTCATCACATGTACCGCTTACACCTATATTTTATATAGTTTATTATAAAAACATTTATGATTTAAAAAAAATTGTAAAATTTAAGTTCGTATGTAGACTAAAACGGACAGTAATTCAATTTCGGCAAACGTATGTGTAACTCAACTCGCTTCGTCTCTACATCAAGTTTCAAGTAATTTACTTAATTGAAATTTGTAAAGAAACCCAGTTTTCGTAGTCTTAGTTTAAAATAGTAGAAAAAAAAAGATTTTCTATTTATATATTAATTAAAAATACAGGAGACCCAAAGCTCAGTTTTAGTATAACTGACAAAGCAAGTGAAGCAAGTGCAAGTAAAATTCAATAGTTTTTTTTTAAATATGGCTGAGCGATCGAAAACATTCTCCACTTTCCGCCTATGGTGTTCTGGAGGCATTGCGTGTTGAGTGGCGGAACTCAACGCCGCGCTTTGCTTCGACACCAGAGCGAAGAAATGAAAATATAAATGTAAATAAATATTTCATTTCCTCGAGTGGGGATCGAACTCACAACCAGTCGATTTTACAGTCACATTTGGTGCCCTTGCGCCACGATTGGCCTTAAAAAAACCTAATTTCTTAAAATAAATAGCTAATTTCTTAAAATTTAACGAAACGGGGACTCCCCAGCTCTTCTCTCACATCTAAAACGAACATAATCGGGAACAAACACTTAGTAACTATATACAGAATTAAAATTCACTTTATCTGAGTCGCAGGTGTGCCCCTTAAGATTTTCCCTAATCAATGGCTCGTAAGATGGAGAAGCAATTTCTTAGCGCGGGTTTACTGCCGTCAGGTGCATTCTGGTGACCTTCCTTAAAACCTTCTGAATAAGAACGTATATAGCTACATTATACAGGCTTTTACTTTATTCTTAACACTACATAGTAGACATATTGTTACATTGTTTTTTTTTAGCTATATCCCGCGTATAGATAAAGGAAACCTAGTCATGAAATCCAACAGTTGGGCGGAAGGTGTGGTCACTTTCTACTCAATTTTCGAGACTTGACACCATTTGATAGCCTTAAAGCTACTACGTAGCTTTCTTTAATAAAATATTATTCTTAAATATATTTTGATATTCTACAATAAAATTTGTTTTTTCAAGGTCGTCGAGGTCGAGGCAAAGAACAGTGTAGAGGTCCGCCGCTCAACACGCAGTGTCTCCAGATTTCAGCGGAAATTAAATAACAGAAGTGTCTTAACGTGAACAGAGTGACTTACCACTAGGTTCCCAAGTTCCCACTGCCTACCCCTGCTATGTGTGGGTATTCCTTTAAGCTGAAAAATAAAAAAACTTTTTTATAAATAAAAAACTTTATATCTTTATATCTAGTTATATTACAGTTACAGTGAATTTGAAAATGACATTTGAAACGGTACATTTATAATTGGCGCTTCGTCCTCGATTATCCAGCTTCCCGGGGATTTGTTATGATCGCACTAATTGCTGGCATCCCGGTCGAGGTTCGTTCCTTCCTCATTAGCGGCGTGACGTCAGTGGTGGGATCGATTCTGTTTAAGGGTTTAGTCAGTTTTTTGACTATATTTAGATTTTTTTATTAAGATCTAGGTCGTTTTTTTTTCAGGGTTTAGTTAGGTTTTTTAGGAAGACGGAGGTAGTGAAGATGGTTGTTGTTTATTTCGTATGTATATTATGCATTTATGAGGTGAGGTTAACCACATTATTGTAAAAAAATCCATGCTTTGCCTTATCACTACAGCGAAGAAATTAAAACATTAAATATTTAATTTCTCACAGTGGGCATCGAACCTACAAGAGTAGTGTTAGCAGTCACACTCTTTGAATGCTTTTTCTGTCGCAGTGCTCCTGCGCCACGACAGCTTCAGCTTTATTATTAAAAATTAAAAAAGTGCTTAGAATAATTATCACACACGGAATTCAAATCTACAACGATATGAATTAATTTTGGCGATTATAACGATCAATGCGGTCGTGGCGCAGCGGCACAGGCAAAACGGTCCAACTGAGAAGCAAATTCAAATCTCGCAACTTGATTTTTTTAATATTTTATAAAAAAAATACTTTTCTTTCAAAGGAAAAAGAAACATTTTTAAAATGTGTATGTTTCCCTAAAACCACCAGATTCATATTTTTAGCTAAGAAAGGATTATTCTTCCTCAAAACAATCCTATGACACCCAAGAACCTGAATATCCTTTAAAATATTGATGAAACTAAGCTCAGCTATCCTCCACACAATATATTTAAAAGCAATTCCAAAACCGTGTGCAATCCAAACTCAGCCATACGCCATCAGCCATTCAACGGCGGGCCGTCCCGCGGGTGTCGTTGCTACCCGCTACCCGCTAACCCGTCATACCTGCTGCGTAAGTGTTTATTTTTATGAGAATAACCCGCGGATATTAGTTTTGTTTTGTATTTTAGTTAAATCATATATATGTATTTAGATATTAGTTAAATATTTGGCCAAATTGTATATGTAATGTTAAATATTGAGTTAAAAGATTGGAGAGAAAGGTAGAATGAAAGGGGTGCTTTCGAAGGACGGTGAAATTCTAACAGAACAACCACACGTTTTGCAGCGATGGGTGGAATTTTACAAGGAGATGTATGAATGTGATGACGCCTCAGTCTCAAGTAGCAGCGAAACGCTGAGTCTTGATGTAGCTGATGGCGAAATCAGCATAAAAGAAGTTGAGAGTGCAATACGAAGTCTGAAATGTGGTAAGTCAGCGGGAGCAGATGGAGTTACTGCCGAGATGATCAAATATGGTGGGCCACGCGTCTTGGACTTGTTCTGGTTTTTGTGCAATTTGTGCTGGAAATCAGGGGAGGTCCCAGACGATTGGCGAGGTGCGGTCATCGTGCCTTTGTATAAAGGCAAAGGTTCACAGATAGACTGCGCAAGCCATAGGGCTATCAGTTTGATTAGCTTAGGTAGTAAAGTTTATGCTAAAGTTTTAGCGAGAAGAATGCAGGAGAGATCTGAAAGGTTGTTGTGGGAGGCCCAAGGGGGCTTTAGACCTGGAAGAGGGTGTATGGATCAGATCTTTTCCCTCCGCATGATCACGGAAAAATTTTTGGCCGTTAACCAAAAAGTTTTCTGTGCTTTTGTGGACTTGGAAAAGGCGTTTGACAGAGTTGTTAGAGCGAAATTATGGGAGATACTACCCCGGTACAATGTGAGCGGACCCTTGCTGCAGGCTGTAAAGTCTCTTTACAGAGATCACTCAGCCTGCGTGCGAGTAGGAGCTGGCATGTCGCCCTGGTTTGACATCCGATCGGGTGTTAAACAAGGTTGCGCCATGTCAGCTTGGTTGTTCAATTTGTATTTGGATAGCTGTCTCCAAGGAGTGAAACAAAGTGATATGGGAGTGAAAGTAGGTGACCTGAATGTGAATTGCCTGCTGTACGCAGATGATGCAGTGCTTATTGCATCATCAGAATGCGAGTTGCAGGCATTGGTCACCACTCTGAAAGAAGGGTGTGAATATAATGGTCTAAGCCTCAATGTGAATAAGACAAAGGTTCTGATTTTTGAAAGAGACGAAGAAAGGACGGAATGCAAGATCAGTGTAAATAGTATGATATTAGAACAAGTGAATGAAGTGGTATACTTGGGAAGTATGTTCAGTAGAGATGGAAGATACGAGATGGATGTGGAAAGGCGTATTGCTGCCGGTAACAAGGTTAACGGAGCCTTAGCTGCATTGATGAGACGGCGAAACGTCAGCACAGCTGCGCGTTTGGCCGTACACAATGCAGTTTTGGTACCGACTCTGTTATACGGCAGCGAAACGTGGGTATTACAGAAGAAGAATGAAAGAAAGATGAATGCTGTGGAGATGCGATCTCTTCGTAGGATATGCGGAGTCAGCTTAGCTGATCGAATCCGCAATGAAGAGGTACACAGAATGGCAGGTACTAGCGAGGATGTCACGGTGAGAATGAAGAAGAACGTGCTCAGATGGTTTGGGCACGTCGAACGAATGAGTGATGAAAGAATGGCAAAAAAGATTTATGATGGAAAAGTGAGCGGTAAGAGAGGTAGGGGGAGACCTCGGTTGACCTTCGAAAACACAGTATCAAAGATACTGGAGGAAGGTCACGTAAAAAGCATGAGGACCCCCCGAAGGGCATGTATGAAGAGGTTGATGACAGTGGACGAGGCGAAAGAGGTATGTAGAGACCGTAGCGTTTGGCGCTCCGTTCTCTCTGACTACCCCGCAAGGGATAAAGCGTGAAGCTAAGTTAAGTTAAGTTAAGTTAAGATTGGAGAAAGTGTTTAACTTGAAAACTGGTGAAAGAGACAACATGTTTTAGAATAACATTTTTAAAATAAAAATCAGCTTCACGCTGTATCCCGCACACAGCAGGGTAGGCAGAGGGAACCTAGTGTTAAGACACTGCGTTCCCCACTTTCTGCCGAATTCTGGAGGCATTGCGTGTTGAGTGGCAGAACTCACCGACACGCTTTACCTCGACACCAGAGCGAAGAAATGGAAATATAAATTTTAAGTAAATATTTCTTAAGTAAATATTATCTCCTCGAGCGGGGATCGAACCCACAACCAGTCGGTTTTACAGTCACATTGTGTGTCCCTGCACCACGACTGGCCTTGAAAACATGACATTTTAATTTTTACAATAATGTGATTTAAATTAAACTGTTTAACCGAATTAATCACGTCGGACTGCGAGTCGCGGGGAACTTTGCTAGCACATGTCATTTATATTGATAAATTATTATTTGTAATAGATTTAAATATGAATATTTTTACCAGATTATAGTCTGGAGTCTTAACTTAGCTTTTGTTTTCTTATACGTTGCGGCCTCTTTTTTCCATCTATGTATATATTTTGTCTTGACTAAGCCTGTCAATGCTACTAAGCTTGAGTTCAATATTCGCCTGGGGGGAAATAAAGTATTATTATCTCCTCGTTCTGATCAAAAGACAAAACTGCATCGTTGAGTTACAGAAATTAAAATATTAAATATTTAATTTATCTGACTAGGAATCGAACCCACAACTTGTCGCATTTACAATCGCACGCTTGAGCCTCTAAATTATATCGACTTCAACTGCCTTATTAATATTATATTATTAGAAATAATCCAGAACGCCATCATTCAATCTGCTTTGCAAAAGCATATTACCTACTTTAAGCACAGAAAACGTGTATGCAATTTTCCTCCTCTATGTCCCGGAATAAAATTACCATAAATTTTTTGTAAACATATTTGAATACGATTTGTTGCGAAGATTAAACTGGAGGCCATTTCCATACATTTATACTATATACGGTTATTTATTGCGCGATGTACTCTTGAGGATTTAGCTAGCTTGATTCCTTTACAAAGACATCGTAGAACAAAATTTAACTATGTTTATATAAAGTAGGGATATACTAGTATATAGAAGATTTATATTTTTTTTTCTGATGATATTTTTTTATATTTTTCTTTACCAATTCACACAGAAGAAGCTTGAAGAAGCTATCTTACCGTCAGTAGTGGATACCGTTCTCTGGGAACTCAAAAAATCAATAACCATATTTGTTATGTTAAATATATTTTTTTAATATTTTACATTTCCTTGAATTATTAAATTCATTATTTTAATCAAAAAATTGTAAAATGGCACATTTAGAATAATTTTGGCTATAAGCGATAATCATATGTGAGCTCTAAGTATACTCGGGGGAGAAGAAGAGAGGGAGATGCAAAACTGATTGGACAAAACGTGTCGTTATATTTAATTGCTCTATACGTAAAAACTCTATTAAGAGTGATCTGTCACTCACTAAAAGTTAGTAGAGTCAGTGAAATAACTGAGGAGAATTATCATTTGGCTCTTAAATATTAAGAACTTTTAATCAAAGTTTTTCTTTATAAAAATATTAAGTTTTATTTAATTTATTGAAGGAAACATTAAATATTATTTTTAAATCTACTGTAGTTATAAATTAAATAAAAAATAGCTTCACTCTGTGTACCGCATACAGTATGGTAGGCAGAGGGAACCTAGTGTTAAAAAGGCACTGTTACTCACTTTAATTATTTAGTATCTAATAATTATATTACAGCAAATTAAAACTAAGAACGGAACGTACATCCATCAACCGGTTTATGTTCCACGATGAATTAAAACTACAAAAAACTCAATAAACTAAAACTATTTCAACCAAAAAAGTTACCGAAAACAGCGTACAAAAAGCATACGGAGGACAATTTTCCTTATGGTTTTAATTAAGCCGGCACTAACCTGCGCCATTTTTGCGCTCCCGCACCGCTCGTGCAGATTGATTAAAAGTCTATGGCCCATGCTTTATAGCTTATGTCCATTGGTGGATACGATACGAGATTTTGTAGGCTTTCATTTTTTTTATTCATTCAGTATTTTGGAGGTAGAAGGAAGGGAGGTGGAGTAAACAAAGTGTTTACAGACTCCGTTCCCCACTTTCGAATTGTCGAGATATTGCGTATTGAGTGGCGGAGCTCAACGCCGCGCTTTGTCATTTTACCAAAGCGAGGAAATAAAAATAATTTTACCTCCGAGTGGGAGTTAAACCCATAACGTCTTATTCAGATGTTGTATTTGTAATGTTTGTATACATACATATCTATAATTTTACGCTGTATCTTGCACATAGCAGAGTAGGCAGAGGAAACCTAGTGTTGCGACATTCTTTTCTCATTAAGATACTTTCGTTCCCTACTTTTCGCCTTATTATTATTTATCAAGGCATTGCGTGTTCAATAGCGGAACTCAACGCCTAGCTTAGCCTAGCTACCAGACCGAAGAAGTGAACATTAAAAATACCTCATTCCCCCAAGTTGGAATCGGACCTACAAATGCTTACAGTCAGACGCTACTCTACTGCGTCACGACCGACGACAGCTTCGAAGAAAAAAAATGAAGATTCTATAAAATGTTAATAAATATACCTAACATTGTAGGTGCATATACATTTTGAACGAATTCATATATAAGACGACACGTCTATTTTGCCGGACACGCAATATGAAACAATGGAAACAGGTTTAACCCTAGTACCGCTCATGTGGCAACTAATTTATGGTCGAGGTGGGCACCCCGCCCGATAGTTACGTCGGACGCTAATTTTGACGGACACGCCGAAACTTGCCTACGGATTGGCTCAACTAAATAAACTATTTGTTTTTGAAGTAAAGATTTGCGAATATTTTATATTTAAATTTTGCTGTAGATTGGGATAAAAATCATTGTTGGCAACTTTTATTTGTCATTCATTCATTTATTTTTTTACATTAGATCAATATTTTTATTGTATTCTTTTAAGTGATTTTTTAAACTTTTATATTTTTTGAATATTGCAACTAACCCACTCGAGGAAATATTTAATATTTATAACTGACTTCTGTAAGGAAAGAAGGTTATCAATTCGACTGTATTTTTTTATGAACTTTTGACTGGGTGAGCTGATTTTGATGACTCTTTTTTTATTCGGAAGCTAGGCTACCCGTGTGGTCCTATTTTAATTTGGTCCATTTCTGACAACGGTATCCATGAGAAAATCACATAAGCCTTAAATTTGCATAAGGTATGTGCATGATTTTTTTTTGTTAAAAGCTATAATTAGAATTTCTACGCTCTGATGCCTTTTTCAATATTGTATTATGGACTAGTTCTATTGAAATGTCTACTAACTACAATTTCAAAAATTTAAATAAATTCGCTACTTTATTGCGTTATTCGACACGCAAAATGAGATAAAATTATCGATGTTAGTAGAGAAGAATTGTACTAAACAAATATTAAAATGATTTTATTTGAAACTATAATTCAAAACCATGTGTTTCAAGTGGTAAATACAAGCCATTCTCTACTATTTCATAAAAAAGATTTATCAATGGAAATGATATATCCATTTTCCATAATATGTATGTGATCAATGAACCACAAATAGAAAATCCTAAATACAATATATTTCTGCTTTCAACACCCAATGTTTCTCGATTATATAAAATGATAAAACAAAAACTATATTAACTGTGTCCTGCATTTTCTCTTGAGAGCAGGATTGTATATGACATATGGGGAGGAAAAACCAACGCTAAAACAACTTTCCTACTATCATTCAGTGAACACGCGATTCTTATGCTTCGAGCAATGAAAACGGCGAAAAAGTGAATGATATTAATTTCAAACAAATATTTTGTACGCTTAACACTAGCTTGACCGCTTTTATTTAGGAGATTTCAAGCATCGTGCGTACAAACAATTTCATACTAAAGGATGGCCGCGCTTTTCCTTCTAATGTGAATATCCATAGCGATCTATTCGTGCCACCAGATAGTATATCATAATTGGTAGTAATGTTGTAATAAGCACTGATAGATTTTAACAAAAAAATTAAGTATAATTGTTCGATACGGCATTACGTTCTTTTTATTTGATTAAATATTTTCTTGTTTTCAACTTCACACTTTCACACACACTTCAGAGATTACTTAGTGCCAGAACAGTCCGTACTATATTTTACGCCAGATATTACGTAATGAGTCGAAACTCTACGTTGTGTTTTAGCTTTGTCTTGGTAAGAGAGCGAGAAAATGAAGAAATCAATTCCCCCAATTAGAAATTTACCCCACAACGACTCAACGATTCTACAAACAGGCACTGTACCGCTGCGCCACTCTGTCATCAGATGTAAATTTATATAAAAATATAATTTATATACAAATTTATATCTGACTAAATCTCTGTATAGCACCGTAACGCTGTTTTCACAGCCGCACCTAAAGATCTACTAAGGTGTCTCCATTTGTCACGTCGGCGGATCATTTAGTTGATACTTTACAGACGTCGCTTGAGTGATTACGGACAATCGAGTGAGTGGACGCTGAAGACAATATACCAGTGTATCATATAGTGCTAATGATATCTGTGTTATATAGAAATGGTTACCCAAAATATGTTTCTTATGATCCTTAATGTCTTGATGTATTGGGGGTATCTTATTATTATTAATCATCACAGCGAAAATAATGTTAGGACACTATGTGGCCAACGCAACTTAAATTTTGAGACATTGACTAGTGGAATTCAACGCCGCGTTTTGTATTAATACATTTATCTTGAATATTTGAATTCAAAATAGGGTTAATACGACGGATAATGTTATCATGGGTTCTGTCAGGTTCCGTACAATTATTTATAAAAATAACCTAAAATATTTATTTCACTAATTTTTTTATTGTCATAGCGGCAACAATGAAAATTTCACATAAACTATCACAGTTCATGAGATACAGCCTATTCATGACATACAGCCTGGTGATAGACAATCTCAATATTTAAAACTAGGAAATAAGCATGAAAGATGCTTGGTCACGGCCACAATCTGTATTCAGTGGGAAAACAGCAGCTGAGGTGTCTAAACGCCGATGACATGGCGGAATGCGCAGCTTCACAGCTTTATTGCGGTTCTTATGTTATTTCTTTGTATTTAACTACCGATGAACTTTGTGCTGTGGAAGTAACAATGTGATCTATTATAGAAGTAAATAAAGAATCACACTTTTTTATATAGCTAAGGAATCTGATATTAAGATAATCCGTTCCCCACTTTCCACGACATTGTGTGGTGAGAAAATGAAATTAAACGGTATAATTGACTAATTCTAATTCCCTAGAGTGGGAAACGAACCCACAAACATTCTGTTTGCAATCTAATACCTTCTATGTTTTCTTTATTTTACAAAGCAAGCAGAGACCACTTAGTGGTAAATAAGTTCTAAGCTTATTCGAGATCGTTGTATTGGACAAATTTGGAATTTATAAACAAAACCATATTGCATATGTTCAAATTAAATACATTTTTATTTTAAAAATATAAAATATCTTAAATAAGATTTGAACCCACATTCATAACGCCTATCTATTAGTTTGCAACTATTTCACGATACTGTTATACAACATTTTATTTACAATTTGTAAAGATGTTAAATTTTAAACCTTAGTGGATAAACAACAGGAAGTTAGTACCTAGAATTTTGAGAGAGAGTACCTAATGTTAAAACACTCCGCTACCCTTCGCCCCAATTTTCGAGATATCACGTGTTGATGGAGAAATTGAGTTCCACTATCCAAGACGTGCACCGCGCTGGATGAACGTTCATTCCACCGAGTGGGAGTTGAACCCACAACAGTCATAATTTTTTGGTTAAACGCTTTGCCATTACGATCTAAACTTTCTTATAAATAAGTGAATATAAACATTATATTTTGTTAACAACAACTACCCACACATTTCAACTTTGAAATTCAAAACAGGAAGTGTTTCAAAACTCTACATAAAATTTGTCTTTCATCCTGACAAAATGGTTTCACAACACAATCAGCAAAAGTAAAAGGTTGCTCCCAACAAAAACATAGAGCATTTTCATTGAAAATAGATGAACCGCTTAAATATTTCACGCTATCGTTTATTTAGCCATATGCAAAAGTGAGAAAAATGAGTTGTTTAAGAAAACTTATTAACTGCGTATAACCATTTCATTGGTATATATTTATTGAAAGTATATAGATACCTACATGTATAAATGGAGAATGGCTATAATTGATTTAATACACATTTTCAGCCAAATTTTACAATATTTAATGCACTATATTATAATATCTATTTTATTTATTTAATATTCATAATAGATTTTTTTTATACATTATAGTTAAAAATAGATAAGGTTGTTGTTGTTGTTGCAACACATTTAAACTAATTCGTATAAAAAACGAAAAATATAATAAAAAAAAATGAATTGGAATTGATAATAAATGTCTCAATTTATATTTAACAGGAAATGCAATATTTTATTATGTTAAATTGTTGTATCTAAAAATGTTTGAGAAAATTTCTTCAGCAATATTATCAACATGTTGCTAACGCCATCTATTAGGAGTATATAAACATCGAAAGTGAATATAATTATCAAAGATTGATAACAACAGAGTATATTTAAAAATATACAAAATTACCGTTCTTTTAAACTTCAAACGTAATATTTACGTAAACTGATATTCCTAAAATGTTTTTTTTTATAAAATAAATACTGATATTTTAAAGATGGCAATATAATTGTCATAACACGTAAAATGTCAAAATATTTTGACTTTTAGTGTTTGACAGATAATAACGCGCGGCAAAATAACCTAAAAGTGTTTGTTTTTAAATTAATTTTCCCAATTATAAATAATACTATTAACTATATACTTTTACTTATTTTAATATGTTGTAATTTATACATGTTAAACTGTTGTTGAAAGTTGTGGCAAATGGTTTACTTTTATCGTGCTTACAAAAATAAACAAAGCTAAATTATATAAAACAAATATTTTATGCTTATAAAAATTATTATTAAGTATTTATTACGGACATAATTATAAATATTTTATATTATAGTTTATATATAATATGGTGTAATATTTTTTTATATATAAAAGAAATTTTAAACATTTTAAATTAAATTTTTATTAATATAATTATACTTTAATACACTAAACAAATAAAATATATTTCCCATGAGCCATTATATATCATATTTACTTAGCATTAAACGTAAAATAGTTACAAAACTTTCACTTCCTATAACATATAGAATTTCCAAATTTTTCAATTGCTTCAAGATGGCTAGTGTATGTGCTAAAATTAAAAGTGAATCAGATTTGGATGAAAATCCAGTAAAAAAACTAAAATTGACTGAAAATGAAAATGGTGATAAAAGAACTGTAGCAACTATGTGTGGTGCTTGGAGGCCAGAGGAAGAAGATGGAGGACTCATTTTTGTATTTAAGACTAGAACTCCAGCATTAAGCCCTGATCCTACGAAGGAATGTGATTATCCGGAGAACATAGAAGATTTCTGGGAAGGGAGTCTGGTTAACATCGATGATATACAGGTAATCTTGCTGATAAATTAAAAAAATATATAATAATATATTGATTTAAAATACTCCATCTTACACTGTGAGCAAGAATCTGTGAGACTGCAAGTTGTGTGGTGAAATTCAATGCTACTACATTTTGAATACCAGAGCGGAGAAATGAAAAAAAAAAACATTATCTTAAGAGAGTTTACTTGAGAAAATTATATTAAAATAAAGGCTACCTTGAGAATAAAGGTTACCTATCATGTTATGTGGGATATATCGTAAGGATTCTTTTTATATTCATTAAATTATTATTATTTTATTATTTAAAATTCTTAGTATTTATTAGATTTTTTATAAATCATATAAGTAAATTGTTTCACGTTTTAAATCAGCGCCATCTATTAAAGTAAATTAGAACTAAGTAGCTAAATTATTCGTAGTGGTTGCGTACAGAACTTAATACATAATACTTAACTTAATACATTTTCCACTTCATAGATGGCGCTGTAAAAAAATTATTTTATATAAAAGAGACGTGACATGACAACTTACATGTAAATAAAAAAATAATGATAATATTTCAACCGCTTTACACAGATGCGAATGTAAGAAAAACCTATGTTAACTATTACTTATGTAAAATGTTTGCGTGATGAGCATTAATATATTGTTACCCGACTGCGGCGAAGCTGAAAATGAGGGTTAAGTTTCAGCGCATTTAAATGAATGTCCGTTCCTTCGTTCCCTTGTAACTGTTAAGCTAGTGAACCGGTTTTGATAAATCACACATCGTTGGATTTATCTTGACGGCGCGAGTGTTACTAGATATATTAACTTGATTGTGAAGACGGATTTTATGTTTTGTTTATAATTTAGTTGTTTGTATATACTATAATAATACGTATTTATAATTTTATAACAGTTTGGCTTGACCTAAGATTTTTTTTAATTAATATAATATTTTCGCTTATTTATTTCCTTGTTTTCCATGCAATCATCCAACTTTCATGACTCACCAAGCGCTTAATTATCTAATTAAATATACGCAATATGTATTTATATATAAAATTATGTCTAATCTACAACTACGACTTATAATATAATATTTACAGCGCCACTATAGCTTATCATCTATACTTCTAATATTATAAAGCTCCAGAGTTGGTTTGTTTGACCGCTCTGACTTCCAGAACTACAGGATCGACAAAAAAAATATTTTTGCGTTGGACACTCCATTAAACGTGATAGGATACATCACGCTAATCGTTTTAAAGTAACCGACTGACCCTAAAGTGGCATATACAATTATATTACTCTTACCTAGTTATGACCATTTTACTACGAGGACGAAGCCGTAAGCCGTGGTACCTATATTATAAATTGAGGCCATTTTCCTCCCCGAACAATAGAAAATACTTTTCTTAATGTGAATTTATATAATAAATAACTATAAACATTTCTTTTCTTTCTCATATTATGTAATAGTTAAGTGCAAGAGAAAACCAATATTGTGTTCTAATAAAGTTGATAAAAGTCTAAAAGCCCGCTGCGAGCGCACCATGACGTCGCTGGTTTCTTTCTAATGAAAACTGTGTGTGACTTTAGTTTGCCATTTTTACGTATTTATAAATCAATTTTATATTTTTATAAGTTATATTGTTAAAAGGATATCTTTTAACATAATTATTGTGATCGTATTTATTTACTTTGTTAATTTTTGGTTCGGTTCCCACTTGAGAGTAAGATAATTAAAATTTTCATTTTCTCGCTCTGATAAGGAGACAAAGTGCTGCGTTTAGTTCCGCCACTCAACTCGGGATGAGTTCATAACCTGCAACTTAGTGTTAGAACATTCCGTCCCCATTAAACACTTCCGTTACCCACTTTCCTCCGAATTCTGGAGACATTTCGTGTTTACCTAAAGTGGTAAAATTCAACACAGCGATTTTAAATTAAAATAATTATTGAAAAGGAAGTTAACCTACATTAAACAATGTTTTTTTTTCGCATGGACAAAACTACTTGGTGGGAAGTTCAGTTAGCCCTTTTTGTAGGGGAAGGAACCTACACTAGTACTATAATATTACAATCAGACCGCCACATAAAACATTTTGTATAATAATCACAGTTGTTGATTATCATTGTAGTGGAAATAAATCATATATTTGGCTACTATTGGGCTTATATTTGGCTTTACAGCTACAACAGCTCTCACCCAGTAACATTAACCCATTAATTCATTTTTGGTTTACGCATTTTGATTCAAAATTAAGTGATACTTGAACCATTTTTAAACGAATTTGTTCCGTTAATGAGGGTCACTTAATTAATTTTCCGTTTCGCTTGTTAATATAAAAGCGATTTGATCCTCCTTTGTTTTATTCATTGCGGCTTAAAATTTTGAGCGCTCGGTTGGTTTCAGACGAGCTGAGGCAGCAAACTTATCAAATGTTGCCATCCAAAGTAACTTATCTGATGATCAGTTGATTTTTTGAAGTCAATTTAAGACTCGTAATTGGAAGTCGAATGTTTGAACGGAAAGGATTTGTACAAAATTGGCGAAATTTGGGTTTCTGATGCCGGAATTGGTAATATTTGGCCTTCTCATTAACAGTAAGGCATAATATTGTAAAAAATATGTTTTCGAAAATCTGTAATTCTAATGTAAATAAAATTAATCCATTTTGCATAGGTAGAAATATGATGTCGATAACACAACATTTTATGAGCTTACATTACTTTTTTAAGCTACTTTTCGAAAACCTCAAATTTTTATAATCGATTATTTTGAGATACATATATAGTACAGTGCATGGTTTGAAACAACTTAGTCTAAATTTAAAGAGTTTAGTATAAATCTAAATTTGTGTAACATAGAGTAAACTCAGTTGAGTTTTAGGAAGACATTGCAAGTTGCAGATCTAGGGAACAGTCTTTGGAGTAGTCCCTATCCTGTTTCTATTCAATTCATCTTCACATTTTTTATCTGCAGTTGTATCTGTAACAGAATAAAAAAAAATAGAGACGGCATTACGGTCGCAGCCAAGAGTTAGGTCTCTAGACTGAATAATCTTGCTTCCTGCTCCCGGTTCTTGATCAAACAGCACAGCGATACACTTTTGGGATGTAGAGGCTTTTTCCAATTACATCGTTAACCCTGACTTTCAATACAATGATAGTCTCATTAATATTTCACATATTTCCGTTAAATCCTTATTAATATTGACATACATTCTAGTAATGTAGCAGTCTTCAGGCATATGGTCCCTAAAACATCACTTAGTGATCGTTAGTCCGAAATGAAGTCGAAAAGACCCTAAGTCCGGATTAACTTGTCCATAATAAATGGAACCACGGAACCCAAAAGCATTCGTGATTTGTTGAATATGAAATTAATGACGGATTAGGACGGATTTCGCTAGTTGCATTCGACAACGCTAATAGGGATTTACCGTCTACTCCGTTGTAACAAATATTTGAAAATGTTTTTGTTATAATGGTATATAAGTAGAGTTAAATCTCTGTTTCATAATTTAATTATGACGTTCAGAACGTGTCAGTTGAGGACACTAGGGCAATGTCTCGTTGTATGGAGAACACACGAAAGATGCATTTACCATGCAAAGAGGATAACGTTACACAAAAGGAAAATGCTTGTTAAAACGAGATCCAGTTAAAATTTTGCTTTCACGTATATAATCTGTCCATCAAAGCGATAATTCCTAAAATGACAGATAAACTCTGTAAAATTACTTAACAGACAGTTGTAAAATAATGACCAAACGCGTATCCGGACTTGTGCAAAGCAAAATCATAAAAAATCATCCAGCTTCATACTTTTGTTCTCTTTGTTCGACCGCACCAAGCTGTAGTACACTAACGAGACTAAAACGTAGACAGGCAACGTAAACGTAGACGTGTAACGTGTTAGATAGTAGACAGTTGATGTTTGCGTTGACGGTACGGGTAGGACTGTGGCTATTTTGAAAGTCCTATAAGATAGGCCTTTTTTCCACTAACAATCCGAAATATATATAAAAAGACTAAATATCAAGAATTAGGTAATCTAATTAAAGCAGCTACGGTGCGCTGGTTTTAAAAGTATAATTTCGTTAAGAGCCTCTATAAAGGTTGTTTAACTTTGAGAAAATATTTTTAGGTCTGGAAGTTATATTTATTATTTATAATAATTTTAATACTTTAGATACGCATTTAAGTATAAAAAAGAGTTTAAATGAACTTTATATAGGTATTGTTCTCTTACTATTATAGGACGTTTTACAAATTCAATAATCTTTTATTTTCTCTTAGGTTGCATTGCTTACTAAGCAAGGACAAGGGATATTTCCTCCTCAATCTTTTTATTAATCTTAAGTTAAACTTGATAGGTATCATATATGGAAAATTGAACACGAATAGTGACTAGTCACTAAGTAGTGATCTTCTCTCCCTGCACCTCTATAAACTTCAGAACAAAGAATGCTTTCTAATCAATAGACGAAATTCACAAAGCGTTAGTTGCAAACGTTCATAACTGTAATACGGCAATTCTTTCAAAATGCTAAATAAGTTGCTTGAAAAATTCTATCAATTTACATCTCGAGCGACACCGATTTGAATCAAACCATTTGGTGACGCGTAAATTTTTCTTATTCGCTAACCGTGAGACACCTGGCGGAATAAAATTTTCAATTGGCAATGCCGTTTGTATGGAAAATGTTCGGGTTAGAGTGGAATCGAAATTTTCACTTCCCGGTATCCGATTTTTAGCTGAAATTTGGATTATATTACAATCGAGTGTTATCAATCCAAAATGGCTGCTCTAACAAAATAATGGATTATAATTTTTTGCACAAACCAGCTTATTTGGGTATCAAATGAAAGGGCTTAATTTGTAAAATATAAAACACCATGAAAAAAACCCATGTAGAGTCTAGACAGTCCAACTGATCTTTTAAATTAAACTTTGTTGTTTTAAATATAATAAACATTTTATTTTAAATCAATATTGTATTTTAACGGGTTGAATAATATTTTAAATGAATAAAATTTTATTTAAATTGAATCGTTACATATAATATTTGGCTTGTAAAGATACGTTGATTTAATTTCTTCACAGTTTCAGTCGTCCAAAGGTTTAGGGAGTTGTTTCATGCAGCCATATGAATGGACATAGAGTTTTCTCTATATCTGATAAAATCGTAATAACCGTAATAACAATGAAATAAATTCTTAGCTAACTATTGTTTCAGAGCTATTTCCTAAAACTTATTTGTCATAAATTAAAAAAAACGTATTAATTTGTGTAGGTACATTTGGGAGAAATATTTTATTTTTTTTAGTAACAATATTTAATATGCATATTTGAGAAATATAAAATTCTTAAATAAAAAAGCGTGTTGTTTCTACAAAAAGGAAATAAAATGGATAAATGAAAATGTGACTTTCAAAGCTTTAGAGTATGTATGTATGTATCACTTAAAACAAGCGAAGAAATTGTTACGTATACCCATACGAATTCTTCGCTCTGTGCGTTGACGAAAATTGGCAACATTCCGCAAAACTGGAAAATTCTTGAGACAACTTCGAGAACATTCTGTTATCATCACTTTGATAGTCTTTTAGACTTTTTAAGTGCGCGTGTAAAATTTTGGTTTAAGCTATATTCGTTTTTATTATAAAAGTTCCACGTACAGCGATCATAATGTTGAGCTTTATTAAAAGTTCCACTTCGTTAAAGATATTCTTATAGTGTCGTTTATAAAAAGGAAATATTTTTTGTCAGATTGGAAAAAAATGCTATGTCGCAGTAAGTCCATAGCCTCCATATTTATTGTTAAATGTACCATTTGACAATTAACCTTAAGGTTATGGATTCGATTCACCCTAGAGGGACTGAAACATTTTTATTTTCTCGTTCTGTTAACAAGAGAAAGCGAAACGTGTTCGGCTACGCAATACACAATGTTTTAAAAATTAAGTGAAAAATGGGGTATGGTGTGTTTTAACATAAGATTCTCTCTGCATACCCTGCTATATGCGGTATAAAGCGTGAAATCATTTAATTTACTTACACCCGAATTCAAGACGATGCGTGTCAAGTGGTGGAACTCGACGCTGCGTAATGTGCTTATATATATTTTTTAAATTTTGTAAATATTTATAATCAACATTGTAACAACTCACCAAGTCCTCGTTGAAATTTCAAGTTTCAACAGTATACACCTGCATGTTTATAAAAAATATATTTTAAAAAACATTTCCTCGTAAAATGTAAGTGTGGACACTAGTGTAGCTCGAAAAGCGTACAGAGGAATCTCTCATGTTGTTCCAGTATATAGCTGTACGCATGGCGTTAAATATTTTTACTGACTCTTAATTTTAAATTACTTTTTATTTCTCCAGATTTTCGCAATTTTTTTGCACATTAACTTATATAATCTAAGATTATTTTTTTGCTTCACGCTGTATCGGCACATAGAAGGGTAGGCTGAGAGAACCTGGGAACCCAGTGTTAAGACACTTTGTTCCCATTAAGATATTTCCGTCCTCTACCTTCCGCCTAATTTTAGAAGCATGACGTGTTAAGTGGAGGAACTCTACGTCGCGCTTTGCCTCGTTACCAGAGCGAGGAAATGAAAATATTGAATATTTCTTTCATACATTATGAAAATAATAATAAATAGTCTTAAGAGTTAAGATACTCCGTTCGTCATTTACTGATGCGTTTACACTCAGAAGTTGTGCCATTACTCCACGACGGCCTCAAATACCTTTTTTTTTATACCTATAGTATTTATTACAGTTATATATTTTTCCTCAATAAAACAACGTTTTATACCAAGAGTAATTCGAATTATTTGATCTCTAACCAAATAAAAAAAATAATTAATAAAAATAATTAATAACAGATTCCGTTCTAATTTCGCTAAATACCAAAATTTTCATGAACCCTAAACCAATAATACCTAAGAACCGATCCTCCCTTGAGAAATTCACTTAGCCACTAACTAATTAAAGCATTTATCTGGCATACGATTGGCGTTCGTATTCACCATGCCATGCATTATTGGCCGATATTGGCCAAATCGTGTGTTTGATAAGAATTGACAGCGATTGCCCGAATGATCGATGGTCGGCTAACTCCGTGGAGATTTTGCTTGTGTTCGCAATGCTGTAGCATAGGGGCTGATTTATTTTAGCTTTAATATAAATTATATTGAATAGAGATTTTTATTTACACTGTTTTTTTTTGTTCTGAGCTTCACGCTGTATCCCGCATATAGCAGAGTAGGCAGACGGATTCTAGTGCTTATAAGGTAATATTAAGGGTTGAGTGGCCGATCTCAACGCTGCGCTTTGTTTTGTTACCAGAGCGCAGAAATGAAAATAGTAAACATTTCATTTGCTCTAGTGAGAATCGAACCCACGACATGTCGCATTTACAGTCGCATACATGTGCTCCTGCGCCTCTCCTTGAGTTGAGTTATCTCTGGTATAGACTATATCTTAATACATTTATATGAGTATTTACTTATAATATATGGGAAAAATAGTAACAATTCTACATACAAAATAAACTAACCTAACCTAAACTGGTAAATAATAACGAGCTTCCCAATTTATTATGCAAAGAAAACGGCAATATCAAAACATTTCTGACCCGAAACGAGATTGAATGTGTATTTCCACAAATTCCATTAACAAAAACTATTGGCTTGGGAGCCGGGAGATATCCCTTGCTTGACCTTAGAAAGTGTAGGTATGTTATTGCCTAATGTTTTTTATGTTTGCTTTGGTGTATGTTTATTCTTATCAATATATTTTTTGTATTTGTGAGAACAAGTGGCTTCACGCGTTTTCTTGAATAACAGAGTAGGCATAGGGAACCTAGTGTTAATTAAGATATTTCTCTGCATTCCTCCTTTTCGCCTCATCCTCTGTCATCAACCTCTTCACACATGCGCTCCGGGGGTCTTTTTACGTAAAGTTCCGTACCCAAAGGATATAACGGGACTCTATTACTAAGACTACTTCAGTCCTCTTGCCTGGCTGTATCTCTAGATCCGTCATAGTTAGACAGTCGAAATTTTCACAGATGATGTATTTATTTTAGTTATACGTGAGTTCAAACAAATAACAAAAAATCTCACAAGTGCGAGTGGGGCTCGCCCGTCGAGGGTTCCGTTACAAAAATTGAAAATCTTGAGCTATTCTTCTTTTGTAAATGAAGACGTTTTTTTTTTAGAAAATCAGGGGCCCGTAGATCTGAGTGTATGGTTTGAATTTCAAATCGATATCTTAAAGCGTTCCCGAGATAAAGGGTCTTGACAGACAGACAGACGGACAACAAAGTCTTCTAAGTGTTCCTTTTTTCTTAAAAGGTACAGACTCCTAAAAAAAACAGAACAATATAAATATTTAAGGATGCTACACCCATACTACAAACGATATTTTTTTTGCTATTTTTATAGATACGGAACACTTCGTGCTCTAATCACACTCGCATTTATTTTAGACACTCTAACCTTAAACATTTTATAAGCTGCCAATTAAGGGACACAGTTTGTACAAAAGAAAATCTCCATAGTACGTACTCAAGATTATACTCTGATTTTCATTATCAGCGTCAACCACTCGCTTTATTGAAGTGTATTAAGACTTAAACAGGTCAAGAGCTTAAAAGCCCTTGTGAAAATCGTCATATAAATTTGCGCTTGAGCAACTTATTTTAACGATGACTTCCGACTTTCAAAAAAAATAATTAGAAAGAAATATACCACTTTATAAAAATGCTATCAAATTGAAGTGCAGCATGTAGGATTATTATGAGTTACGTACTAGTATTTATGTTAAGAGGCTTATCTATTTATAGTTACAGATCCAGAAATATTGTAGATAAAATAAGCTCCAGCATATTACACGTACTGGGAGGATTTAAATGCCAAAAAAATTAAAAGGAACAAAACAAAAAAGGCCAGTCGTGGTATAGGGGAACTAGCGCGTAATTATAATCGCGACAGGTTGTAGATTCGATTCCCAGTCGAGATAATGAAATGTTAAATATTTTTATTTTCTTGCTCTGACTACGAAGCAAAGCGTGATAATGAGTTCTGCCACTCAGCATGCAATGCCTCCAAAATTCGGCGGGAAGTGTGGTCAGAGTCTTGGGCGATTTCCAAGAGGTTATTTATTATGTTAGCATCACGCTGTATCTCGCAGATGGCAGGTTAATCAAAGAGAACTTAGCTTTAAGACACTCCGTTACTTATACACTTCTGTTCTTCAATAGTGTTATTCTACACTTGGAAATTAAAAATACTTTTCAGAAAACATAAAAGTTTGAACTCAAAATTCAAATCCGGCTACGGTCGAATCTTTATATGTTTTCTGAAAAGTATATACAAAAATAATTATTTTTTATACGTTTTCTGAAATAGAGTACCTACATCAAGTTATAAATAATTTATAAAACTCAGCACCTTATAATTAAATTACAAACTGTCAACATTAGCTTAAGAGAAGCACAAAAAAATAAACAAACAAACAAAAAAATATATTAGAAAAAGGAAGAAAATTTGATTACATCGCTAGGTTCCGCAATGACATCACAAAACCGGAGTTTGATTGAGTCGGAAATCGAGACAGTTAAACGCAAGATAAATTGGATCAAGTATGACGCGGATTTGGGAATGTGAAATTGTTTCAATTCAAAGGGAGGTTGGCATAAATCTCATTATACATAGTCAATATAAGTCGAAATGTGATGGTAAAATGATTTACTTTAGTTTTTAATGTAGGTATAGTTATTAGAAGGATGATTAAATTATTTGATTTTAAACGCGATGGTTCTGGGTTCGATTTACAATGTAAGCTCTGGTAACATTTTTCGTTATTAAAAGTGGGTTCAAAAGTATTCTTGCTGCTGCATAGCAGGTGACGGAAACGTGTTAACTACACTACTTGTGTTGAGATGCTTCCTTTCAATATATTTTCCCTAAATTTTATTCAAACACACAGCTAATTCATAGGTTTACCTATCGAAGATCTAAGATTTCAGTGAAAACTATGATATGTACAAAAAATAATAGATTTGAATAAAAATTATATATTATTTATAATATATAATAATATATTACAAACGTAACTCAGCTAGACATTAAGAAAATAGAGTTTTAACACTAAACTTTTTCTGCCTACCAGTTAGATCATTAGTAAAAATTTAAGTTTTATAGAAAAACAAATAATGTAAAAAAAAAGTAATTTGACCTAATGAGCTACTTCCCTTAAGGATAAATAAACAAATTGAGTTTCTCTACTAAATAGTGTACGGAACCAGCAATCTTATCTTAACTTTAAACTTTGTAGTTAATTTGGCTACAAATTTGTTCTAAAACCCACTTAAGCTTAAACGAAGTTTGTCGAGGGTATTTTAATTATCTGTCACTTTTGTAGAACACAGCTGCTAAAAAGCAACTATGCAGTGTAAGGATGCTTTAAGAAAGTATTTACAATAAATAAATCAGTTTTATTTTTTGTACCCCGCTAGGGATAAAGCGTGAAGCTAGTTTAGTTTTAGTTTATTTATTTTAGGACACATCACAGAGTAAACTTCAACATCTGATCATCTTAACTAATCAGGCAATCTGTCCCATACTTTCCGCAAAATTTTCGAGAAATTGTGTGTTGAGTGGCGGAACTCAAACGCGCACTCTGTCTGGTTACCAGAGCGGTGAAACGGAAATAATTAATTCCCCTGAGTGGTAATCGAACCCACAACTATCGCGTTTACAGACGGACACTGTGCCGCTCCTCCAGGACGGTCTAAGAATAGAAGAACAAGAATTTCCTTCATCAACAAGAAAAATTCTTTGCTTTCGCATATAATAGAAGAACTAAAACCAATCTCAAATATTTTATACCACAAAATACAAAAATCTACTAAACATGATGTCATCATTTGCGGTACACTTTGCATGGAAACTTTTAACGATAGTCTCGCGTGCTCCGCTCAAAATTTACAACCGAAGTTACAAGTAGAAAGAACGTAGAGCATCCTTTAGCTCACTTAATAATACGTCTTCGAAGATTTATGATAAACTTGGAGCGGACTAACTTTGTTCCTTCATAATAAAATATATACAAGACAAATTGGAATTTGATAAATTATTATTATTTGCTTAGATTTTTGTTGAATTATTTTGCGATTGAAAACCATTCGAAAAAACGCGTTTAAAGTTTAACTGTTGAATTAGTATAATTCGGGAATTTTTTATTTTAAAATAGAAATTATGCATAGATTGAATGGCAGTAAGATACTGATGGACAGACTGCAGAATACATGAAGAATCTATAAAGGTTTCGTTTTTTGCTGTTCGTAAATATACCTAATATATACTTTAGATTTATTATTCAAATAAAATATCGCTTAATAGATTAAGTTTAAGGAATGCATTAACGCCTTAACTCCGTAACACCCATAGCAGATGCCTTCAACTGTCCAAGTTCTGTAAATAGCCAATTATCGTCTGACGCGGCATTGACATAAATCAATTTCCGCCTTACCAAATATTTCTATTTTTATGTGGAGTGTTTATATATTAAATTTTATTTATTATTACAGTAGTTATAAAAACGAAAAAAAATGTTTTCCTATAATGGGCTATTTGGCTTCAATAATCTAAATTGGGTAGACTATCATTAGCCAAGCTTATATGTGGATCAGAGAATATAAACCTTAATAAATAATCAATAAAATTATTTAGCCCGAGGCCGTCGTGGCCCACGGGCACAAAGGTGGGCCTGTAACGTGACGGTTGTGGGTTCGATCCCCACTCGAGGAAATGAAATATTTATTTAAATTTATATTTTCATTTGTTCGCTCTGGTGTCGAACGAAAAAGCTGCAAAGAGCGGCATTGAGTTCCGCCACTCAACACGCAATAACTCCCAAATTCGGCGGAAAGTGGGGAACGGAGTGTCTAATACTAGATTCCCTCTGCCTATCCTGCTGTGGGATACAGCGTGCAGCTGATTAAAATTATTTATTTTTGTCAAATACAAAATTTATGGTCCCATTATTGCCCAATTTACTTATTATTTTTTTTAAAGAATACATACTGCGATTTTGCAAATTTCATTAACATCATAACATCATCAATTTTAACATGTACCGGGTCATCAATTTTAACGTGTAACAGGTTTATTCGCATAATTTAACCGCTTTCCGGTAAAAATCTAAGCTTCAACAATCACCGTTCATTTCGTAGACAGAGATCAGGGCCAGGGGTCGCTTTAATGAGGGTTTCTCACCGACATTTCTTTTACACCCTCCTTTCTAATTACAGAGTGAACAAAGCCCTAGCAAATTAATATACGGTTTTCGCGGATATACCGCTATTTCTGGCTTATGTATGTATATTTTTTTTAAAATTGATTTATGTTTTTTTTGTAATGCCAATTTAGGTTATTACTTTATGGTCGTGTTGTTATTTTTATACATATCATATTTAATTTTTCACATAGAATATGCCGATTATTAGAATAAAACGAAAACAGTTAAGTAACTAACTAAAGTCAAAGACTTCAAAAATGTTGTTCTGGTAACTTTCTTCTTGTAACTAAGAATAAATTGTTGGTCACGTATCGAAAGCCAAACACTGCATTTTTCTTACCTTGGTCCTTGGAAACAGATGTGGATATGACGAAAATGTTTATTCTTGTTATTTCTTTTGAAATTTCTAAAAGTTGTATTTTTACATATATTTTTATAGCGAATCGTGTACTTATTTATTTCCTGTTGTCGATAATAACATGTTTCACACTTTTTGGGGCCGCCATGATATATTGGACACTGTTAGACTGTAAACGCCGAGGTTGCGGGTTCAATTTTCACTGGAGGAATTAATTATTTACAATTTCTCCCTTTAGCTACAATATAAAGCAAGGTATTAAGTCTCCCTTTCTAACCCGCAATGTCTCGAAAATTGGGCAGAAATTGGGCAACGGGGTGATCAATAGCTTCTCTCTGCGTATTCGGCTATATACAGGGTACAGCGTGAACTTTAATAAAAATCCTAATATTTATTGTTATGCATTTCTCATTTTTTAATAATAGTAATTCGCCTATTTAAGATACATTTAATCGTTCCAGTTACCAAATTTTACTATTACATATTACTACCCCTTTAAACTTTAATTACAATCTTATTATATTCTGTTATGTTAGTAATATGAGCTAGATATCAAAGATAGTTATTTACAGAATGTGCTTAATTGAACTCAAATATGGAATTCTACGTAAGCGTTTGAATATGACTAATAAGTGATTACAAAGGGATTATACGCTTAAAGGTATGTTGAAAGTAAGAAATTCAACACATTGAATTTATCAATTTATTTGTTTTTTATTTTTCTACCTGACTCGCATTTTTTTCTTGCAAGGTAACTTTTAGATTAAAGGCAAAACCCAATACCGCTATTAGTCTTATAATGAAAAATATGAACGTATTATAAACAATTAGACTTGTTGATCATAAAGACGTCGTGCCACAGGGGTACAACCGTGGAATTGTAAACACGACAGTGGTGGGTTCAATTCCCACACAAGGAATAAAATATTTGATAATATCACTCTGGTAACGAGGCAAAGTGCAGCGTTGAGTTCTGCCATTCAACGCGCAATACATCAAGGATTCAGGAGAAAGTGGGGGAATTTAAGTATCTTATTAATGAACGGAGCACTTGGTTCCCAGATTCCCTCTGCCTAGCCTGTTATGTACGGGATACAGCTTAAAGCTAAAGAAATATATTATAATTTTTCTTACATGTGATTGAGCGGTATCACATATATTGACAGTTTACGCGAAATAAGTACGTTTTAAATTTATTTACACAGCTTGGGTTAATTACAAGGTATTGACTCAGCTGCGATCGTAATTAATTAAGGTAATAATATTATATAAATACGATAATTCTACTGAAAATTGTATTAACTATTGTAATTGATAATTCTTTGAGAATGGAGTATTTGATTTAAATAAGAGTTAAATTAAAACACGTTTATTTGTCGAAAATTATTTTATTAATATCTGACTGTCTCTTTTCACTTACTTGATAATTAAATGAGATTTCTTTATTTCGTCTCTTATCTATAGTTTTAAAGTTTTAAAGTAAGTTTTTGATAATTGTATGTTTATAACTGGAATTATTTAAATTATACCTTAAAGTAAATAAGTACTTCTATCGTATACTACTACTACGTTTATTTTATTTACGCTCTTTATCTCTTATAATAAAAAAAAAAACTGAAAAATATCGTTTGTTTAAACGCGCTAATGTTGGAACTGTTTAAAGAAATGCATTTTCCATTAAATACATCACGCTAAAACCAATCGGAGTAATAAATACAAAAAAAAAATTAGGAAAAACTGGTAAAACCTCAGTTTTACCTAACGGGCGAAGCCGCAGGTAAAGGTGTTTTAGTAAATTTTTAAAGTAAATTCCTCTCTAAATACAAGCAATGAGAAGATATATTTAATGAAATTACTTAACAGTCGAAATCCAATAGAATTCGGAATTGAGATAAATTATTTTGTAGATAATTGTCTACTATCTATAATTACTTAACAAGCAACTAAACTAATGGGATTTGAGGTGATAGAATTAATTCGGATGTCGTATACCGTCTCGTTAGGTATACTACGTAGTACATACACTTGTAAAATTTGTATAAGATATATTCTTCCCGAAGATATTTGATTGTGTTCCTTGGAATATATAGATTTATAAAAACTTAAAAATATGTGCAATAATTATGTACACCCTTATGTAGTTGAGGTAAAAAGACATAGCGCAACGTTAAATCCCACTACTCAACATGTAATATATTAAACGTTGGGTGGAAAGTAGGCAACGGAGTGTCTTATAACTAGGTTCCCTTGCCTAACCTGCTATTCGAGGGATATAATACAAAGCCGAAAAAAAAAATTGTATACAAAAATAAAATTATGGTTCAAATACCCATACTAAATTGTTTTTCTAATCTTATTACTTACTATTAACCTAGCTTGTTGACTTTCTATTGATATTTGCACAAAATTCTCTCAACACTAAAGAACTAAAAGTTTTAGCGAAACTTCTAAACAAGCCATCACATAATTTAATGTTGTATGTTTCCCGACGACACCCCATTCTTTCGAAGACGATTATGATAAACTGTTTGCGATTCATGTTGACGTAGATTGATCATTTTTATCGCCCGGTTCATTGCATATTTATTGGGCCGCTTAACTCGATCTGGGTCTACTCGGATCGTTCTTCGATCGTTCTATATTGAAAAAAAAAAAAAACAACTTCACGCTGTTTACCAGACATCTAGATAAGCAAAGTTAACATAGAGCTAAGACACTCCGTTTCCCATTTTCCGCCGAATTCTGAACGCATTGCGTATTGAGTGGCGGAACTCAACCCGGCGCTTTTGCCTCGACACCAGAGTGAATAAATAAAAATATACATTTAAATAAATATTTAATTTCCTTGAGTGGAGATTAAACACACTGCCGCGCTTACAGTCACACACACACACACTTGTGCCTCTGCGCCACAACAATCGATGTTACAGTCTACTAAGATCTCTCTATATTGGATTGGGCAAATTGAATTCTATTTGGATTCTTTTTGCTGTTGATTAAAATGCTAATTGTGTTTCACATGTGTGTAGACTACAAATTCGTGCTACGAATAGATCTTCGTATCGTCTGACTTAATTATCATACAAGACTAACGTTGTTGAAATTCCGAGACTTGTGCCCATATCACGTGTGTTATATTTACATAATATTTTAATGTCATTTAATTAATGGCTTTTTGGTATCTTTTGAAATTAAATTACAGATAAGAAAGAGACCTCGGATGATCTTTGTGAAGAAAATATTGATAATACTGCAGAGATATAACGTTAAAAGCACGAGGAGCCTTCGGAGGCTAAGATGAGCGGGTAGTAGGACATGTATGACTGCGGACACGAAAGAAGTAAGCAGAGACGTTCGTACGTTCATAGGGATAAAACATTACAATAAAAAACATAAATACTGCCTAAACTATAGGTACTACCTATTGCTAGTTTTTTTTAATATTCAGGTAAAGAAATGTACAGATGCACTAAAAAAATCGATACTATAATAGGAATGAAAAAAACGATTTTCCATTTTCAATCGTCTAGTCAATCATATAGTTATTTCTAAAACAGAAAAGATTTATAGTTTGCTTGTGAGAAAACAGTTATGGCGTGGAAAAGGGTTCTTCTAATATAGCCCTTCTATAGGAAAATGATGAATCGACATTCATTGAGAATTCATAAATATTAGAAATTTCGCTAACAGTATAAGACGTATATAATAAACAAAGTTTATTGTCGTCTTTTGGTAATTGGTATTGGCTATATAATTTGTTATAAATATAGAAATTAATATTGTTAGAACCGTATATAGGTACAACCCTAAATCCGTAGTTGAAAATATGAAAATTACATTACAGTATTTTCAAAATCGACCGAGATAGACAGTCACAGAAATATTAGTTAAACTTAACTGAAAATAGAAAACCGTTGCAATCCAAGTCCTTTGAACCTAGTACCTATATTAGAATACACAAACATCTGTGCTGAAAATCCTTTTTTAAAAATTTCTTATCAAACCTAAACAAACATAAAGGAGTGTCCAAAACCTAATCTAGGCTCCTTCTACAAAGAAAAAAGAAATCAAACCGTGGCGAAACCTCGAGACATAAACTTCTTCATTACACAAATCTTGAATCATTTTTCGTCTGTCAGCAGTAATATAATAAATTAGTAAAGAAAACTTTTAAATAACATACCTGGTACTGGTACAACGGAACTCCATTACTGAGGTCGTGGCTAATTGCCATAGGATATTCAGATGTCAGAGCGAATTCCCTCGGTTTAAACCGTTAATGCAGTAACACTACGCCCAGGTATTTGTAGCAGCGAATTATACAAGTAAATTGTGATTGATTTTGTGGATAGTAACTAGTGTTTGATTAATTTTAGGTATTAATTGTGTTTTTTTTGATTTCACGCTGTATCCCGCATATGCTGGGGTATAGTATAGTATAAGGTAAGGGAATCTAGTGTTAAGACACTCCGTTTCCTACTTTCTGCTCAATTTTTGAGACATTGCGTGGAGACTAAGTTACGGGACCAAAAGCCATGCTTTTGCTTGTTACGAAACGTGAGCGAGGAAATTGAAATAATTAGATTCTATTAAATAGGACCCGAAACCACAATCATGTTACTACAGTATTAGTTTACAGTCAGGCGCTACACCACGATAGCCTTAAATCAGTAATATGGTGACGACATTTACCTGTATTTTGTCTTATTTAAAAAGAGAAACTAAAATATTTTTTATATAGATTTTTCCCCGACTGAGATTTGAAACCCATAATAACTACCTAAGCAAAGCTATGTACACCTAAAGAAGGAACTTAATTAAATTATACTCCTTCATAGTTCAAGTCAACTTCAAAAGAAAAAAACAAAAATATATAGAAATATATAGTAGGTACGTGCTTTCTTCACAATATGTAGCTGACAAATTAATTTATTCTGCCTAAGTTTTTGTTTATTTAATACGAGACGGTTGTATAAGGCACGTTCTTGGTGATGAATAAACTGTATTTAGGAAAGCCACGAAAAAGTGTATATTTAAACACCGACGCCAAAAGGTGGTGTTATAAGTTTGACGTGTGTGTTTGTATGAGGCACCGTAGCTAATGAACTAATGAACCGTTTTGAGTGCGGTTTTATAAATCGAAAGCCTTATTTGTTCATCTTGTCGGATTAGTAGCTTTAGAGCTACAAGCACATTGCCAAGTTCAGGCAGTGATATTTCTGGGCAGTGGCGGATTTGAAATTTATAATTTTGCCAGTAGTAGTTCAATAAACCAGTTCTGAGTAAATAAAATAAAATTTACAGTTTTTGATTATTTTAAATATTTTGAACCTTGATATATAAAAGATTTTTTTCCCATTCAAATCGCTTCAAATAATTCTTAAGAATTAGATAATTTATTGCAAGTTCTAGTATTAAAAGGAGAATGAAACTTTTGGGCCGTCACGTAAAGAATTGAGATGTGATCTAAAAAATTACAATTTTTTTTTTATTTTTAGAATAGCAAATAATAAATTAATTGACATTCTGGAAGTGGAGAAAAATGAAAAAAAATAAGATTTAGATCCTTAATCGATTAAAATCAATCATATTTTAAATCATAGATGTGACAGCTGATTGACAATCACACCTTGTCTAATGATTTTTTGCATTTTTGCTTCTGTTTGTCATCGCAAAATCAGGCCATTATATAAAAAACATAAAAAAAAACATTTGCTTCTGTCATTACGTTCGTGTCATAACGCATCGACATTTTGAATGTTTTCCCGTTTGTTTGATATTTTCAACGACTACTGTTTTGTTTTTCTCGGATTTTGACTCTGCCTACTTTGTACGACCCTCGCTTCCCCACTGGACTCTGAAATCTTTTGGATCTTACGACCGCCACGCTATGGATATGAATCGCTGTGTGAATTGTGCAATACCCTAGTCCGACGACCTTTAGACGATGAAAACCACCACAACCTGGTTACTTAGAGGTGTGATATAATCCCGACATATAAGCAGGAAAATATATTTCTGTTACATTTTAGTTGACAGCTTTCGTAGAGGAAGGGAAGCTATTGCTATGAAATACTGCAATTGTATTGTAGGAAGACGAATGGTAGGCTGCTGTGCTCATGTTATGAGTATTATATATATATATATAAGGTACCACACCTTAGTTGGGCTAGATACCAAAATAATTTAGTTCCACCTGCACTCTTCTTAGATGACATTTTAATAATAGATAATAGAAGAAGAATAAAATATTCATTAAAATTCGTGTTTTATTTATAAATAATAAACATTAATGCTTAAACAACTCAGTAATCACATATTTTATAGAAGTTGATATTCAAGAAATTGTGCTGCGAACTTAACCTCACTTTTATCAAATCTTTAATAACTCAGCTCTCAGATTGCCAAAATTTATATAGTTTTCAAGGAGGGAATGATGTACCTAAATCTATTAAATCATACCATTTTCATATCTTTACATTCTGGGCCCAAAAATGTATGGAATAGTTTCAGTCTCCTTTGTTAATCATTTGTATTAACATTATAATAAGCTTTTGTACCTACCACCTGGCGGAGTGTGTTAACAATCAGTTCTCAGGTACCAAGGTACCTGAGAACTGATTGTTAACACACTCCGCCGCCATTAAAACGTTCCGTTCTTCACTTTCCGCTGAATTCTAGAGGCATTGCGTGTTGAGTGGCGGAACTCGACCCCGCGCTTTGCCTCGTTACCAGAGCCAGTAAATGAAGATGTTATATATTTTATTTCCTCGAGCGGGAAACGAACCCACATCCTGTCGCGTTTACAATAGCACACTTGTATTCCTGCTCCACCACTGATCTCAAGTCCCATATGTCCTGTCGTATTTGATTAATATCTGATTAGATTACGAAGGTGACAGCAGGAAGTGCAAATATGTTTTTATATATACGTTCTTACATAAAGTAAATACCTAATTTTCTTAAAAAAATTACCAAATTCTTTTTATAATATAAAGTCAAATTTTTGAACTAAAGTAAAGGTAAAGGAAAAAGGATGACTTTAAATAACAAAAGTGCTCATGAAGCTTCTTTTATCTCCTTATTATTATTGACTAATTAAAAATTATCTTTTCAGTAGGTAAAAATTAAATAAAATTACTAAGCTTTTAGTAACCAACGAGGCATTCATACTTGAATACTTGAATATAGGTAGTCCCTAGTTGGAATTCGTATCCACAAATCCACAATCAAATTTGTCAATCCATATCCCAATTGTGTCTGTATCTAGCAGGATGAGAGAATTTAACGTCAAGATACTGCTCCGTGCTCTCCGCCCAAATTTGACATATCGAGTGTTGGGTAACGGAACTCAACGCTGCATTTTTTTGTCATACCGGGAAAACGAAACGGTGATCGAACTCACAACTCTTGTATATTACAAAAAACTTGCATAACTTTCACACAACTTCATAATAACTTGCACAAATAAGAAAAAAACGTAAACAATAAAAGTTTTAATTTGAAATGAACATAAAGTCTGCAATCTAATTTTACTGGTCTTCAAACGGTTATGCAGTATTTTGTTATAATAACATTGAATATTAACATTTCAGCAATTTTATGATCATAATTATAGGTCTTTCTCAGTTTCGCAATTAAACTTCAAAAATAACTTTACAAATTGCTCACGAAACAACTAAGGGAGGGCTAATGTTTTTAATGAACGGTCTAAATTCTTCGTTATAAATGTTTTATGTTAATATCTTTCCTGACGCCAATGTACTGAAAAGGTATTTTCGGTTTTCTTTTACCTATAGGTAAAAGCCTTTGCTTGATACGTTATAGATAATTATGTAATAAAATTAATAACAGCAAAAGGATTTAATTATTATTATTTTTTTGCCTTCACGCTGTATCCTACACAGTATGGTAGACAGAGAGAACCTGGGAACCTAGTTCTCATTAAAACACTGAAAATACTTACGCATCCCCTTGTTCTCTTTTCTCCCATGTGAGTAGACATTGTTTGTTATATAGCGTAACTCAACGTTGCGTTAATCTAAATTCTAAGCAATTGACATATTCGTGATGCAACGTATTTTATTTTCATTTCCCCGCTCTCTTAAGATAATGTATGCCTTTAAGTTTCGAAATTTGTTTTATTCATAAAATATTTTTATAGTTCCATGCTTCTCATTCCTATGGCAGAGTATAATAAGATATCCTAGTGTTAAGACACGTTCTTTGCTTTCCGCCCGTATAATTGCGTGTTGAGTGGCGAGATTGAACGAACGCGCTTTGTTTAACTGAGCGAAGAAATAAAAACAATCCATTCGAGTGGAGACCGAACCTAAAGCCATCGCATTTTAAATCAGAAGTTGCCTCACTACGCCACGATGACCTTTATTAATATAATATTACTTTATTCTATAAAGTAAACAATATATAAACGCCACAATATGTGCACTAATTATGACGTTGTTATTTTCGCCTCGGTCCATTACTTGCGTCATCTATCACCCACGATATAGATATTTGTCTTCACTTAATAGAAAATAAGTTATTGTGAAGTGATTTCTTGTATAAAGTTCTTATGTAAATATTTTTTGGAAATATAATAGGATAATACTTCTTTAGAAAACGTATAAAAAAATTAATGTAGCGGAACTCGAACCCGCGCCTCCTGGAAACCGACCAGGCGCTCTGACCACTGAGCCATACGTTCTCATCAAGCTACGTCGAAATTTTTATACGCTTGTTACAACTTATTTATGTTGTAAGCAGCTCTAGGGAGATTTTTACAAATTTCCGCTACCCAAAGATAATTACTAAGAATTTTCGTCTGGCAGTAGAGAATGCATACTTAGGAAAGTATAAATCTCCTATGTGGAATAAAATTTTAAAAAATGTTAAAAATATTTAATAAATAGCATTCTCATTTGTAGCAAAACATGTTTGGTCATATAAAGCCGACGAGTTTAGGTTATACGTGCGTTACTATAAACATGTCACTTTATAGTATGTATAATTTTGTGTATTTAGTACATGCGGCGTTGAGTTGCGCTACTCAATTGGTAATACCTTGAAATTGGGCGGAAAGTTGAGTGTTTCAAAACTAGGTTCTCCCTGCTTATCCTGCTAATACCTTTGTGAGATAATGCTTGAAACTGTAGGTTATTACATTTTGATAACAACTTAGAATATAATTATTGCTATCTTAAAATAAGAGTTTAAAACTGTTCATATAGCTTTTATACAAAAACATGGAAGTACATACTGCTTCATTGAGTACATTTTCATAAACATAAACATACGTAATTGTAGAAGAGTTGTTTCCTCATTTTGAAGTTAGAATTTTTTCCACATTGTCTATGTCTTTTCATCTATGAATATGTGAATGGCGGCTTTTTAATCAACAACCTTTAGAAACGCGTTAGGAGCCTTTATGGTGCACGATACGATTTTGTCTTTTTAATAAAATTATATAATAAACATACAGTTAATATTTATCTTAAAAGTATTATGTTCATACTGTGAGATTATATTGATTGTGTTGGACTTAAACTCTACCTTAAAATAATTACACTAGATCATACATATATCATCAATATTCTTTTGTCATCGGCATTTTTCAGATTTTTTTTTCAAGACTTGTGTTATTTTAAATAAATGGTTATTAAGATATTAACAGTTTCGATGAAATATAGTGAAAAGTCAAGTATTATCAGATTTTTCTTAAATATAAAGAGTAATATTTAACTCTGAGGCCAGTCATGTCGAAGGGGAACAAAGTGCGACTGTAATCCGATTGGTTGTGGGTTCGATATTTACTCGCGGAAATGAAATATTTATGTAAAAAAATATATTTTCATTCCTTCCGTCTGGTGTCGAGGGTAGGAATGGCGTTCAGTTCCGCCACTCAACACGCAAGGCCTCGAGAATTTAGCGGATGAGTGGGTAGTGCCTTAACACTAGGTTCTGCTTTGTGCGGGATACATAAAGCTGGAAATATTTAAGTCTAACTCTTAACTATTTGTGCATTCGTGTACAGATGAAAACGTGTTCCTTTCTCAAAAGTAAAAACGAAATCACAAAACAAAAATTTTGACACGACAGAGTCGCGTAATAGAAAAAATATTTTTTGAAGAGGATGTGAAAAGGCAGGTTTCCACGTCAAACGCAGAAGGCGACAAAAAATAAAGGACGGGGAAAACTCCTGAACAGTGAATGTGAAATTAAGGAGCTCATTGTTTGACAGTTGAAATCTTTACCAGTCACGAATGGGCTGTCAGGTTATGCTTTAGTGAGAATCGTTTATTATGATAAAAATTATTCTAAATAAAATATATTATTGCAAATATACAATTGTCAATGAAAATATGTACAGAGATAAAGTAGTCAGGTGGAACCTCGGGACTTAGTGTTAAGATACGTCGTCCCTGTTAATATATTTTCATTTCCACTTTCCTCCGAACTCTAAAGGTATTGCATATTAAGTGCCAGAACTAAACGCTGGGCTTTGCCGCTTTATCAGAGCGAGAAAATAAAAATATTAAATATTACATTTCTTCGAGTAGAAATCGAACCCACAAGTTGTCGCACTTTTGGTCTCTTGCTCCACGACTGGCCGCAACAAAGATACTCGTACCTATTTATGAAATATATCCAAAAATTTGTAAAAACAACATACATTTCTAAATTCAAACATAAAATACTCCCAAAAAAGATCACTCAAATAAATACAAATGAAAGAATAAGGCTTCAGTGATTCAGATCGAGTCACAAACGTTATTAATTTCTTGAAAATGTTCGCCTGAATGCCAGCCCTGACTTATGGCTTTGCAACGTGCTGAAAATCAAGAGGGAAAGAAAAACAGTATTAATGACAGTTCATCCCGAAAAGTGAAACGACTGAAATGTGGTTTGAATTTCGTACTGCCTAGAATTCTGTAGGAAAATAACTAATTTTATAGAAGATCATTTACTGTTCTTTTACATTTTCACTTTTAATTTAATTTTCACTTAAAGTTGGTTGAAACTTTATGAACTTTTTTAAAATTTTAGTGGCGCATTTGGAAAATGTTAGACTTTTCGCTAGATGATTCAGTTTTCACTTAGAGTAGGATTTTTTTTTAAATATATTGATACTTATCCTCTCTGATTAGAATACGACTGTGTTCGATTCCGCTACCTGACGCAAAAAAATGGACAGTACGTGATCAATATCCATGGCTTAGGACCATATACTTTGATCGACTCGCTTGATCTAGGTGACAGTGACAATAAATAGGATTTAGAATTTTAGATCTCTCTCTAGCTACCCTCAAACCCGTGAATACACAATTTAATATTCGTACATACAGTAAATATACAGTAAATGTTGTTTTATAATACTATTATAAACATTACGAGCATAAATATTTTACGTTCGTTAATTTTGTGCCAGTTGCCAAACTTGCTGTAGCTTACAATTACGATTGCTGGAATAGGTAACGCAATTTTAATAATGAATAATTTATTAAATCAATACTGTTTGTGTGCAAACGAGTAAAAGAAGTTTTTTTGCTTTGTATGTACTAATCTAGCGTCAGAATATCTTATCTAGCTATGTAAAACGTTGTACAAATATAATTACTAAGTTACTCCAATTACAAGTAAGTTTAGTCAAATGTTTATTTAATTTAATAAGCTTTATATATACGGTTTTTTAAAATGTAACTAAGCTAGTGAGAAATGTAGTAATGATAAACAGCCAAAATCTATAAATATAATTGAATTATAAAAGGTTTCCATTCTGTACATTAAATATAAACTTAGAAAATACTCCTAGGGCCTTCATACAAGTAACAGAACACAATATTGTATTTTTAAAATTTTATATGACTGTTTCGCTACTTAACACAGATTATCTCAAATTCCAAAGGGAAGTAAGATCGTAGTGTCTTGACACTATGTACTATCTGCATAGCCTGCAATAAATAATCGTGCAGGTAAAACTATAAGAATATATAATTTGTCAAAATTTATCTTCATATCTCGTATACCTATATGTTACTTTGAAATACTCGTGGGATAGAGAAAAAAAATGAATTATGGCGTTACGTGACGAAAACCAACGATTATAGAGTAGATGATTTAGGAAGGGTATAGGAGCTATTTCAGGAAAGTTCGTGTGTGGTCCAGAAAGCGTAAGTGATTAATCAAATGTTACAGCCAGTTTATGACATGAAAATAAGTTGTAGCTAAATACCAGTAAGAATAAGGGTTCCTAATATATATATATATAATATATATATATATATATATATATATATAAGGAAAGTTATTGCTATGCAATCATATTTAATTGTAAGATACCATCATAATTGTTCCTCATTCGCTTTATGCCGTAGGTACTTTGCTTTAAGGATTTGTTTCCTTAGGTAAACGCTTTCCCACTAAGATCTTGATTTGTGTACATTTTCTCATTTTCATGATTGATTTACAATGATTTTCAAAGTCTAATAAACGGATTTTTATATCAGTAACTTATGTTGGAATGGTCTTTTCTTCTAATGTAGTAAGTAACTATAATTAAGTTGAAAATCTTAAAACAGGATGAAAGTATATGTCGAAATGTATTTCTAACGATCTTGAATCTTGAAATTATAAGACATTTTAATGTTTTGTTTAGAATCAAAAGTGAAATAATAATAGTCACCACCTAGCTTTGTGGTAGGTATATAGTATGGTATATATAAAAATAACTTATATTAATTATGCTGTAAATATTAAGTATAACATCACAAGATTTGTATAGAATCAATCAAGTTATATATAAGTAAAATAACACGTTACCGAAAACTTAATTATAATGATGAGCAACAGAAAGAACGGCTTCAGTGATTCAGACCAAGCAATTCCGAATGAATGATTTGAAAGGAGAAAGTTTGATCAGGATGAAGTTTGCGGGTTGCGTGCCCAAAAATATTAAAGGATTAACTGAGTTTGTATTTGTTACGAATTTGACGGTGAAGTAATTTCAAGTTTTCTATTAAAATTATAATTATTATTATATGTCAGTTATATTTTATGGTGATTTTAATGGAATCA
>JAJHJA010000140.1:0-39798 GCA_021202915.1 Heliconius himera | reverse complement strand
TTTCTTAGAAAAAAACATATTTTTTGTAAATAACTACTATGAACTATATGAGATAGAGGTAAGTAAAATAGAAATAGATAAAATAATTTTTTATCTAGAAAAAATTTAAAAAAGTTGAATTTCCATCTACAATATTTTTTTAGCGCCATTAATCGCTAAGGACTTTAATATTTGATTCGTAAGTACATACCCATTCCATTTTCCATTTTTTTCCACGTCTCTACAAAGTTCCACCTCTTAGATGTGATTGTTATTTGATTACAAATTTTATAGATAAAAAAGTAGTCTAGAATACACTATATACAATTTTTTAGTCGTGCCAGCTGCTAGCTATATATAAATATTGAAAGTAACAGTTGCGTGTACACATTACGTTTTAAACATTGTATAATAATGCCTATTAAATATTAGATTAGATTTGAGGCCCAGTCGTGGCGCAGGGGCATAAAGTGTGACTTTAAAACCGGCTGGCTGTGGGTTCGATCCCCACTCGAGGAGATTAAATATTCACTTAAATTTATATTTCCATTTCTTCGCTCTGGTGTCAAGGCAAAGCGTTGAGTTCTGCCACTCAACACGTAATACGCCCAGAATTCGGCAGGTAGTGCGGAACGGAGTGTCTTAATACTAGGTTCCCTCTGCCTACCCTGCTGTGTGCTGGACACAGCGTGAAGCTGAAAAAAAAATTAGATCCCAACCCTGAACATATTAGCTAAACCGATAAAGAACCTGTATAATTTTTTACTGTGTGGTGTTTAAAACTAAAAGTATCGCGTGCAAAACGAATTGTCAAGACATCCTAACCACTGCGACGGATGTGTGTACTTTTATAAATGTATCACTACTATAAAAAGAAATTACTCCAAATCCAAATTTTTATTTAGAAGTTATTGTTCGGAATAAATTAATTTCTTTTAAAATAAAAATATTAAAGACAATACAGAAAGACGCGAGCTGGTCGCTAGGACCAGCTCGCGGCTTCGCCCGCTTAAATTTGTGAATTATTTGTTTGTTTAAGTAAAGGGAATTACGTTCCTGTTTTAATAAATAATGTATTAAGAATTCTAAAGTGAAAATTAATAAAACCATATAGTGGCATTTTCGATTTTCATTAGAAAAAATATTATTGGGGGTACTAACAAAGTAATAGAACCAGAAACAATGATATTTTAAAATGTTGTTTGTCGACGCTTATCTCAGAAACTGCTTAACTGATGTAAGAAGTGAAGACGTGAGTGCGGTGCGGGGGCGCTAAAATCGGTTTAATTGTTTTTATTTACTTTTATTGTAATATTCGTCATGTATGAATGGTGTAATGATTGAATAACTGACCTTTATAACTATTTATTTATATCCTCATAGAGAAAAGATAGCTTTTTTGGGCACTCTTATTTTTTTAAGAAAATAACTTTGATCAAAATACATTTATTTATTTTAAGATATTATATTATAATAACATATATGTATAACGTAAGATATTTATATAGATGAGAATGTATTTTTTTAATAGTTCCCAATAGTTCTTACAGCGTATGCAAGGAAGAACATTTTAGAAAGTTGTTAAATTCTATCAGAATTATACAAACAGACTACATTTTTATAGTTAAAAGGGTGAAAAAATATTAAATATATATAAATATATAGATATCACATTAGTATCGATACTGTACTGGTAATAATAATTGAAAAAAAAAATAGATATACTACGGGACACCGTTGTAAGCAAAGTAAAGCTGTTCATTATGACAGAATATAAAAGAGTATATCTATAAAGGAATTTGGTATTTTTTACACGTTAATCGGTCTCGTAGTTTCGGGGCCTATTCAATTCGAATAAAGAAACAAAAAATCTAATCTATTGTCTTCATAATTCTAATAATATCGATGCTAATTGTCGGCACTTTTATCAACTTATAAAATATAAAAAAGTAGTTATATTGTCATAACTATAGTAGTTGGACATATGGTATCGCGGACTTTTTTACAGATAATGACTATAAAATACTGTAGAGCATTATTTTGTTCTATCATCAATAGTTTTCGTAACGCACGCGATGATAGAATTTTTAAGATCATTTTCTTCACACCTTTGGTCTTTTTTTTTTAAATATAATATAGCCTATGTTGGTCAGAAAAGATGCAGCTTTCTAATAGCGAAAAAAATTTTGAAATCGGTCCGGTATTTTTTGTGTGAAAACAATACAAACATACATACAAAAATACAAATCTTTCCCCTTTATAATATTAGTATAGAAGTATAGATATAGATTAGTATAGAAGTATAGATATAGATTAGTATAGAAGTATTGATGACGCCTTTAAAGTGGCTATTGTTGAGTTTACCGATTATTCAAATCCATTACGAAATAGTAGCAAAGGTCTTAACAGATCGTTGTTGGTCAATTAGAGGGTCTACGCTAAAAATTAACATTGACACATAGAGTCGTGCAGTGTGAAAAATTCAAGCATAGGCTACGTTTATATTATTATAGCCAATCTCAGCTCAGCTTCACGTTGTATCCCGCACACAGCAGGGTAGGTAGAGGGGACTTAGTGTTAAGACACTCCATTCCCCTTTTCCGCCAAGTTCTGGAGGCATTGCGTGTTGAGCCTGGCGTAGCCAATCTAAACTAAAAAATTTAAAATTAAAGAAATCCATGACCAAAAATATAACTACCTCATCTTGGTAAAGTGCTTGTAGCTATTAAACTATTAATCTAAGCTAAGAACTACTGCGATAAACAAGATTTTTGATAAAAAAAAACAGCACTCATTAATTTCGGAGTTACGGCCCCAAAGACAGACAGACACGGGGTTAATAATAGAAGGATAACACTATAAATCTGGAAAGATGTTAACTACAGCTTCCAGCGTTGCCAGATTGCGTCTCGGTGGATTTTAAGTAAAAAGGCGAGATTCTTTCTTTAACTTTTTTTAATGGCGGTTTAATTATTATGTTTCTATTTATTTGAATTAAATATACCTAAATCTTTCAGTGGTGATAAATATCAATATAAAATATATTGTAATCGATAAATGTCACAAAACTTAAACGATATTGTTTTGGTTTATCATACGTATTTTAATGCATTCAGTTTTTTTTTACTTTAATATTAAATAATATCTAAACATAATATATACTTCTAAAGTTTAATTAAATATTTTTTATGAACAAAAGAATAAGTAGATGTTGGAAGGTTATTTATAATTATAAAAGTATTATTCTTATATAATTCGTGTTTAGTCAATTAATAATGGTAAGGTTTTACATTATTAGATTCTAGCCGTTTATTTTATAATTTATTAACACCGCGCTACTAATTTTGCTGTAATACTTAAGCCAATACAGTATTATTTTTAGTAGAAATAGTCGTTTTTTTAAAATAAATATGCATGTTCACACTATCTAAGACATAAAATTAAGTATACTTGTTTTTAAACATTTTTAAAGTGTGGAATAATCCACACAAAAATATTTATTTAGATTCAAGTTTTTATAGGTTTTATAAATAAATTTCGACGTATCTCGATGGGAACGTAGGGGAATTGTGCTTAAGATGGCATACGAAGATAAGATGACACACTGCCAATATAGATTTAAATATTTGCGCTAAGTGCGATCTTATGACGTTTTAGAGAGTGTCTGCAGATATCGCTAGTATTCAAATTCATTATGACGGAAGGTAAACGCAGTTTGGCAAGTAATTCATGTTTTCGTAATTTTGAATAGCAGAAAACTTTTCTTTCTCTTTTGCTTGGTGGTGAAAATACACGTAAGGTGAGGATTTTCTACTTGAAGTAATTTTTAATGTAAAATAGGCTTATTATATGACACAACTAACGCTAAAAGCGCATTCTTACCCATAAACTTTTGTCACAACTGTTACAAGTAAATTCACATATCTATTGGGTAAGATGACATACAAAACGTGAGTATAAGATGGCATAGTATGTCATCTTACACTTATAAATAGGATCGATTAAGAAGCCAGAAGAGAAGAGCGTACTTAATGAAATTTCTCCATTGCTAAAGTCTACTTCTACAGGAAAGTCATGTGTGAACAAAAAAGTCAGTGGATCCCAGGTTATGACGTCTATGTCATCTTACCCTATAGGTATGTCGTCTTACACCGGTCGACCGAAGTGCGATTTATGTTTGTTTTTTAATTTTATGTTGCTTTGATTGTTCTGAAACTACAATACTTTCGTTGATTATGATATATATGATAATATTCGCAATGTCCTGATCTCACATGACTTCATTTATTTCAAATATTTGTCTTGAAAGAAAAAGTATGTCATCTTAAGCACAATTCCCCTATGGCTTAGTGGTCAGAGCGCCTGGTCGGTTTCCAGGAGGCGCGGGTTCGAGTCCCGCTTCGTTAAAATTTTTATACATTCTCTAAATAAGTATTTAAGTATACTTGTGTTTCTATTACCTAACGTAAGCATATCTTGAAACAATTTTATATAGAGCCGATTTGCTGTCTGATTGTAGATGTACTGCCCGAATGGCTTTATGGCATGAGTCTCAGGTTTATGTTAGGCGACCAGGACATCGGGAATATGAAAAGAAAATAATATTTCTTTAGGTTTTTGTTTTCGACTTGGCTTTATTGCTGTTGACCTGGACTGGTTTTGACAACGTCACCGAGCAGGGAGAAGCGAGGGTATCGCCCATGAAGAAAAAGTAGGAGCTTTGATGGACGCTTGTTAAGGGTTGGCGATCGCAGGGGAATGCCCTGTGTACGCTAATCAGATGGGATTTCGAATGTTGGGCAACGTCGACGTGACGTGATGTGACTGGCTATAGGCAGAGCGAACAATGTGTTAATTCGCTTTGCTCCTCACTTTCCGCCGAATGTTTCGAGGTATTGTATATTGAATGGGAGAAGTGAACACTGCGTTTTGCCTTGCTACGAGAAATTAAAAATATGAAAATATTGAACATTTTATTCCCCCTAGGGGAAATCGCACCCATCACTTATTTAAAAAAACACAGAAAATTAAATCAGAATAAAGTTCTTGCGCTGTATATAGATATTTTAATTACAATTTATGTATCATCGCCTTTTCATTTATTCTATAGCAAACAAGCAAAAGGACTCATAAAAAAATGTTTCAACTAATATTTCAAAGTATATTTCTTGTATGAAAAGTGAATGTTATTTTTTGCCAACGCACCTTAACCATTTCTTGAGTATAAATAGAGGCCATCATTTAAGTCATTAAATTAAATCAGCTTCACGCTGTATCCCGCACACAGCAGAGTAGGCAGAGGGAACCTAGTTTTAAGACCATTCCCCACTTTCTGCCAAATTCTGAAGACATTGCGTGTTGAGTGGCAGAACTCAACGCCGCGCTTAACCTCGACACCAGAGCGAAGAAATGGAAATATAAATTTAAGTAAATATTTCATCTCCTCGAGTCGAACCCACAACCAGTCTCGTTTACAGTCACACCTCGTGCCGCTGCGCCACGATTGGCCTCTTTATATTTAAGTCATTATTATAAAAATTCGTCCACGCTCGAATACTATTTAGGGATCACATTTACATTTGATATTATGGTAATATTCGAAGTAGCAAATTATGTTAAAGGAACTATTTACAGCGCCGCTCACGTCATGCATAAACGAAACGTAAAAATAATATTATTTACTATTTTTATTATTTTTGTAATGTCTGTGACAATATACAGAAAATATATAGTATGCTAGTTTTGATTTAGTTATTTTTAAAATATAAAAAAAAATACCTTCACGCTGTATCCCGTACACAGCAGGGCAGGCAGGGGGAATCCATTGTTGAGACACCGTGTTTCGTAATTCCCGCCGAATTCCGGAAGGATTGTGTGTTGAGTGGCAGAACTCAAAGCCGCTCTTTGCCTCGATCCCAGAGCGAGGAAATAGACACATAAATTTAAATAAATATTTAATTTTCTCGAGCGAGGATCGAATCCAATGCACCAGTGGTTTTTTATAGACACACCTTGTGCCCCTGCGCCCCTGCAACGAGTGGCCTCAATTTTTCAAATATAAACATTTTTATTTTTAACATAAAAACAATAGATAACATATATATATTAGTATAAAATTAAGAATTAATTCACCTAACCTTCTACAATAATAATAATCTGCATTTACCTAGCCACAACTTGCCGCGCCAAGGTAGTTTTAATATTTGAAAAACCAAAGTTGCTTTTTGTGTCGGGGTCAGACTTGGTCAGTTAAACTAAAATATTTTTAATAAAGAGGTCATCAGTGGTGCAGACAAAACGCATTGCTTCCAGAATTCAGCGGAAAGTGGGGAACGGAAGTGCCTTAATGGGAACGGAGTGTTTTAACGCAAGGTTCCTAGATTCCCGCTGGCTACCCGGCTATGTATGCATGTTTTAATTGATATGTTTTAAATTTGATAAGGTTATAATTCGAGGCCAGTCGTGGTGCAGCGGCACAAAGTGTGACTGTAAAACCGACTGGTGATGGGTTCGATCCCCACTCGAGGAGAAGAAATATTTACTTAATTTTATATTTTCATTCTTCGCTCTCGTGTCGAGGCAAAGTGCGGCGTGGAGCTCTGCCACTCAACACGCAATGCCTACAGAATTCGGCAGAAAGTGAGGAACGGAGTCTCTTAACACTAGGTTCCCTCTGCTGTGTGCGGGATGTTTTTTTTTTTTATATTTAATGTGCTGGTACTCGTACATGTACGATATAAAAACGCACGCTAATTTATTATGAAATTATGCAATAGGCATTTATTACTTAAATAGTAAACAAATTTGTTTGTGTACAATCAATTAAGTAATATAATATGGCTCATTGGTAGTAAGGTATTTTAAATTATGTCGATTTTTGACAACACGAAGTTACTATTGCTATATGCAGACTCTCTCTGTTTGAAGTTTAATGAAGCTAGGAAGAAAATATAAAAAAAAAATTAAAAAAAATTAGCTTCACGCTGTATCCCGCATACAGCAGGGTAGGCAGAGGGAACCTAGTGTTAAGACACTCCGTTCCCCACTTTTTGCCGAATTCTGGAGGCATTGCGTGTTGAGTGGCAGAACTCAACGCCGCGCTTAACCTCGACACAAGAGCGAAGAAATGGAAATATAAATTTAAGTAAATATTTCATCTCCTCGAGTGGGGATCGAACCCACAACCAGTCGATTTGCAGTCACACCTCGTGCCGCTGCGCCACGACCGGCCTCAAATATAAAAGGAAGTGAGAAAAAAATATATATAAGGAATATATAATTACAGTTAAGTAACTAGTTAATTAACACGCGGTCAGTAAATTTTGTGCGACACGCAACGTCTTAGTAATAATCGATAGGTCTGGAAAACTTGTATCCGGCGTTCTCGGAAAACATCGCAATGATATTATTGACTTATATATGCTTTTTTTTTCAAGATGTATTCCGACGATATCAGGGTAGGCAGAGGGAACCTAATGTTAAGACACTCCGTTCTCCACTATCCGCTGAATTTTGAACGTTTAATGCGTGTTGAGTGGCGGAACTCAACACCACGTTCGGTCCCAGAGCAAGGAAATGAAAATAGCAAATGTTTTATTCCCTCGAGAGGGCATCAAACCCGCAACTTGTCGCGTTTACAGTCACACGCTTGCGCCCCAGCGACTGGCCCATATATATTTTTAAATCCATGTGTAATTACATTGATTATAGATGAATTACATGTAAAAAAATAATGTGGTTAATAAAAAGATTGTATAAAGGGTGGAAGTGTCAGCGCCACTTTAAATGAAACCACAGTTTTAACATAAAAGCCTAATACAATTAAAAAATATATATTTTCCCAAAAATGAAAGTGATTTTTTCAAAAAAATAAATAATAAAATTATTGGTTTAATATAAAAAGCCATTTGCCAAGAACGACGCACGCACACACAAACCTATCAAAGGGAAACCGCCGCATACGCCTCATTCCGAAATCGACTCGTAGGTATTGGCGACAAAATTCAAAGTTGATTAACCTTTAGTAGTATTTTTGTAGTAGATATGTTTACGTTATTGGTATCTAAATACAGGTATGGATAAACATCGTGAAATGAAAAAAATCCTACGCTTAAACTGTTGAGGTATCTTGATTAATTTCTTTAGGTTTAGGATTAAAATATTTTACCCTTTATGCAGTTCCCGTAAAAGGAGCGCTGACACTTCCACCCTGTATAAGTACTAAAGTACAATTAATTCTAAATTGATATGATATGCATATACCTATATATTATGTATTTATACGAGATATCTCAATATCTGATTTAGAGATATTTAGAAACTTAACTATAATATATATTCATCCAATATCACATTGTTTGCTTCTAATAAGATCAAAATAAATAAATTTTGCCCCTTTTTATACTATAAATTTTTAAGATTTAATCACAAATGTATAGTTTTCACATTTTTTCCTGAACCAATACTACCTATAGATGCTAGCTGCCACATTTCATAATTCTGGTTTAATTAAAGGTTAACTGGAAGTACCCTATTAATTTGGATTCCATTTATAGTGTCGAAGTACGCGTTTTTTGCTATTTAAGGCGTTTTTTATTATTATTTAGGACTTAACCACACATGTGTTGTTTTTTTATTTTTCTTGAACGAGTAGATACTACCCGTAGAGGTTAACGGCCAAATTTCATAATTTTAGGTCAATCTTATGAGTTTTGATTCCCTTTATTGTGTCGAAATATGCATTTTTTGCGATATAAACGGCCTTATCTTTTTTCTAAGTAAATATAAAAAATATGCTTTTATCAGGAAATCATGGGGCCGTAGATCTGAGTATATGGTTTGAATTTTAAGTCGATATCTCCAAGCGTTCCTGAGATAAAGGGTCTTGACAGACAGACAGACAGACGGACGGACAACGAAGTGATCCTTTTTTCTATAAAATTACAGAACCCTAAAAATAACGTAGCCGATAGTAAAAGCAATGATTATCATCAAAGCAAATGCACGCGAAGAATAATTTCAAAACGTTGCATCCGTTTGCCTATTAAAAAAAACAACCGCGATAACCGCTCCACGGTTCAGTAAGCTTGTATTTCGACAATAGGAAATTTCGATTTTTTTTTCACTTCTCAAACGAAACGTCGCACAACTACACGAACAAGGTTGCGCGCACAAAATGTATGCAGCCTCGAGTGCTGGCAACTGAGGGCTATGTACGGGGCTATAAATAATTCAACTACATTTTTTACTTTATATAAATGTAGGTCGCATACTCGCTTCTCGTGTCAGCTGATTACCTAAATTTACTTTGTTTTTAATCAGCTTCACGCTGTATCCCGCACACAGCAGGGTAGGCAGAGGGAACCTAGTGTTAAGACACTCCGTTCCCCACTTTCTGCCGAATTCTGGAGGCATTGCGTGTTGAGTGGCAGAACTCAACGCCGCGCTTACCCTCGACACCAGAGCTAAGAAATGGAAATATAAATTTAAGTAAATATTTCATCTCCTCGAGTGGGGATCGAACCCACAACCAGTCGGTTTTACAGTCACACCTCGTGCCGCTGCGCCACGACTGGCCTCAAACTTTGTTTTTTTTTATGGTAATGTCTCACTTTAATATACATTCTTCAGTTTATTTTAATGGCATTTCGACGTCACTGGCAGTGAGTGATTTGATTCGTAATTTAGATAACATAATGCAGTTCAATTTAAAAGAGTTTAAGAGCTATAAAAATACGTGACTTAATGTTAACATAAAACTACTTTGCACAACAGTTAAGTTAACTTTCTACTTGTTGGAAAATATTAATTCTTAGTAAGAATGTAATAGTAGCAGTCGAGGTGTCACAAACGTGTGACTGTAAACGCGATGGTTGTGGAGTCGATTTCCACTTTTGGGAATTAAATATTTAAAAAAAACCTAAATATTTTCATTTCCCCGCTCTGGTACCGAGGCAAAGAGCGGCGTTGAGTTCCGCCACTTAACACGCAACGCTTCTAGAATTCGGTGGAAAGTTGGAAACGGAAGTATCTTAACATTAGGCTCACAGGTTCCCTCTGTCCACCTTACACAGCATAAAATAAAGAAAAATATAAAACTAAGTATTTTCTGGTACAAACATAATGAAGATGTGTAATGCAATGTCACGAATAAGGGCAAAGTCACAGCGCACAGTGGAACTAAAGAAACGATGGCATTTTAACCGTATAAAGTTTAATTCACCTACTAAAATATTTAAGTGTTTGTAAGTAAAGTAGAACAGTTTTACTACGCAGTACCCATTCACTACTTTTTAACCGACTTCTGTAAGAAAAAGAGGTTAATAAATTCGACTGTATTTTTTTTTTGTTTGTTACTTCAGAACTTTTGATTGGGTGAAATGATTTTGATGATTCTTTTTTTATTTGAAAGTTAGTGCTTCCCGTGGAATAGAACCACCATTTTAATTACAGTGGAAAGAGTACACTTCAAGGATAGTTTGGTGAAAGTTTGGTTAGGATCTAATTATGAGATCCGGTTAAAATTGAAGAAGTCAGTCTTTTTTGTTAAAAATAATTAATATACTTTATTTTTCTTTACTTTTACATTGTATCCGTTGTATCGTTCACATCACGGTAAGCAAAGGTAACAGGGGAACCTAAGGCACTCTGCTCCCCAGTTCCATAGTATTCTTCAGACATTGCGTTTTGAGGGGCGATATTCTACACCACGCTTCGCTTCGTTACCAGAGTGGGGAAATGATACAATATTTCACCCCCCTGAGGGAATCGAACTCACAACCGTCGCGTTTACAGTCGCACGTTAATGCCACTACGCCAAATGATGGCCTCTATTTTCTTTTTATTAAATTAAATCTAAATACCAATAGCCCAGTCCTGGCGCAGAGGCACAAAGTGTGACTGTAAAATCGACTGGTTGTAGGATCGATCCCCACTCGAGGAAGTCAAATATTTATTTAAATTTATATTTTTATTTCTTCGCTCTGGTGTCGAAGCAAAGCGCGGCGCTGAGTTCCGCCACTCAATACGCAATGCCTCTAGAACTCGGCGGAAAGTGGGAAACGGAGCGTCTTAACACTAGGTTCCCTCTGCCTACCCTGCTGTGAGCGGGATACAGCGTGAAGCTGAAAAAAAAATCTAAATACAACCATATACTCTATACATGTGCTTACTTGTCTAGAAGGACGAACTGCGCAGTGAAACTTCATACAGCTTTGAATATTATAAAAAAAAATGAAAACAAGAACCACCAAGGCAGCCCCTTGGACTTGTACCAAGCCTAGACGTTAAACTAAGTAAATAGTGGAGGTAAGCAGCACATGATACAAGCAAATATAATGAGACAATGTCGCAGATTGTTGTTTTAATAATGTAGTTATTTCACAATTTGAATGTAGTCATCAGTTCTGAATGCTTGAGGTACTCTTGTATAGGTTTGTAGACGTTTGTTTGTGTGTATATTGTCTGGTCATAAAATGCAGAGGCCTGTGTGTGTGTGACTGTAAAACCGACTGGTTGTGGGTTCGATCCCCACTCGAGGAGATTAAATATTTACTTATATTTATTATATTTCCATTTCTTCGCTCTGGTATCGAGATTAAGCGCGGCGTTGAGTTCTATCACTCAACACGCAATGCCTCCAGAATTCGGCAGAAAGTGTGGAACGGAGTGTCTTAACACTATGTTCCTCTGCATAGCCTGCTGTGTGCGAGATACAACGTGAAGCTGATTTATTGATTTATTCATAAAATATATTGAATTGATCTGAAATGGAGATTTTAAATATAAATATTTAATTTTGTACTTTGTTCTTGTTTATTTAATTTTGTGTGTTATTTGTAATTAACAACTTTGGCCAGAAACTCATCGTCCAAAAATATGCTGTTAACAATTAGTAGTATTTTTATAAATAAAATTAATATTTTAATTCATATTTTTAGTTGTACACCTAGTAACACCTTACCTAAAAATTTCATTTACTTTATAAAATATTGTATACTTAATAATTTTAAAAAAGTAGGTATCGTAAGAAAATCTAAAGGAAATCAGGAAAACTAAACTAATACATTCTTACCTTGAGGAAAATTTATGTTAAAATAAATACTATTATAAATGCGAATCAGTCATTAAGACCAGTCTTGGCGTAGGGGTACAAGCATGTGACTCTAAACACAATAAGTTTTAGGTTCTATTCCTGCTCGAAGAAATTAAATACTAATATTTAATTTCTCAGCGTTGGTTTCAAAGCAAAGCGCGGCGTTGAGTTCTGTCTCTTAGCAAGCGATGCCTCCAGAAATCGGCAGAAAATATAGAGTAGACTTAACTCTGACTACCGTGCTGTGTGCGGATTACAGCGTGAATGTAAAAATCCGGACAAGCGCGAGTCGCCCACCGAGGGCTCTGTACAATAATTGGAGGACTCGAACTTTTTCTGAAATTCAAGCTTAGCTTAGCCAGAGCCCTTTCATCTGAGTAAAATTCGATCAGGATTCGGAAGAATATTTATAACATTTTCATATTTTTTAAATAAATCAGCTTCACGCTGTATCCCGCACACAGCAGGGTAAGCAGAGGGAACCTAATATTAAGACACTCCATTCCCCACTTTCTGCCGAATTCTGGAGGCATTGCGTGTTGAGTGGCAGAACTCAACGCCGCGCTTAACCTCGACACCAGAGCGAAGAAATGGAAATATAAACTTAAGTAAATATTTCATCTCCTCGAGTGGGGATCGAACCCTTAACCAGTCGGTTTTACAATCACACCTCGTGCCCCTGTGCCACCACTGTAAAAGAAGACAATAATATAAAATTAGCTGCGGTAATACATTTCACGGCCTACAGGCTACAACGCAACTTATCTAATATCCATATTGTGCGTAAACAGCATACAGACTACACAACAACTCCATTTACTTTATTAAAACATAAACAATATTAATATTAAGGCCAGTCGTGGCGCAGTGGCACAAAGTGTGACTGTAAATGCGACTGGTTTTGGGTTCGATCCCTATTGGATTAAAATGAATACTTATTTAAAATTAAAATAAAATTAAATTAGCTTCACGCTATATCCCGCACACAGCAGGGTAGGCAGAGGGAACCTAGTGTTAAGTAGTGCTAGTGTTACACTCCGTTCCCCGCTAAGCCCGATGTTGAGTTCCACCATTCAAAACGCAATGCCACCAGAATTCCGAGGATAATGGAATGTGTTAACACTAGGTTCCCTTTGCCTACCCGGCTATGTGCGGGATCCAGCGATCCAGCTGATAACAATGTTAATATAGTTATAAAAAAGAATCGCAATTTTGTAATATCTAAGGCCAATAAAAGAGTTTATTACTTTTAAGAAATATAGCACTGAAAGACAGCTCATTTTCTAGACGTGCAAATGTAACAATGTAATGTTAATATTTCAATATTATATTACCCTGTGAGTCGTGACAAGCAAAGAAATTAAAACAAATATATATATATATATATATATAGTTATATTTATTTATTATTTACAACGTCGGAGCATTCTGCAGTTTAGTACAATGAGATAAACAGGTTAGTTGTTGACTGTAAATATGCAGTTAACCATGTAGTTTAACGACTCTATTAAAAGAAAGTTCAATAAACGCAAAATGACGACGTTTTTGCTTGTTTGTGAAAATAATATCCTTTTACCAAACTCTTTAAATATGGAGGTATTGCGTGTAGTGGCGGAAGTCAACGCTGCGATGTGCCTCGACACCAGAGTAAAGAAATATATATATATATATATATATATATATATATATATATCTATTAATACTTTCAGTATTAAATATTTCATTTCCTTGAATGGGAATCGAATCTACAACCTGCCGCGTTTACTGTGACACACTTGTGCCCTTGCGCCATGGCTAGCTAATATAAAATCGAAGTAGCTAGTATAAAATTTAGGATTCCAATTTAAGAGGAAAATAATAAAAATATAGATATACATATATTCGACAAGGATATATAAGTAGTAGGGGACTTCGCTTCAATTTCATTCGATTTTTTTGTTATATAACTAAGTACGAGTACTTCTCTACACATTATATTGTACTGGTCTTTCTTTTTTTGATTTTACGCTGTTATAAAAAAAAAATTAATTAAATCAGCTTAAATTAAATAAAAAATAAATAAGTTAAATCAGCAGCGCACAAAGCAGGGTAGGTAGAGGGAACCTAGTGTTAAGACACTCCGTTCCCCACTTTCTGCCAAATTCTGGAGGAATTGCGTGTTGAGTAGAAGAACCAGACACCAGAGCGAAGAAATGGAAATATAAATTTAAAGTAAATATTTCATCTCCTCGAGTGGGGATCGAACCCACAACCTTTGCGCCGCTGCGCCACGACTGGCCACTATATGCTTTTATAAATGACAATAATACATGATACCATTTTTTAATATATAAAAAGATAATATCACTTTGCTCTTTGAATAGTGATAGGTATCTAAGATTTCCCACACGTACCGCTAGTACTAAGATTTTGGACGGTGCTTTTTTGATGGCATCCAATACTGTAAGCTTAGGACTTTCTATACAATTGCAAGTATGCTTGTGATATTATTTCTGCAGCAAATTTTCTCCATTCAAAGTTTACCTAAAATAATTATTTTGTGTGGAGGAACGGCTTTAAATACACAATTATTTATTGATATTTTAATGTGTTTTATATATTAGTGATTACAAACGGACGTTAAAAATCACTGTATAATTTACTTTAAATATTTTCATTTTTTTTATAGCAAAAGACAAGGCAAACCAGGGTACTGGTCACCTGACGGTAAGTGATCACCGCCGCCCACGACCCCGTCCAACACCAGAAGAGCTACAGGCATTGTCGGCCTTAAAAAAAATTACTGTGATAAAAATACAAATTAATAAAATAAATAATTTATTTTTGCTTGTACTTATATATTTAAAAGTAATTTATCTCCTATATTTAGTAGTTAGGCTTGTTATTGATACGGCTCATTGCTACTGACGGCCCCTTTGTCAAGCAACTACAATAGAGGATTTAATTAATTATATTATGGTGAACATATTACGGAAGTACGGAGGCCAGTCGTGGCGCAGGGGCACAAGCGTGATTGTAAGCACGACAGGTTGTGGGTTCGATTCCCACTCGAGGAAATGAAATATTTCATATTTTTATTTCTTTGCTTTGGTGTCGAAGCAAAGAGCCTCCAGAAAATGATAAATTAGGATGCGGAGAATCTCAACACTAGGCTCTCTCTGACTATCCTGCTACATACGGGATACAGAGTGAAACTGAAAAAAAAATATACGGAAATGTAATCAGATGTATATAATCGGCAGTGATTCACTGTTAACATTTTTTGTTGTAGACATATTTTTGGCATGACTTAAAGAATACAATAACAACCAGTATATCCTAACCGAATGATGAGTAATGAAATACGTAATCTTTAGCAATTTAACGTGTTTGTATTATAGGTTACCAGCTCCTTTTATTATGTTGTATTTGCCAATAGATTGATCATATAATTTATACGTACAAAAAAAATCAAATCAGCTTCACGCTGTATCCCGCACACAGCAGGGTAGGCAGAGGGAACCTAGTGCTAAGACACTCCGTTCCCCACTTTCTGCCGAATTCTGGAGACATTGCGTGTTGAGTGGCAGAACTCAACCCCGCGCTTAGCACCAGAGAGAAGAAATGGAAATATAAATTTAAATAAATATTTCATCTCCTCGAGTGGGGATCGAACCCACAATCAGTCGGTTTTACAGTCACATTTCGTGACGCTGCGCCACGACTAGCCTCAACATATTTATACATACAAGATTATATAATTTCATAATTCTAATGATATATTGTATCATTATTATTTTTTATTCCAGCTTCATGATGTATCTCGTCTATGGATGCCCGATGAACATCGATGTTAACAGTTAAAATATCGATGTTTTGCATCGATGTTGCATTAAATAAAACATCGTAACATAGATGTCAGCAGGGACACATAATCGATATTAAATCGCGTACACGTGCTTGCAAAATTATTAGTTTTACATTTGATTGACAAAGTATTGGGACATAAAATGTGTTTTTACGCCTTCATTTTTTTAAAATTTCAATAACTTTTTTGATTTTGTTTTAATAAAATGTCGTTTGGTATTGTAGTTGTTAGGGTTACGTTGTGAGCTAGTATCTCAGAAAAAAATCTTCTTCTTCTTCTTACCGTATTAATATATATATTTAATATAATACGTAATTTCTTATAATGGTTAAACTTCAACTTTTCTTATGTTTATATTAAAGTACATATTTAATAATATGTTAATATCTAATAAGAATTGTAGTATAAACAGTCGATATTTATGTCAACTGGACCTGTTCTGTAAATATGCGTAAGTAAGTATTAGATACGTACCCAGAGACGTCTGCCATCAGAAGCTTTCACCATCTGTAATTGTGAGCGGCAGCTTCGATAAAAAATAAACTAGAAACTATAGAATAATAATCTTAATAAAATAACGTTAGTAGTTCCGACCACCAAACAAAAAAATAATATTATTTTTTTCAATTTTCTTCCAGTTCGTGGTGTCACACTTTTTGCCTCTTTTCGCTTTAATATCTCAAAATATCAATAATCAATGTCACTCAATTTTTTATCGTCTCTCAGATGCATAAATATTTATAATTATATTATTTTTTTGTTTCACGCTGTATCAGGGTAAGCAGAGTGGGAGGGAACCTGGGAACCTAATGTTTAAACTCTCTAAGAGAAGAAATCCCGTTCACACTTTCGTCCCCCACCGAATCTGGAGGCATTGTGTGATGATTGGCAGAGGTAAACGTAGCGCTTAGCCTTGGTTACCAGAGCCTAGGAATGAAAATATAAAATATTCAATACTTTACTTCCTCGAGTGGGAACCGAACCTACAACCTATCGCGTTTACAGTTGCACGGTTGGGCTTATGCGCCACTCGATTGACCTCTATTTAAATATAAAAATACATTTTTAAGTAGATAAAAAAAATAAATAAACAAGAATGTAAAATTTTAGTGCCGTAAGTACTTTGAGCAGTTTACCTTATGAAACTAGTTTGCATATTTGTGTGCGCGATATCTTCAACAATTTATTTTTTATTAAGATTTTCCTTAAAATAATACAAAAAAAATGTAGGTCTCTTTTATACGAGTATATATTATAATTATGTTAACACAATATAATTTTAGACATGTTGATGTAGAACCTGCCATATACAATTTTGTTTGTCAAAATCGTGGGCTTAAATTTGATGGTTTTTCCAATATATTATTTGTAAATAATTTATCAGATTAAACAATTTAGTAAGAATATCAAAATTGATTTATTTTAATAAATATTATGATTTAAATAGGTATTTTATGAAAAAATAGGTTTTATATGTATATCTTGTCAATAAAGAATTTAAAAAAAAACAGCATATAAATAGAATACAACTAGAGCATGAGGAAGAGGTTTCCTTATTGTTTTTATGGCATCTGTTGGAGGCTGCACCGACTACGACATTGTCAATGCTATGTACTATTTAATTATTAGGTCTAGAAATAATATAATTCACTAATTTGCATATTTTATGTATTTTTTATTTATATACATATATCTTTGATTTTTTTATATAAATTCAGAATATAAAAGTATGTACAGTTCATATAATAATTATCCGATGTAAGAAAGAAAGCCGTTAATTTGACTTTAATTTACACTGGTTTAATATTGTTTTTAATTATTAAAAAACCGGACAAGCGCGAGAGGCGAGAGGCGCGGAGGCCAGTCGTGGCGCAGCGGCACGAGGTGTGACTGTAAAATCCGACTGGTTGTGGGTTCGATCCCCACTCGAGGAGATGAAATATTTACTTAACTTTATATTTCCATTTCTTCGCTCTGGTGTCGAGGTTAAGCGCGGCGTTGAATTCTGCCACACAACACGCTATGCCTCCAGAATTCGGCAGAAACTGGGGAACGGAGTGTCTTAACACTAGGTTCCCTCTGCCTACCCTGCAGTGTGCGGGATACAGCGAGAAGCTGATTGACAAGCGCGAGTCGGGCTCTCCCACCGAGGATTCCGTACAAAAATTCGCACAAAAATTCCGTACAAAAATTGGAGGTCGCGAGTTTTTCTGAAATTCAAGCTTAGCTTAGCCAAAGCCCTTTCATCTGATACCTCATTTGAACTATTGGCTTTAATACCAAATTTTGCACCTCTTTTAAGGCTATTGTTTTTTAGTATTTAACCACAAATATATAGTTTTCAGATTTTTCCCTGTACTACTTGTAGGTACTAGCTATCAAATTTCATAATTCTAGATCAACCGAACGTACCTTATTAATTTTGATTGTCTGAATTTGAATTCAGAAATAAGTTTTTTTCCGAAAATCGTGAGGCCGTAGATCTAAGTATATGGTTTGAATTTCAACTCGATATCTCCAAGCGTTCCTGAGATAAAGGTAGACAGATAGATAGACAGATAGACAGACGGACAGATAGACTGACAACAAAAATGACCCTATAAGGTTGTCTTTTTTCTTTTTAAAGTACCCTAAGAAGGCTAAAAACATCAAATGATAAAAAATATTATATTATTATATAAAGTGGAATATAACAAACACATACATACGACAGAGCTAATTGTTCTCAAATTAAAATACACAATATATAACGTGACGAACCATTTATTGGTAATATTTTTTCTTTGTCATTTGTCATAGAAAAATAGTCCGTTGGTACAAGTGTTACGATAACATTCTAACTATAATGGATTCTTTGTTTTGACTGTTTGTTGAGTGAGAAGCTTCTAGAATATCAATATTTATTTCTATGGAGCCATAAAGCTGCTTATGTCATGCCATATCCACAATCAATTACAATGACATTAAAAATCGTGACATTTATACTTATTGCTTGTAAGCAATCATTTAATTTTATAGAGTTTTTTTCTTAGTTATGTGATTTAATAGTGATTTATATTCTTAACTTAGGTGTTTTTGAGGGCAGCCGTGGTGCATTCCAGTTCGGCCATTTAAAACTCAATTCCTCTCAATTTAAAATCGGTAAGTGGGTAACGGAAGTGTCTTAATTTAAGCGGACTGTCTTAACACCAGGTTCCTAGGTTCCCTATCCCTACGCTGCTACTGATAGCGATAAAAAAAAAACAAAGAAAAATAAAAACAACTTAGGTATATTTGGTTTTGTACAGTGAACAAAATAGGAAAGTGTGGATACTACCAAAAAATACTACAATGTCCAGTCTTGGCGCACCGGCACGAGATGTGACTGTAAAATTGTCTGGTTGTGGGTTCGATTCCCACTCGAGGAGATGAAATATTTACTTAAATTTATATTTCCATTTCTTCGCTCTGGTATCTAGGTTAAGCGGGGCGTTGAGTTCAGTCACTCAACACGCAATGCCTCCAGAATTCGGTAGAAAGTGGGGAACGGAGTGTCTTAATACTAGGTTCTCTCTGCCTACCCTGCTGTGTGTGTGTTACAGCGTGAAGCTGATTTTTTAATTTTATTACAATGTCCATTTACGAACGAAAAAGAATTCAGAGTAATTTACCATTATTTATTACTTCTATTTAATATTAAATTGTATTGCATATTTGAGCGCAATACGTAAATTTTTAATTGTTCTGTGCAATAACTGCTAAATCTTTAACAGCTGTGAAAGAGAAAGGTTCCGAGTGATTTCGAGTACAATAACCACCGATTTAGAATTTTATGTTTCTCCATTTAAATGATTTTCGTTATGTTGCACAGAATGTTTCTTTTAAATATTTTTATAGGTATAACTAAAGATAAATGAATATGTATGGGAATAAAATAAATGTTTTTATATTTCAATTTTTTTTTCTGTCTTCACGCTGTATCCCGCATATGGCAGGATAGCCAAAAGAAACTTAGTGTCAAGATTCCCACTTACTACCGAAGTTTCGAGGCATTGTGTGTTGAATGAAGGAACTCAACGCCGCGCTTTGCCTTTTTACATAGCAAAGAAATGAAATTATTAATAAATAATAATTAATTTCACCGAGTGGGAATCGAATGCACAACGATCGTGTTATGTAACGTGTGTCAACATACAGTCACCACCGCGCCACGACGGTCTTGTATTTTTTTTGTTATTAATTATTAAACATATAGTCGATACCCGGTAAAAAATTAATAAAAACATAACCTATTGTATAATACATTGTGTAATGTTAAAATATGTTACAACTTACACATATATCTAAACTGTAACTTCAAGATATTTAGAAAATAAGACAGTTGCGGGTTCAAATTCTACCATTTCAACGAAAATGTAGTGTATTTAAATTATTTTAACGGTGCCCCATTTATCACGCGACATCTCTTAAAAGTTTTGAACTTGAAGAACGGAGTGATTTACCACTAAAATCTCTCTGTTCCCTCCACATCGTCATTGTATAAAGCAATTTACAAATAATACATACGATACAGAAATTTAATATGATGATTGACGCTGGAATGTCAGACCTGTCTTGTTTCTTATATTAAATTCCAAGAATGATTAAGTAGATCGCAAAAATCATATATCATAATATATACTTTCTTTACTAACTAGACTACTTTCTACGTTCTTTCTAATCAAGTACAAAAAAATCCTCGAATTATTAATAAACATCTTTTAAATACACATATAGCTAGAACAAGTAGAAAATAATGCACTAACCGGACTCGAACTTACACATCTCTGAAAATATTCAAGAGCTCTAACCGGGCGCACCAATCCTAATAATCTTTTAAAGAAAACGAGCGTATGGTAAAGCGCTTGGACGGCTGTAAAGAGATGCGGGTTCAAATTCATCTACGTTCAAATTTTAAAAATATTTTCTAAATAAGATTATTATTTCGTGGTGTCGCTATGCTAACTAACACGAATCTCAAGTAGGAAGAAAATGTACTCAAGTAACAGTGTAAATGACGACATAAAATATACAAAATAATTAACAAAAGCAAATAAAAAAAACAAATAAAAAGTAATTAAATAAATTCTGATTGAAAAAAAAAATAGATTAAAATATATGTTTTCCTTATTTAACACACAAAAATTAATATTGCATTTCGGCATATTTTGCAACGTGCATTATTGCTTAAAATTTTATGAGATGTTTTGTAAATTCAGTGAGCACTCAGTGAAACTACTTTATGTATACATACTTAGGTATTTACTTACAACAAAAGCAAATAAAAACTGCAAACAACACAATGTGATAAACACGTTTATTTCAAGTGGCGCACATTCACAACCATACATACATAAGAAACTAACATTATCAAGTTTAATAGGTATGAGGTCTTTTATACATTTTTTATGGTATCACTTATCTCTACTTTCATATAAACACTATATAATGATATGGTATAAATAAATAAGATTTTTCATATGAGCGTATCATATTATATTAACTAATCATTAGCATAAATACAGTTTTATAGTCGAATATAAAAATCACGCTTCACGCTGTATCCCGCAAGCAGCAGGGTAGGCAGATGGAGCCAGGTGTTAAGACACTCCGTTCCTCATTATATAATTATTAATAATATATTTTCATAATCAAATACATGAAACTAAAATCGTGAACGTGATGCGCGTACATCCTAGTTTATGGAATGCTTTAATGGAATGTTTACTATTGAGCGAAATCCGGCATTTGGCAACGCGTCCCCGACCTTTCGTTTTACATATAGCGAGGCGGGTCGTCTTCAACATGCCACCAAACGACTTAGAGGCCACGAGGATGAATTACAACATAATATTACACTTAAAGCTAAATTATTATAATAATATACAAAGCTATCTACATCGCGTATTATCACTGAAAAGACCGTCTGGTCAAGGTAACTTTTAATTAATATTTGGTAGTTTAACACTGCCCGCTTTGAGCCCTGCAGTGGTTTCAGGGTCAACATGATGACCGAAAATAATAAGGATTAAGCAAGCAGGTACGCTAACGCGATCACCAACAAGGAGGCGGAAATAGTCTTGGACGCTGCTACGTTTTGTGGCGAAGGTGGCTGCGCTGGCTTTATATCTTCACCATATATGTAACTCTTCATTCCAGTATACGATCTGAGGATTCTGTAATTTACTTCGTCAACAGACACTTGATTCTTAACGAAGTTATACAATCTGTTTACAACAACATAGATGTTACCGCGATTGTCAAAAGTAAAACGATCTATCCATTGAATGTAATTGGTGTCCCGAGCGATGGTCCGCTGGTTGACACGAAAATCGGTGGTCGAATTCCATTCCGCAATGGTCGAGTTGCCAATCAGACCGAAGAAGAGCATTCCCGTCGAGTCCATCTTCATTCCGTCGGTCTGTGACGGTTTCGTTCCGAGGTCGACCACGTGCGCGCGGACAGCCAACTCGTCTTGTGCATGGATTGAGTCGTTTCGTAAAACAGAAGCGTTGATAGCGTATAGATGGTAGCTTGCGAGTGGGCAGTAGTAGACGGTACGATCGACCTTCCCGTCCTCTGTGAGGAACTGTGGTCCGAGTGCGATACCATCTAAATTCACTGGCAGGTTCACTGTTGTGCCATTTATGCGGAATAAAGCGGCGTCGGGTGAGGCCAGCATCGATTTGGAATCACGCAATTTCCATGTTTTCTTGTCGCTCAGTCGAAATACGACGATGCCTGGATCGACCGCGCTGTTATCGGTTATGTACGCGTAACCACCATCACGGCTGTCGACCACAAGATCATTTAGGTATGAGGTATTAGGATTCACCGTGTCCGGAGGTAATGGTATACGATCAATTCTATTTTCTCCAGTTTTTAAATCGATGAATGCAATAGACGGAGGACACTTAGTACTGGGGTTTTGAGTCAGAGTGCCGACGCGGCCGTTGTCTAAAATCCACATCATCCCGTTGCTGTCAATTTCTATATTTTGCACAAATTGTAGGGCGTCGCAGTTACCAACGGTATTGTCGTTCCAGCTCGGGAACGGCTTCAGTTTCGGCGCCGTAGTGTCGTTCTGCTGCGCCGGTATATAAGCGAGCGTGGCGGGCACGCCGTCGAGCATTCTTGGTAGAGTCAAAAATATTTTATCTTCATAATAATTGATTCCAGATATGAGCACATTTTGCGGGATGTATCGGCTGGTGTTAACATAAGTTTCCCGATCCGCAGGTGACTCCCATTCAAAGTCTATAGTGCGCCATTCATATATGACTCTGAACTGTTCCCGACGTTGCGGCTGCTGGGCCGCCGCGACGACGGCTGCGGCGAGGAGCACTACAAGTTTCATGATCACGGCAAGCCCGACTGGTGCACGTGCAGCGCGGGCGACGCGGGCGATGCGACTGACGCTCGAGCACCTCACCGGCCACCGTGCGTGACTCGCGGGCTCTGCTTACAGCTCTGCGTGTCAACTATACGTCATTGTTATAGGCAGCTGGCGAATCGCGATTGACTTGTGTTTTAATTATTTTAACATAAAGATATTTTATCTTAATTTAATTGATTTCATTTGTAATGTAAATTTGGTGTGCGTCCCGGAAAGGGTGCACCAAGGTCGCTCGTCTCACCCCAGCTAGACGGAGGGTCCGACGGTCTCGCCGTATACCTATAAATGTAAAACGGTACAGAGAATCGATTTTAATCATATCCAACTGTGTTAACATACGTATTCTGTTACTGACCAATTCAATATTAATACTTTTAACATTTTGAAGTGTTATTCCACACTTAGGGAAGAAGATGCTGACATACTTATCTTGACCTTCCTTATATTGTAACAATGCGAAGTTTTCAAAATTTGTAAAGCTTTTTCAAACTTTGTTTACTTAAGGGATAACATATAAACTATATAATAGGATATATTTTATTACAATAAATAATAATAATATTTCATATTATATTTACTATAAAATGTAATTAATAGATACACCATTAGTTATGTACCTATTCCATACATTGATGATATTATGAGCCGAGACCTTTGAGCCTCTTAATGATATATTGTACATATTACATACCACCTATCAGGCCAGTTGTGCCGCAGTATGACTGTAAAACCGATTGGATGTGAGTTCGCTCTCAACTCGAGGAAGTGAAATATTTATATTTTCATTTCTTCGCTCTAGTGTCGAGTCAAAGCGCGGCGTTGAGTTCTGCCTCTCAACACGCAATGCCTCCAGAACTCGGCGGAAAGTAGGGAACGGACTTAACACGTCTTAACCCTAGGTTCCCTCTGCCTACCCTGCTGTGTGCGGGATACAGCACGAAGCTGATTTTATTTATTTATTTCATTACATACCTACACACATAAATATTTTGTAAATTGACTAAACATGTTTAAATATGTTTATTATGTGACAAGTATATGTGACTCAGAATGGGAACAGGTTTATTTCCAGCGAGTCATAACAATATAGTAAGTATCCTTGTACGTAGCCTTTACGTACCCACGTACGTAATACAATAGTCAGAGATGTAAATCTGTCTCCAAATATCTATTTTGTAGAGTCTTTGATGCATGAAAATGAAACGAATTAGATATTGTTATTTATGATAATTTATATAAATAAGCCATAAATATATAATACATATATAGCCATACATATAATAGGTAGCCAGTCGTGGCGCAGGGGCACAAAGTGTTACTGTAAAACCGAATGGTTGAGGGTTCGATCCTGACTAAATTTATGTTTCCTCGACTCTCTTCTTCTCTTCTCACATTCTTCGCTCTGGTCGAGGCTAAGCGCGGCGTTGAGTTCTGCCACTCAACACGCAATGCCTCCAGAATTCGGCAGAAAGTGAGGGATAGAGTCCTTTAACACTAGGTTCCCTCTGCTAACCCTGCTGTGTGCGGGATACAACGAATAGCTGATTTTATAAACAGGCAGCTCATTAGACGAAAAATGGATTTTTTTGTTACTAAACATAAATACATTCTCTAGTATATCTATTGTATTATATTTAATAATATAAATCTCAAGAGATTCTCAAGCTATTTCGCTTCCCACGAATGTTATGTGCAAATAAATTCTTCGCTCTGGTGTCGAGGCAAAACGCGGCGTTGAGTCCCGCCACACAACACGCAAAGCCTCCAGAATTTCGCTGGAAGTGGCGAGCAGAGTGTTTTAACACTACATCCCCGCTGCCCACTCTGTTATATACGGGCTAGCGTGAAAAAAACCATTATTTTTGAACGAAAAAATAGAAAAATCATTGTCTCTAGTTGCATTATTAAGCGGAAATTCCGCTTATACACGATAGGTAAATACTTTGCACCCTCGATTTATAAGGTAATGTTTCAAGACTGAATCACTAGGATTAACCACCGAATAGTGTTCAGCAGTTCCTATGAGTCACTGTATGGAAGGAGTTAACAGAGCGTTCGAGTTAAGTTGTTTCTTAATGAGCGTTTAGTTTGAGAAATTATATTTAGTGCAGTTTTAATTATAATTAATTTGCCATTAAATTTATTTCTTAATTATGGGATTAAATTAAAAAGAGCTAAGCAAGCTAACTAAAGATATATACGTACAATGTAAAATGTAGATAGTAGGTTCATATAAATATATTTTCCACAATTTCGGCGTGTATATTTTAATTGTTTGTCTAATTTTATAAAATATAATTGTTTATTATAAAAAAAATATTGATGATCTTTATGACCGCTTACATGACGTCATCTGTGACTGAATATTCAACTTTATAAAGATAATAATTAAAAAAGTGATAATCAAAAAGTGGGTTATAATTTTTTTTCAATAATTTTTCACCCACCGAGAGCTCTGTACTAATTTCAGGATTGTAGGTCAACGAGAAGTATAACTTATAAAGCTGACAAATTTAAATTTTGCGGGCATATGCACTCATTTTCATGAAAAGTAATACAATTATAAAGGAGACTGAAACTATTCCATACATTTTTGGGCCCAGAATGTAAAGATATGAAAATGGTATGATTTAATAGATTTAGGTACATCATTCCCTCCCTGAAATCTATATAAATTTTGGCAATCTGAGAGCTGAGTTATTAGAGATTTGATAAAAGTGAGGTTAAGTTCGCAGCACAATATCTTGGATATCAACTTCTATAAAATATGTGATTACTGAGTTGTTTAAGCATTAATGTTTATTATTTATAAATAAAACACATTTTAATGAATATTTTATTCTTCTTCTATTATCTATTATTAAAATGTCATCTAAGAAGAGTGCAAGTGGAACTAAATTATTTTGGTATCTAGCCCAACTAAGGTATGGTACCTTATATATATATATATATATATATATATATATATATATATATATATATATATATATGATGAGCACATGAGCACAGCAGCCTACCATTCGTCTTCCTACAATACAATTGCAGTATTTCATAGCAATAGCTTCCCTTCCTCTACGAAAGCTGTCAACTAAAATGTAACAGAAATATATTTTCCTGCTTATATGTCGGGATTATATCACACCTCTAAGTAACCAGGTTGTGGTGGTTTTCATCGTCTAAAGGTCGTCGGACTAGGGTATTGCAGTGTCCATTGGCTATCCCACAATTCACACAGCGATTCATATCCATAGCGTGGCGGTCGTAAGATCCAAAAGATTTCAGAGTCCAGTGAGGAAGCGAGGATCGTACAAAGTAGTCAGAGTCAAAATCCGAGAAAAACAAAACAGTAGTCGTTGAAAATATCAAACAAACGGGAAAACATTCAAAATGTCGATGCGTTATGACACGAACGTAATGACAGAAGCAAATGTTTTTTTTTAATGTTTTTTATTTAATGGCCTGATTTTGCGATGACAAACAGATGCAAAAATGCAAAAAATCATTAAACAAGGTGTGATTGTCAATCAGCTGTCACATCTCTGACTTAATATATGATTGATTTTAATCGATTAAGGATCTAAATCTTATTTTTTTCATTTTTCTCCACTTCCAGATTGTCAATTAATTTATTATTTGCTATTCTAAAAATAAAAAAAAAATTGTAATTTTTTAGATCACATCTCAATTCTTTACGTGACGGCCCAAAAGTTTCATTCTCCTTTGTATTGTTTTTTTTCTATTAAATATCTAAATAGTATAGTATTTTTTAAATTTATATTGTAAGCTCTCACTTTTGCCAAATTTGCCAATTGCGCCAAATTTCATAATCGTAGATCCACGCTAAGTACCCTATTAAAGTTGTAAAGCATATTTATTTATTTATAATCATAATATTACAAGAATTCGAACGTAAAAATAATTTATCATAAAGAACTGTAGCATACTGGCCAGTCGCGGTGCAGGGGCACAAAGTGTGACTGTAAAACCGACTGGTTATGGGTTCGAGCCCCGTTCGAACTCGAGGACATGAAATATTTACTTAAATTTATATTTCTATTTCTTCGGTATGGTGACGAGGCAAAGAGCGGGGTGTGGTTCTGCCACTCAATCCAGAATTCGGCAGAAAGTGGGGAACGGAGTGTCTTAACACTAGGTTCCCTCTGCCTACCCTGCTGTGTGCGGGATACAGCGTGAAGCTGATTTAATTGTAGCATACGTACATTAAAGTTTAATAAGTAAGTCTAAGTATGAACCGCTTAAATTTTAATCGCGTACTCTTGAAGGCTGTCTAAGAAGTCTTTCCTAAAGAGCTGCCATACACGCGGCCTCAATATATTAAACCGAGTGCACTTCACGATAAATAAAGAAATAATATTGCAAAATAACTCTTATTCCTTTGTAATAAGAGTGTATATTAATAATATTTTAAATTCAATAGATTCGACGTTAAAGGATCTTCCGTAAATGTGACTCGCGGTTGATTAGTTTATAGTTGCATTGGTTTTTCCTTATTTCTATTAGAGGTATAGATTATTTATATTTTTTGTTGCCTCTTTTTATTATATTAGTTATTTATATTAGTTCTCATACTAATTTAAATATTAGTAAAATCGAATATTAAATCGTATTTAATAATTTTATTAATTTGATGCCAGTCGTGGCGCAGTGGCACAGAGTGTGACTGTAAAATCGACTGGTTGTGGGTTCGATCTCCACTCGAAGAAAAACAAATATTTATTTACATATGTTCATTTCTTCGCTCTGTTGTCGAGGCAAAGCGCGGCGTTGAGTTCCGCCACTCAACACGCAATGCCTACAGAACTAGGCGAAAAGTGGGGAATGCAGTGTTTTAACACTAGGTTCCCTCTGCCTACCCTGCTGTGTGCGGAATACAGCGTGAAGCTGATTTTTTTTTATTGAATTTCTATTGTGGTCGATGGAGATATTAATACTAGAAGCTTTGAAATAGATTCATTTTCAGAGTCAGTTTGAAACAATAGGTGCATACAATTGAATGTTAACAATATATTTTAAGTTTCTTAACTTTGAGTTTTAAGTTAAGAATATAAATCTATATGTGTAAATAGAAGTGAGATATATATGTTTATTATTCACTAGAATATATGATAAAAAATACAAGCATTTTTTGACTTGACATAATAAGTAATTAAATGTTGGTTTAAATTCTTAACGTATATTGTTTAAAGTTTTTATGTTTTACATTAAAATATTGACTGATAGCAATACAGGTTAATTGGATTATTAAGATTATTTGTACTATTATCTTCTGAGAATACATATAATTACAAAAATTTAGTTTTTATGGTATTTATTTTTCTTACTATAACAACATTTATTTATTGTATTAAAAATAGCTTTTTAAGCTTTAAACTCTCGACACCTTCATACTTAAGTTCCGAGTCAAGTCAGAACAATACACTTATCTGGTTGGCCTAGGCACTTATGTATTGGAAGCTTTATGTACAGTATATAGGTATTTTATACTTCAGGCTGTCGTGGCGCAGGGCTACAAGGGTGTGACTGCAACGCGACGGTTGTGGGTTCAATACGCACTCGGAAGAAATCAAATATTAATTAACATTATTTTTATTTCTGTGCTCTGGTTCGAATTTCCCCACTCAACACGCAATGTCTCGAAAAAATGTGCGGAAAGTGGGGAACGGAGTGTCTTAACACCAGGTTCCCTCTGCCTAAATTTCCCCACTCAACACGCAATGTCTCTAAAAAATCAGCGGAAAGTGGAGAACGGAGTGTCTTAACACCAGGTTCCCCCTGCCTACCCCGCTGAGTACGGGATACAGCGTGAAGCTAATTTGATTTTAGCATATTATACGTTACTATGAAAATGAAGAAAAACAGTTAATAAGGATGTGAAATATAGACCTTGATTTATAATTTTAAGATTCGTTTTGATTATGTTTTTTCACATTAAACACATGTAGCAATAGACAAAATAAATAAATCAGCTTCACGCTGTATCCCGCACACAGCAGGGTAGTCAGAGGGAACCTAGTGTTAAGACACTCCGTTCCCCACTTTCTACCGAATTCTGGAGTCATTGCGTGTTGAGTGACAGAACTCAACGGCGCGCTTTGCCTCGACACCAGAGCGAAGAAATGGAAATATAAATTATTTAAGTAAATATTTCATCTCCTCGAGTGGGGATCGAACCCACAATCAGTCGGTTTTACAGTCACACTTTGTGCCGCTGCGCCACGACTGGTCTGTAGCAATAGACAATAGATACAAATGTGTTTGTTTTTATTTTTGTAAGAAAGGAACAATCTGCCTTAGTCAGTCCGCGTCAGTATATTATTGATTTGTATTCTATTCAATAATATTTTAAACTGAATTGCATTGATAGAATAGAAACGTAAACAAATACACAAACCAGACAGACAGCGGTGGTCACAGAGCGAATTCGGTTTCGGTCATTGCCACACCGCATTACATATTGGTTAAGACCGAAGTAATTCTAGATTTTACATAAGGCTGTTTTGTTGGTTGAAATTATAATTAAAATATTTTAAAATAATAGCAATCATAATTTTAGGTTTCATTTTAGGATTTCACATAATTAATAAGTCATGAAATTTTGATTTTAATTTTAAATGAACTACTATAAATTATATTCAAATAGTTATGATATATGTATGTTCGTTCATGTATGTTCTTTAAAGTTTTTATGAAAAAAAAATTAAATTAAATCTGGTCCTGGTCGGTTTCCAGGAGGCGCGGGTTCGAGTCCTGCTACGCTCAAATTTTTATACGTTTTCTAAATAAGTATTTTTCTTTCCTAAGTCTGGCATAACACTTTAAAAATGATTAAAAATATTTAAAAAATAGTATTCTCTCTTGCCAAACGATAATTTTTAGTAATTATCTTTGGGTAGCGGAAATTTGTAAAAAATCTCCCTACAGAGATACTAACAACATAAATAAGTTGTAACAAGTGTATAAAAATTTCGACGGCGCGGGCTCGAGTCCCGCTACGTTCAAATTTTTATACGTTTTCTAAATAAGTAAATTAAATCAGCTTCACGCTGCATCCCGCATACAGCAGGGTAGGCAGAGGAAACCTCGTGTTAAAACACACTGTTCCGATTTCAACGCCGCGATTTGTCTCGACACCAGAGCGAAGAAATGAAAATATAAATGTAAATAAATATTTCACTTCCTCGAGTGGGGATTGAACCCACAACCAGTCGATTTTACAGTCACACTTTGTGCCTCTGCGCCACAACCGGCCTTTTTTACATGACTTTATGTTTTACATTAAAACATTGAACTGATAGCAATACAGGTTAATTGGATTATTAAGATATTTTTTACTATTCTCTTCTGAGACTACATAGAAATTAAGCAACAAACACTTTTTTGTTCTTATATATTTACTATAACAACATTTAATTATTATATTAAAGAAGAGGGCGCGATATTATTATTTTTTGCTTTAAGGCTGTTTTGTTTGTCGAATTTATAATTAAAATTAGCAAACAATATATTAAAATGGCCGCCATAATAATTTTAGTAAAGCCTTTTCGACGGAAAGTGGGGAACGGAGTGTCTTATTACTAGTTAACCTAGTGTTCACACTGTTCCCTACTTTCCGCCGAGTTCTGGAAGCATTGCGTGTTGAGTGGCGGAACTCAACGACGCGCTTTGCCGCGACGCCAGAGCGAAGAAATGAAAATATAAACGTAAGTAAATATTTTTTTCCTCGAGTGGGGATCGAATCCACAACCAGTCGATTTTACAGTCACACTTTGTACCCCTGCGCCATGACTGGCCTCATATACTGGCACATTCAGTTCATAATACTTCAATATATATTAATAATAAGAAATGTTTTCTGTTTTTTTTCCGTGTGCTGAAATTTATTATTATGTTTTAGCTAAATAAAAAAAAACTTTACATAAATTGTAACCTATGTGTTATTCTGATGACTATGAAGTTACATCTAAATCCGTTCTTTGGTTTATACGTGAGAGTGGAACATATTTTAATAAAAAAATAATAAATAAAAAAAAACTCAGCTTCACGCTGTATCCCGCACACAGCAGGGTAGACAGAGGGAACCTAGTGATAAGACACTCCGTTCCCCACTTTCTGCCGAATTCTGGAGGCATTACGTGTTGAGTGGCAGAAATCAACGCCGCGCTTTCCCTCGACACCAGAGCGAAGAAATGGAAATATAAATGTAAGTAAATATTTCATCTCCTCGAGTGGGGATCGAACCCACAACCAGTTGGTTGTACAGTCATACTTCTTGCCCCTGCGCCACGACTGGCCTCAAATATTAATTAAACAAATATTAATTAAAAATAATAATTAAACAATTAAATGCGATACGATTTATTAATAGGATTTATTTCTATTAATAGTATCGAGGTTTTTTTATTTTTAATACAACTTATAATTTGTTAATGTATATACAATTAAAACTTTTCGATGTTCCAAAAATTGAAACCAAATTTCTGGTGTAAAACTCAAATTCAATTGACACATTACTTATTAAATGATATAATTTATTCGGTTTATTATTTTTATATTATTATTTTAGCACAATAAATTCATAGTGTTTGAATGTTTGGTTTCATAATAAAGTAGTAGATACAATTGATAGATCCTTTGTTTATTAAGGACTTTCATTGAGAAGAGAATAGAGAATCTAGAATATATAATAAATATAGTACCTAAATTTTATTCAAATCAATCAAGCATTTGTTAATGCAGAGAAAATATTTTGTTAAGGCCCTTCAGTCAGTACTAGATTATAAAAAGATAAATAATTTTAGGCCGTAGTGACGCAGTGGCACAAGTGTGTGACTGTAACGTGACTGTTTGGGTTCAATTCTTACTCGAGGATAAGTGAATTATTATTTATTAATAATTTTCATTTCTTCGCTCTGGCACCAAAGCAAGATCCCGAAATTGAGTTTCGCCACTCAACATGCAACGCCCCGAAAAATTCGGCGGAAAGTGGGAAATGGAGTGTCTAAACACTAGATTCCCTCTACCTGAACTGCTATGTGCGGGATACAGCGTGAAGCTAATCTAATTACATTTTAAATTTAGATATTTTTTATAACTTTTAATTTGAGTGTATTTATAGTACTAACGTGAATACAACAACTACGGCATAACAAAATTACACATGCATGTGTTACAAGAAGCAATATTTACTACAAGTCGGAAGCGATTTCTTTCCTGAGGCAATGTGGAACACGCAACGAGGGATGTGCGAGACGTATACGTATTTATAATTTAACATTTAAAATAATAACATTTCTATATTCTTTTTGCGAAATAAAAGAAATACGTATCTTTTTTTTATTTATCCTGATTACTAAGGTCTGGCCAGTCGTGGCGCAGTGGCACAAGTGTGTGACTGTAAACGCGATTGGTTGTGGGTTTGATCTCCACTCGAGGAAATTTCATCCGCTACCGATCCTGTAACACTTAACAAATGGACAGACAGTTAAAAATATAATAACTTTTTATTAGTTTTGTCGATGTTATTTATTTAGCTTCTTATTCAACATAGCTTAGTAAAACTAAGCTTCACGCTGGATTCTCAACACAGCAGGGTAGGCAAAGGGAACCTATGGTTAAAACACCACAATCCCCCATTTTCCGCCAAATTCTTGAATCATTGCATGTTGAGCAAGGCGTGTTGAGGCGGAACTCAACGCCGCACCTTGCCTCGACACCAGAGCGAAGAAATGAAAACATAAATGTAAATAAATATTTAATAAAAAAAATGATAAAATTAGTTATTTACTTCGCTACAGGAACAGTGTGCAATTATTAAAAATGTATTTTTCTATTTGATACTGTTCGTCTTGGCAAGTATAGATTGATCATCTATTATACTACAATATAGTATTTTCGTTGGATCCCGTCACGTGTAATAGCGTGTTAATTAATAATGATAATTTATATTCCTATACCTCAAGGCGAAATATACACGTCTAGTTTCACAAATGTAATGTGAAGTAGGTGTGTATCATCGACAAACACCTGACATAAATACATAAATAAAGATACGAAAATGAATTTAGCTAGTCGTATTTTCAACACTTTTTAGTTACATAAATTATATGAAAAAAAAACAATGTTGTATTGTATTTTTTTCTAAAGGAAATTAATTACTGTATTTTTTTTTATTTTATTAAATATTTTTTTTGTATCATTCAGTATAGTAGACAGAAAACCTCGACGTCTACGATACTTACAACAAAGTTCAAAATTAGTAAAATCACCGAGAGATTTTTTATGTTTTACAATGAAATATATTATTACTGTACCTGTATATTAATAAAAATAAATAATAGTAATGGAAAAATTACGCTAATATAAAAAAAACTGTTCTCTAAGTACCATCTAGTGATGAATAGCGGAACTACATAAGCAACATAAAACTAAATGGTTCAGTTATTCTTTTAACAGATGTCACCACATTACAGATAATGTAAATAAGAAAATAACTAGGTTTTCCCATAATTTAAATTATTCAAAATAACTAATTCATATGTTTACACAAAAGTGTTAAATATATATAAAAATAATAATTTAAATTTATTTTAAATAAATATTTTTTATCTATTACAGCTTTTATTTTAATTTTAGCACCACTCTTATATCTCCCGTATGGTCTAGTGGCTAGGATACCTGGCTTTCACCCAGGAGGCTCGGGTTCGATTCCCGGTACGGGAAACACTTTTTGCCTTTCTATTTTCGTATAGTTACATTATTTTTAGTACTTTTTGTTATTGTTAACATTCAATAAACACGTCATATTCCCGATATTTAAAACATATATAAAACTAGTTTTAGTGTGCATTAAGACTATTAAGAACAGTAATTTGGAATGAGCTTTTATTTCGATATTACATATCATTGATATAAATATCCAAATAGTAAAGTTGTAAAACATATTATGTCACATGTAGTTATTCTCGTTACATCAAAAAATCTAATTTCCGTATTTATTTACAAACCTGTTTTAAATAAACGCTTATAGTCGTTAATACATTTCTATTTAGACAAATGATCAAAGAGCTAACGTACGTTACGGTAACGTGCGTTTGTGAAGAGAAAAGTCAAAATATTTATGTTTAGCCTTCGTTGCTTGCAATGCAAGAATCATTTTCTAAGCTTGTATTTACATAATGCTTTTAGTGAATGCTTACTATGTAGTCTTTATTGCTGTCGTACGTGTGGTTTTTCTTATTGTTTTATCAGAATAGGTAAGTGCCAATTTATTAAAATTGTGTAAACATAGAAAATGAATAGTGAATTCTAAGAATACAATATAACATATTTTTATTATACAACTACCAGCTTCATAAGAAGATTTTACGTAAATAAAAAAAATAAAAACCAAAAAAATACAAAAGTTGATCTTGAAACCACCCAACCCTGTGTACTATTTTCATGTGGTAAATAGAATTAATAGTTCTATTAATTTATATTAAAAGTTTTTAATGTGATAATGTCTTATATATTGAAGAATGATGGTTGCTTGCGCTAAAAAGCATGACTCATTGTCACGTTCCGCCTGAGTCGAGCGTGCGAGCGAGAGCGCTGATCAAATGATAGAGAGATAGGATCGGCATGAGCGTCGCGTTCGCCTTGTGGCGCAATGTTGCCGTTTATTGTTAACTTGTAATTGCATAATTTAAATAAACGAATATTTGAATTAATAAGTGCAATTAAATGTTAATTTACCGAGAGGATTGTAGTTTTTAATTAACTCATTCAGTTACAATAATTTAATTCGATTAAAAAAATATGTAATTTTTCGTCAATGTGGTCTTATGAGGGTATCACGCAAAATTATCAACCGTAAACCGACTTTACAGACAATCGCTTATTTTAAAAAGTTTTAATATTATTTATCCCATGTTTGCATTATTCAAAATACTTATACCAAAACCGGTCAAGTGCGAGTAGGGTATACAGAGTACTCTAATACTTTATCAATGTCAGGATTGTAGGTTTACGGGAAGTACAACTTATAAAAGCTGACAAATTATATTTAAATGAGTGCATACGTCCGTAGACACTAATTTTGAATGAAATCAACAAGAAATATTAGTTTGTAATATTTTTCCTATGTAATACCTATAATTTTTACTTTCTGGGCTTTTTTTCCTTTATTTGTTTATTGTAAGTTCTGGACTCGTATTCCAAGGTCCACGGAAGTACCTAAACCTAAGTTTTGTAAATTTCTTATAAAATGCAAATAAATGGTGCCTAAATTTTCGTATCTTTTGATTGCGTTTTCGTTCAATTCCGAGATAAATGGTCTTGACAGAGGGACTGACAGACAACAAAGTGATTCTATAAGGGATCCGTTTGTATCTTTTGAGGTACCAAACTCTAAAAATAGAACCTGTGACGAACACGTTACTTAAAAAATAAAATATGTGCTACAAATCCACTCTACTTTTGTCCGCCAATAAAGAGTTCATACTTCTCAAACATCTTGTGAGTGGAAAATTTATACATAATTTATAGCTATTATTTCGAAATGCGGAAAAGAATAAACGTACACGTGAATGAAGTTGTGGGCGCTGTATATAAATAGCATTTATCAGGTTAAGAATCGAGATTGCTTTTAAAAGCATCAGGTATTAATTCTTACGTATGAATAATGTTTTTTGTTAAGGTATTCAACACCAGTTTTTATTTATTTTGACATTTTTAAAATAAGTTTATAGTTTCATGTTATAATTGAGTCATGTAGACGATGACCAGCTGGCGCGACAAGACTGACGCGGACTACCACTTGGTCAGTGCTGATGCTTATTTCTAAATTAACCTCGTTTAAACTGGGTTTTAAAATGAACTATTATTTAGGTACCTATGCATATTTGTGAAGGCTCTTAGGTAAGATAGAACGTGGAATTGGGCCCTGTAGCCTAAAACGCCATATCTCTTATGGGTGGATTGAAGAAGCCACAATGATGTTCCCTTTGCTAAATAATATTTCTGATGGGTGATTTACACATTTTAAGATTAAGGTTAACAGCGTATATCTAAAAAAATAATAGTATTACCGCTCTTATCTCTACATCTGTCGGTTCATAAAATTATTATGGCAAGACATCTCATTTTTTGGCATATTTTTGATCAAACCTCCTCGAAGTTGGTGAGTTTTTAAGCTGTGGCTGTATCTTGAACGACAGATAGATAGACAGACAGACAATAAATTGATCCTGAAGGGTTCCGTTTTTCCTTTTGAGATACGGAGCCCTAAAGCATTTTAGGTTCAGCCAAATCGTTAATAAGGAATACATTTTCAATATAAATTAAATGTTTAAATTGAATAACTTAGTTATACAAAAAGTGACACTTTGTAGCAATCCGATTGCTAGCCATCATTTATTTCAACAACAAATAAAAAATATTATTTATATTGTTATTAATGATAATTAAGATAGTATATATTAAATTATTATTATAATATAGGAATGTTTCCTGTATAATAATAATAATTTATTATACACACGGCTATTGTACTAGAATAGGGGTTCCCAATCTTTTCTTGATCAGGGACCACTTTTATAGAATTCTTGTTAGTAGAGACCACATTGTAGGTGTAATAAAAATAAATTAATAACTAACAAAAAAAAATAATTTCAAAGTGAAAAGTTTAAAAAAAATGTGACATTTTGTATATTGGGGTGTGTGAATTTTTAAGTGAATATAAAAAATCAATGAATTTCAAAGTATATTAAATTTAAATGTCAAAATATTTTATGTATTATCGAAATTTTAAATCATTCGCCCATATTTTAGATGCTGCGGACCACTTCTGGTCCACGGACCACTGGTTGGGAACCGATGTGCTAGAACATAAGTCTCGATATAAACATGACGATTACATATTGCCAATTTACTTAGTACATAAGCAAAGCCATCCATGTACGTATAAAACATTACTAAATTACAATAGTATAGAGGTGAACGTGCTATATTTACAATAAACGTGGGGTGCAATATCCTATGATAAAGAGAAATACTATTAACAAACAGCTAGGCCTTTCCATATATCTAGTATAAATAAAAATGCTGTCGGTTTAAAATTATGAATTTAGGTTTCCCTTTTCTTTATTTTTTTCTTTTAAATAATTTAAGCTAGATTTAAATCAGTTTTGCAAACTAATATATATTTAATCGATTAAAGAATTATTATCGATCGTAGAGATGCTACGTGCAATAAACATGTTATTTACCTCATATGGTACAAAATTAACCAAGCCATAGGTTATCGTTTGATATTTCGAGTTCATTTATTTGTGTATCGCAAGGTGACTTGTTGTAATATACGAATATGAAGGATATGTTTACTAGCTGTTTTGTAAAAAAAATCAGCTTTACGCTGTATCCCGCACATAGCAAGGTAGGCAGAGGGCACCTAGTGTTAAGACACTCCGTTCCCCACTTTCTGCCGAATTATGGAAGCATTGCGTGTTGAGAGGCAGAACTCAATACCGCGCTTAACTTTGATACCAGAGCGAAGAAATGGAAATATAAATTTAAGTAAATATTTCATCTCCTCGAGTGGTGATCGAACCCACAATCAGTCGGTTTTGCAGTCTCAAGCTGTTTCGTATCAGAGTTAAATTATGGTCAATATCAAATAAATCTTATAAAAGACCAAAACCTATATCGATCATAGAGGCGCCTGGTCAAAATAATCTGCAACTTTGGACTTGCCCATATAATATTATACAACGAAAACGCTACGAAAGAAAATATATAGTTTACTGTTTTTTTTTTGTTCTTAATACAATATACAAATTTAGAAATAACTAGAACATACTGTAAAAAACAGTAAGATTTAAAATTAATAATTTTAACTGTGATAGTTAAAATCGATTTTTACTACGATTCAAAATAAAAAATAAATAAACATAATCTAAAACCTAATTATTTAAATCATTATTTAATAGTCCATCAAATGGAGTTGGCATGTCTTCAGTGTATCATCTTCATAGCGTGCACCACGTGAGAGCAAAGTTCGGGAGCACGTTTCGTTTGTTTTATTATAACCTCTATTCTCAGCTATATTAGAAACTCTTCTATATTAGATACTCTATAATAATATTTGCTGAATAAAGCAATAGTATAAGCAGCTGTTATATAGAAAATGGGGTCACCCATAACATTTGAGACATAAATATATACATACGTATATGCATATATTATCAAATATTAATATAATGTCCTTGAAATAATAATGAGGTCATTTTATTCTTTAAATGTACCTATGATGAACATAAATTTTGTTATTTATAGATCGCTCTCAAGTACAGACTTGAGTGCGGTCTATAAATATAACATAATTTATGTTCATTATAGGTTACAACTTTTTCAAAAGGCTATCAAATTACGCTGATATCGACTTTGAGATGTCATTTTCATTCACAGTGTAAATAGTTACATAGGTGAATGAAATGAGCATCTCAAGATCGATCTCAGACTTGAAAACGGTTTATAAATACGGACACTACACTTTTCATAATACGACCCAATCGTAGATGCGTGCAGAATACGAGTAATTAATCGATTAACTATTTAGCAATATAATCTGTATTGTGTATTATTTAACATCAATGTCACATTTTATAATTTTCATATTAATGAAATTAATTGGCGAAAAGTGGGGAACGGAGTGTCTTAGCACTAGGTTCCCTCTGCCTACCCTGCTGTGTGCGGGATACAGCGTGAAGCTGAAAAAAAAATTTTTAGAAGATTGTTAGAATATTGTGCGTTCTCGTCAGCTCCATCCATACCGTTAAGACTTTAGTCAATGGGAAATTTAAATTGGCGTCACACGATTTCGCCAGAAGCCGTTGGAAACGCTAGTTAGATAACAGTTCCTTTTAAACGTTCCACAGACCTTCGATCATCGCACCTCACTCACTGTATTTATATTATAACGGCTGCGAATATACAAGTTTAGGATCCGACAACATTCAGCCAGTCACTGTTCAGCCGACGCACTGTGAACAGTCGAGAACGGCGCGCGCCATTTTTTTTCCCGCCACTTTTTAAATATTACATTCCTTTTATAATTTTAACTTTACTAATTTATCGTCGTAGCACAAATATGCCTAAAAAGAAATAGATTTATATATTGTTAAAAGATTATTTTACGAAATATTTTATGCTGAAAATGTGCTAAACTGAAATTGTGCCATTGACATTAGGGCTCGCGTGTAATAGTGCTTGCTTTATAGAATCTGTGATACTTGTTGTGAAACTTTTTTTAGAGTTGTTGAACTTTTTTCAGCACTTTGCTCAGTTTCGTGAAATTTCATTTCGCGAAACGTTACAATAAACGATCTTTATGATAGGTCCATATATGAAGGTGAGTGAATCATTATTATAATTTAATTTAAACTTTTTGTTATAGATACATATTAA